>SJYW01006985.1:0-47749 GCA_006410735.1 Raphicerus campestris | reverse complement strand
GGATTCTCAAGAGTCTTCTCCAACATGACAGTTCAAAATCATCAATTCTTCAGTGCTCAGCTTTCTTCACAGTCCAACTCTCACATCCATACATGACTACTGGAAAAACCGTAGCCTTGACTAGACAGACCTTTGTTGACAAAGTAATGTGTCTGCTTTTTAATGTGCTATCTAGGTCGGTCATAACTTTTCTTCCAAGGAGTAAGCATCTTTTAATTTCATGGCTGCAGTCATCATCTGCAGTGATTTTGAAGCCTAAAAACATGAAGCCTAAAATCTAGTAAAAGAAATACTTTTGAACAGGTACTTGTTAAACCCATTAAAGGCACAAAACTTCATGGAAACATGCACAGTTCCCTTAATATGGAAAAAACAAGGGAGGCTTGATGGAAACAGTAGCCTTAGAGCTAGTCTTTGGGTAAAAGTGAGGAAAAGGCAAACTATAGTACATGGTGTAACTGTATATGGGTTCTTTGGGGATAGTTCATCAAGTATAAAGTTTACAGAACTTACTTTATGAATCAGTAGGGACTTCATGTGATTGCGAAAATAAAGTATATCCATTTTAAAGCACTCTGTGCTTAGATAAACCACTGTGCTGACATTTGTTGAAGAAAGGTTCTCCTGAGTGTTTAATTGGGCATATTAGGAAGGATAAATCTTTCCCATCTCAAAGAATCAATTCTTGCAGTTATTTATATCTACTTTAATATCTTTTTTTGGTAAGCACCAAACATTCATTTTGATTATGGTTAAATCAATATAAATTCTGAATGAATTTCTCTGACTTTCACTTTGCTTATTAAGCTAGAAATTCAAGGGCAATAGAGATGAGACTTTCACATCATTTCTTGGAGAATGTTTTTGATCAACGGCTTTTAAAAACCTAAGCTTATTCTTCCTTTTGTTAACATCATGAGAGGACTTCTTTGCTGAAATTGATTGCTCTTCTACAAAAACAACACTAGACTAATTTTCCAGTGGGAATTGACAGGTATATTGTTAGACTGTCAAGAATCATGATTAAGAAGAAAACATTGTGTTTTAATTTCCGAGCCTCAAGGTTATGTTCAAGAGTCGAATGAATTTTGTTTGCAGTTCATTTCCTATTAAGTGTCCTCATCTCACTTAAGCAACTCTGTACTCCTTTTTCGTACAAACTACCTATGGCAGCTGAGGAGTAAAGGTGAATAAACCTATGTTATGTGTCTAAATATATCTTCTCTATAAGACTTCTCTTGGTCAGAATCAAGTGATTCACTAGTTTTAAATTAACAGTGGATATATAGATTTTGACATATGCCAAAGAGGAAGTACAATTTAATTCCTGAAGGATGTACTAGTTGAAAAGTTTCAGCATTCATTTTCGGGAAAGTTAGAGGCAAGAGGTTGTGGTCCATACACTTGACTTTGGCAACTTAGTAAAATCCAGAAAATAGGTTCACTAGTAGTCTCTTTGAAAGAATCCACTTCAGTGAATTCAGGTGTGTTGTCTCTACCATTAATTGGCTTCAACTTGTATAAAGCACTAGTTAAAGTGGAAGCGAGGATATCAAGATGAACAAGATAGCCTCATGCCACTGGAGTTAACAGTCAGATGAAGAAATAAGACCTTTACAATCAAATGAATCAAATCAAGTGAGAAGGCAGATATGTAGACTATAATTCTAAAGTAGGATAAATTAAAATAACTGTTGTATGTTTTTGAAAAGTAGAAGCTGTGGGAACAATAAGAGGGCACTTTCCCCCTGTTTGCTGAAATCTAAATGAGATTCATTGAAGAGAAGTTTGATCTGAAAATTGAACTCTGATCAGAATTTTAAAAACTGGAGAAGTGGAGGAAACATTGGAGGAAAAGAGAACTGTATTTTAAAAAAATTTTTAAAAAGAGAGAACTGTATGAACAATGAAGCAGAGATTTTGAAAGGCAGATGTTGAATGCCAAGGGCTGAAGTACAGCTCTGCAAATGACAGCGAGATAGGAGATAATTAGGAAAAGGCTTATTAAAACCAGGTTGGAAAATTCTTTAAAATCCTAAATGCATGGACTGTTTTGTGTGAGTAGAAGCAAACACTACAGATTCTGAACTCTAATGATATACTTTGAGACAAACTATTTAGAACAAGCTTTGTAAGTTACAGTATCTGGGGGTGACTGTTGTCATGTGCCCAGAGTTGCTGCCTGTTTTTGTGGGGCCAGTACCTTAATGAAATACCTTCATGATGTCTTGTCCTTGAAAATGAGTCTGACATCCTCAGCATCTTAGCTTTCTCTTAACCAACTTTATTTTTGACAAGTTCATATGCTTGTGATTAAGATATGAAATAATGCAGACTTGCACTGAAAACAAAAGTCTCCTCTCCTGCTTGTTCTTTAGCTTCTATTCCCCAGAGAAAACTATATTGATCACTGAGTTCATATGGCACTTAAATCCTTTTTTTTTTTAATGTCAATGAACCATCATTTACTTACCAATTTCTTTAAGCGATATTCGGGTTACTTTCATTTAAAAATTTTTTTTAATTTTTTGTAAGAATTNACTATATTGATCACTGAATTCATATGGCACTTAAATCCTTTTTTTTTTTAATGTCAATGAACCATCATTTACTTACCAATTTCTTTAAGGGATATTCGGGTTGCTTTCATTTTAAAAAAATTTTTAATTTTTTGTAAGAATTTGTCCATTTCTTCCAAGTTGTCCATTTTATTGGAAGAAATAGAAAATCTTAACAGACCCATCACAAGCATGGAAATTGAGACTGTAATCAGAAATCTTCCAGCAAACAAAAGCCCAGGTTCAGATGGCTTCACAGCTGAATTTGACCAAAAATTTCGAGAAAAGCTAACACCTATCTTACTGAAACTATTCCAGAAAATTTCATAGGAAGGTAAACTTCCAAACTCATTCTATGAGGCCACCATCACCCTAATAAAAAAGAAAACTACAGGCCAATATCATTGATGAACATAGATGCAAAAATCCTTAACAAAATTCTAGCAATCAGAATCCNTTTTTTTACTTTTTGCTTTTAAAAATAAACTTTGTGTTTTCTTAAAACAGTTTTAAATTTATAAAAAATTGCAAATATACTCTATATTCAATTCAATCTAGGTAGCACATATATTCTATATTCAATTTCTCTTATTAGTAAGGTTTTACCATAGCGCACTATAAAGAAATTAGTAAGGATATACAGTTAGTCAGTTGAACTGAACAGCACTGTCAATCAATTTGATCTAATTGACACATGTACACTGTTCCATCCAAGAGCAGCAGAATGCACATTCTTTAAGCTTGTGTGAAAAATTCACCAAGTAGATTGTACCCAGGACCATTTAAATATGCCTTTACAAATTCAAAACAATGACGATCATTTTGAGGAACTTTTCTAGCAAGTATACAGAAAGGATAAATAAATGAAGGATAAAGGTGACATAGAAGATATATCTTAAAACATTCATATCCATAAAATAGAAGTTCTAGAAGCACCAAAAAATTAAAAGTTATTTGAAGTGTCAATTTTAATATTTGAAATTATTCCATCTAGCGAAACCTGTGGTTTTTCCAGTAGTCATGTATGGGTGTGAGAGTTGGACCATAAAGAAAGCCTAGCACTGAAGAATTGATGCCTTTGAACTGTGGTGTTGGAGAAGACTCTTGAGAGTCCCTTGGATTGCAAGGAGATACAACCAGTCCATCCTAAAGGAGATCAGTCCTGAATATTCATTGGAAGGACTAATGCTGAAGTTGAAACCCCAATACTTTGGCCACCTGATGCAAAGAACTGACTCATTAGAAAAGACTCTAATGCTGGGAAAGGTTGAAGTCAGGAGGAGAAGGGGACGACAGAAGATGAGATGGTTGGATGGCATCACCGATACAATGGACATGAGTTTGAGTAAACTCCGGGAGTTGGTGATGGACAGGGAAGCCTGGCATGCTGCAGTCCATGGGGTTGCAAAGAGTCAAACATGACTGAGCAACTGAAATGAACTGATATAAAGAGTAAGAATACAAACTTAAAGTTTTCTTAAAGGGCAATATAGACAAAATAGAAGCGAGAAAAGGCTATATATAGATACATTAATGTGAATTTTAGGACAACAAAGATAAAGAGAATACACTAAAATCTCTCAGGGAAGAGAACAGTGGTCCTCTAGGAAGGAACAAGAATTAGAGTGCTATCATATTTCTCACTTTTTATGCTGAATACATGAGAGTGGAATATTGTTCAAGAAAAGGGATTTCATTGAAATTTGTTGATGAGAATATTTGATTGTGAATATAAAACAAATGATTAGTTTTACCACTCAAAATGTTCTTTAAAAATGCCACTGAGAGTGGAACGGCCATACAATATAATATTATTCTGTGATAAAAATAAATGAGTTAAAAGCCTGTGAAAATGCCAGTCAGAACGGCTGCTGTCCAAAAGTCTACAAGCAATAAATTCTGGAGAGAGTGTGGAGAAATGGCAACCTTCTTACACTGTTGGTGGGAATGCAAACTAGTACAACCACTATGGAGAACAGTGTGGAGATTCCTTAAAAATCTGGTAATAGAACTGCCATATGACCTAGCAATCCCACTCCTGGGAATACACACCAAGGAAACCAGAATTGAAAGAGGCACGTGTACCCCAGTGTTCATCCCAGCACTGTTTATAACAGCCAGGTCATGGAAGCAACCTAGATGTCCATCAGCAGATGAATGGGTAAGAAAGCTGTGGTACATATACACAATGGAGTATTACTCAGCCCTTAAAAAGAATAAATTTGAATCAGTTCTAATGAGATGGATGAAACTGGAGCCGATTATACAGCGTGAAGTAAGCCAGAAAGAAAAACACCAATACAGTATACTAACACATATATATGGAATTTAGAAAGATGGTAATGATAACCCTGTATGGGAGACAGCAAAAGAGACACAGATGTATAGAACAGTCTTTTGGACTCTGTGGGAGAGGATGAGGGTGGGATGATATGGGAGAATGGCATTGAAACATGTATATTATATGTGAAATGAATCGCCAGTCCAGGTTCGATGCATGAGACAGGGTGCTTGGGGCTGATGCACTGGGATGACCCAGAGGGATGGTACGGGAAGGGAGGAGGGAGTGGTGTTCAGGATGAGGAACCCATGTACACCCATGGTGGATTCATGTCAATGTATGGCAAAACCAATACAATATTGTAAAGTAATTAGCCTCCAATTAAATAAATGTATATTTTATAAAAAAGGCTGTGGAAACACAGAGACATTTAAGTGCATACTAATAAATAAAAAGAATCAGTCTGAAGAAGTTACCTACTATAGTGAAGGTAGAAAAGGCAAACCTGTAGAAACAGTAAAAGGATCCGTGGTGTCCAGGAGTCCAAGGTGAAGGAGGAGGGGCAGGAATGAATAGTGGAGCTCACTATTAGGTGGAGCTACTAATAGGTGGAGAAACTTCTGGGTAGTGAAACTATTCTGTATGATGCTATAATGGTGGATACATGACATTATGCATTTGTTAAAACCAACAAGACTGTATAACACAAGGAGTGAACCCTAATATGAACCAGGGATTCTAGTTAATAATAATATATCAATGTTGGTCATCATTTGTAGCAAGTATACCACACTAATGTAAGATGTACATAATAGGGAAGAACTGTGCTGTGGGAGAAAGAAGCATTCATGTATGGGAAGTCCTATACTTTTGGTTCAGTTTTATTTTTTTGGTTACCTAAAACTATTCTTTAAAAGTCTATTAATTTAAAAATGTATTCCAGGAAAAAAAAATCCACAACACAAGAAAATATGGGAATTATGAATAAGAAAACTACCAGTAAGGTTTATGATTAGTAAAGTATCAAGAACTGAGAGAAAAAAAGCTGTATCTAAAATAATCTAGAGATTTTTGAGATAAAAATCCAGTTTAGTGGAATGGGATGAAGTGTGGGGAAAAAGAGCATGAAGAGCCCGCAGAGAGGTGAGAATATACTGGAGAACTTGACTTAGGCACAACGTAGAATTGTATTAATATATATAAAAATGGTAAGGAAAATTATCATAGGTATTTTCTGAATAAAATGGGAGTAATTTAGGAAGAATAAAATTTGAGGATTTTAACTCTCAAACCAGGGCAAAACTGAAGTCTAATGAAAAGAAAAGTAAAGAAAGATAAAAGAAAAGAGGGAAAGAAGGAGAGAGTGGGGAGAGAGAGGGAAGGAGTCAGGGGAAATGAGAGGGGAAGGGAAGTCCAAACATGGTCAGAAATTATTGAGCAGCTGTGCAGCTTTTCCATAGATTGTGTGAATTGAGGGGATGGGAGTGGTGAGGCTTAGCACAAGGGGCAGACGCTGAAGAGTCCTTTAACCTACAATTTTTCGGTTGTCAATGAAGTTTGTGATTGAAAGTCAATGAAAGGTATCTTACAACTTTGGTCTGTTTTGCAACAGTTTTTTTTGTCTTTTTTTTTTTTTTTTTTTTGTAGCATGTGAGTAATTTTGTAGCATGTAAGGCAATTCCATGTAGCTGCTGCTGCTACTAAGTCACTTCANTCTTACAACTTTGGTCTGTTTTGCAACAGTTTTTTTTTGTCTGTTTTTTTTGTTTGTTTTTTTTTTTTGTAGCATGTGAGTAATTTTGTAGCATGTAAGGCAATTCCATGTGCTGCTGCTGCTACTAAGTCACTTCAGTCGTGTCCCACTCTGTGCGACACCAGAGATGGCAGCCCAGCAGGCTCCCCCATCCTTGGGATTCTCCAGGCAAGAACACTGGAGTGGGTTGCCATTTCCTTCTCCAATGCATGAAAGTGAAAAGTAAAACGGAAGTCGCTCAGTCGTGCCCGACTCCTAGCAACCCCATGGACAGCAGCCTACCCGGCTCCTCTGTCCATGGGATTTGCCAGGCAAGAGTATTGGAGAGCCACTCCTATAAAAATGGTTAGATTGGTCAACAGTGAATAAATATGAGAGATTTGTATGAGAAAAATTTTTCAAAATGATAATTGTTGAAACAGCCATCTGAAGAGTCTAGTGTAATGGCTAGTATTGCTATCAAGTAATGTTATTGAGTAATGATTCTTGGTAAGGATCAAAGACATTTTTATGCATTTTCATGTTTTACTTAATTTATCTTTAAAATATTTCAAAGGCAATTGATGTGATACTTCAGACACTTGACTGACAGTATAAGTTTTCTACAATAATTCAAATGCCTCCTTGAAACAGATGAACAGAACAAAATGTTCTGTGGGATGAATGTTAAATTATTATTGTTTAGTAGAAAAATGAGCTGAACTTTGGCTGCTCTTATGTAACTCCATAAGCTGGTATTATTTCCTCTTCATCCTTTATATGTGTGAACAAATATTCCAATACAATAAAGGTCACTAATGGGAGCATTAAAAGGAATTTTTGAGTTCCCATTCACCAGAAGCTTCTTTGTTATAATTCATATGTGTTTAAAATTATCTGATTTTCTAACTGTCCAATTTACTGCTTTAGATGTTTGTTTTTTATACTTTGGCTGCATCCACAAAAATTAAAGTAGAGAGTTTTAAGGAAATTATTCAGATAACTGTTCAGAAGATAACGACCTCATACATTTAGGAAAGAAAACATTTAGGAGTTTTATTTCATATTAATTTAAAAATTGAAGTGTAGTCAATTTACAGTGTTGTATTCGTTTCTGGTGTAATATTTTACTTTACCTATTTAAATAGGTTACTTGTGTGGATTATATTCTCTTATACTTGCTGACTTCCTTATCTGATGTTGGTTGTGTGAACATGAGTTGCTTTTGAATCCTGATTGGACTAGATATGGGTGAGCTGGGGAATGTTTCTTTAAAATTCCCACTAGGCAATGTGCTCTGGTCATAAAAATGGTCAGAACCTCTGAATTCCACAAAAAATAGAAAATACTCATTTATCATTGTTTGCCTGGACAGAACACTATTTATCGTTTGCAAAAACTTTATATTTAACAGCCTGGCAAAAAGTCATTATTATTCAGGCTTTGTGACTCTAGAAAAAATATAAATAAAGCATACGTTAAGGAAAATGTCTAGAAATGGCCCCCCAAATTCACATGATTAATATCAAAGTGTTTGAATGTGGTGAGTTATCACTCCCATGGTTATGTTACATTATATGGCACAGTTGACCTTAAAAAGGGTCAAGTCTCCCAGTGGACCTAATCTAATCACATTGCTGCCAAGAGCATAGAGCATGCTCCTGCAAGTGGCAGAAGAGGGAAGAAGGGAAAATCAGAGAAATTCAACACGTAGGAAGGACTTGACCTGTTGTTGCCATTTGAAGATGGAAGGCCCTCCTGAGAAGGAATGTGGGTGGCCATAGGTCCTGGGAGAACAATCCTCAGCTGACAGCTAGCAGAGGATGTTGGGCCTCAGGTCGCCCTGATTTTGTCAACACGCTGGAGGGGCTGGGAGTGGGTTCTCTTCCACAGCCTTCAGATAAAAGAGCCTCGCCCTGTCAGCACCTTGATTTTGACCTTGCGATATTTTGAGCAAAGTCCAGCTGAGCCCACCCCACAGGACTTCTGACCTACAGAACCGTGCAATGATATATAGGGGCTGTTTTCAGGTTCTAAGCATTGGGGAACTGGTTATGTAACAGTGGACAGTGAATACAGGATCTAAGACAGGTAGCTGTTGATGGTTTGAGATGCTAAAGAGAATCCCATTCCAGTGTTTGATGTTTCAGAGCGCTTGCCCATTTTTCCTCATATCCCACTGACCTGACTTTTAGTTTGGTTAAAACAGGCTCCCTCAGACATCACAGAGAGGATTAAAAGTCATTAAAAGTTTCAATTATTAAGATATGTGGGGTAGAAAAAAAATTTTATTTATTTATTTATTTATTTTGCTCATACGGGGTCTTGCAAACCTAACCACTTACTTAGGTAATACAGGTAGCAGGAAGTAAAGCTGGTCCTAGAAACCATGATGCAGAATTTCTAACCTAGTCACCTTTCTCCTCAAGGCACATTGCCTCTGAGCTGCATATTCTCATTGACTAAGAAAATAATCCCAACTCTAAAGAGATACTGTACTTGTTTGATCATTTGGCTAATTCTGCACAGAATCCTCTTTAAGTATCTCTTGAAGGGTAGAGACATGGGCAGGATTTAAACATCTATATTATAATACAAGTCTCCCTAGAAACACCATAAAATAGCATTGCTTCTAATGGACAATTAAATAAAGTCCAGAGGAAACAAGCAGCTCGTTCAAGGTCATCCTTTGCAGTTGAGAAACTGAGGCCCAAAGAGGTGCCATTATTACTTCAAATGTACCCAGTTCATGGCTGGGAGAGAACTATAATGTGAGTCTCTTGATTTCCAGTATTTTTTTATACTAAATTGTACAGACGTGTATCAGTTTTATAGAACTTGAACCCACACCAGTTTGAGAAATAAAATATGTTCACAACCTCAGAGTTATCACTATACTTCCAACAGGAATATCCATGACTTAGAGTGAAACTATGATATTCTCTGAGGCTACAATTTTTTTTTCCTTTGGATATGGGCCATTTTAAAAGTCTTTATTGTGTTTGTTACAATATTGCTTCTGTTCAGTGTTACGGTTTTTTGGCCATGTGGCATAATCTTAGATCCCAGATGAAGGCTCGAACCTGCAGCCCTTGCATTGGAAGGTGCAATATTCACCACTGGACCACCAGGGAAGTCCCTGGGGCTACCAGTTTTTAGAGTCATTTTAACATTAGTCTGGCTCCAGAATTGGGTTAAGCTTGGTTGGAAGGGAAGCCCATGGTGCTGCATACCTGAAGGATGGGAATTATACCCAATCCTGTTATGTGTGACTTAACAGTGGTTTAATCCCTTACTCACTGCCCACTCCTGACTCCCAGTCCCTACCGGGCTTAGGAGAAACCTTGAGAAGATATGCTGAGTCATGAAGTCTAAAAATAGCTCTGGGAATAAAACACCTCCCTTGCCCTCAGAATAACTGTGGCTGATATACTTCTGCTGCTGTTTTCTCCATCTATTTGGGACATTAAAGAATGTGTCTGTTGCTTGAGTCCCTTGAACCATTAAGACATATCCTATTTCTTTGGCTTATATGTTGCTTCGTGAAGATGAATGTCAGCCTGCTTTTGTTCTTTCATGTGTTTATTAGAGTATGATTTCCTGGTGTGTAGAAGCTGGGCTTTTTTTGAAGCTAGTTTAAACTCGGATGTTTTCCCCACTGGATCTGAGATCCATTGAGGGCCAGACGCCAGGGAGCTGTTAGACATATGTAACCCTCCCCTTCACGGCTCTTCAGGAGTTTCAAACAAGTTTTAATTATAAGAGAAACAAAAGGAAACATTTCTTCTTCTGTACTGCTAGGGGAGAAAAAAAGACAGCTTTGTTGGGAAATTGATTCATCGTTATGCTTTGATGTGCCTCGTTCTGTTTCTCAGAGTGACTATTTCAAATATTAAGTATTTATATTAAGTATTATGTTTTTACATAAACAGTGAACATACACTATACATTATCTGTGTGTATGTATGTATGTGTATATATATATATATATATTCTGTGTGAGACAGTTATGAAAAAGATGGGAGTGTTTTTTAAAAAAACATTGAAATGTTTCAGTGCCTCTGAATATGAAAGTGACACTTTTAGTTACAAATGCATTGACCAGAATATGTCAGATTCATGATTTGTGTGATCCTAATCAGCCTCGGGACAGAAGGGAGCAAACCCTCCTCTAGTTTGCTGGGGGGTTGTGTAAGTCCTGAGAAATGCCTTTTCACTTTGACTCAAAACACCAGAAAAATCTGGGAAGTTGAATAGTGCTTGCTGATCCTGTATCCTGGTTCTTTCCATCACTGTCAGCGTGTCAGCTAGCCAAGCACCGAGACAATGTGCTTACCACCCAGCCTGCCTCCCTCCCCATCATCCGAGTGTATCCGGGTATCCAGGAGGTCACAGGTAGGACAGCCCTAAGATGCTCTGTTTTCCGCACATGGCGAAAACTAGATGGTTTTGTGGGTGACTTCTGCCTTGAATTCTGGTGGCCTTCATCCTGCTGGTTATTTTCTCAGAGCTTCCTCTAACACTTTTGTAAGATCAAGATGATAAATACAATGTACTTAAGATTCTTGGGAAATTCATCATGGAAAATATCACCGTATAAGATCCCCATAGATGTCAAGAACCTAGTAGCTATTTCAGACATCTCATTTCCCCTTGCTTTCATCCCTCCCCTTCTCCAACCATTTCATCTTCCCCTGCTCTTTTGGTGGATGAAACCTAGTCTGTTGACCTAAAGATATATTTTTACTCCCAGTGGTGTATACGATGGTTAAGTTTACTTTCACTCATTCAGTCAACCAGCACATCAGTTTTTGAGTGTCTGCTCTTGAGAGACACTGTTCTGAGTGCTAAGGGGCAGGCAGTGAGCAAAACAGGCCATTGCTCTCCTGGAACAAAACTTCTAGTTGGAGGAGGAAGGCAATAAGGAAATAAGTAGTATAATATATTAGAATGTCATAAGTAATCTTGAGAAAGATAAAACAGGAAATGAGGTAGGGTTTGGGGGGGAAAGAGGAAATAGAAAAAAGATTTAATGGTCTAGATAACTGCTTGTCGAGATAGTAATGGTTGAACAAAAATGTGAAAGCTGGTAAAATAGCAAGGCATGCGGTTACATAAAAAAGATGATTCCAGGCAAAGCAGAAGCCAGGGGGAAGCATGCTAGGTATGTTTGAAGAACTGTAAGGAGCCATCTTGGCTGTAGCAGTGTAGGAAAGAGCAGGAGGAACTGAGGTCATAGATGGATAGTGGAGGAGTGGCTGGACTGTTTTGGTCCTTGAGAGCCATGAAAAATGAAGCAGCCTTTGGCAGGTTTGTAGGGGAATAGAATACGATTTGGCTTCATATTTTTAAGACTTATTCTTCTGGCCGTGTTGAGAAGTGTATTGCAAGCAGGAGCAGGGTGGAATCGATCTTGGGGGGTGAGGGCGCAATCAGGAGGGTATTGCAGTAATTCAGGAAGGAGATGATGATGATTTAGATCAATACGGTAGCCGTGAAGATACGTAATCGGTTTGTGGTTATTAAGGTAGAGCCATGAAGGTTTGCTCATGGTTTAGATATGAGATTTGAGGCGAAAAAAGAGCCCAGGATGACTCCAAAGTTTGGGGCCTGTTACTAGGATGGAGATGGGGAAAAAAAAATGATGGAGATGTTGTTAATTAGATGGGAAAAAAGCTGCAGTAAAACAGAACCATTAATTAAAATCACTCATAATCAGTGTAGGAAAAACACGGCCACAAACGCTGTTGGAATTAAGCCACGCGCAGAGTTGTGTGCATGGCTGCTGATTTTGTTGGTACAATCTGGAAACTAAGATCTTATCAGAGCAGTTAGCAGCACTCACTTGGTCTCGCTGTCAAATAATGTGACACTGTCTAGAGTAATTGTTCTACTTGGAATTTTATGATGGGACTCAGGTTTGCTGGGTTTTGTTTCTGAGACTGGCTGGTTCACTATAATATGGAGTAAGTTTTAATGTAAACTCATGTTTCCTCATTAGTAACCATTGAGTAACCCTTCATGACTGACTAATGGGGTGGTTCTGGTCCCTTTGTGATCTTCTTTCTAGGTCCTAGGAAGTCTCTTTTTCATGATTTGCAGTCCTCTTGTATAACGCTCCATGGGCCTGAATGTCCAGCTCTCAGTTTAGACTCTTCGTACTAAATCTTNGCTCTGTCAAAGTCTATCAGTAGAAAAGCAGATATATAGGTTTCTTCATCTTTCTTATCCTGCTGGTGGAAATAATGCAATCCTTTAAGAATATATAATAGACATCAAACTTTTTTTTAAAAAGATAGTCACAAAATAATTATCAAACTGCTTTGAACAAAACAGATCAGACTACAACAAATTTCAAGAGATTGTCTAAATTTCGTCATGATAAAAGCTTAGCAAACTTTGGTTACATAATTTTATCCTGTTTTTTGTTTTTTAGTGTTTTCTTATGATTATAACAATACATTTTAAAAAAATTTCTCTTTATGCTGTGAAATATGTATTCCTTGTTGTTCTCATTTTCATTCCCAACTTCATTTTTAAAAAGTATTGTACGTAATCATAAGCACAATTAAGGCCCCAGTTCTCTGAATAACAAATATAACTTTTAAAGAAAGTGATTAGAGGTGGAGGTGGATAACTGAACTTGGTAATAACAGTAAAATGATCACAATCAGTGGCTATTGTGTGAACATGGCCTGTAAATTAAGAGTCTCTGCAGTGACACCCAGCAGCAGAGCTACTGCGGGAATTCTGTGGTGATTTGTTATTTTACCTTTCTCTCCAAGATTCCCAAAAGAAGTGGCATCAAACGTACACTTATTTGTAAGCTCCCAAACTCTTAATTTAGAAGACGTTAAAACATCACGGTAGAGAGGAAAATGTTGGAATGGTTCATATGTAGGGCTAGCGTCTACTCTAAGAGCCCAGCTATTTCCTTCATTTTAGAGTTGAGATTCAGAAAAGGTAAGTGGAAAGAAAGCTTTATCTGTTTTTCTGTGTGTGACTGCAATTTGAGAGAACCAACAGAAATAGCATTAGAGCTGAGACATTCGATCATATTGTAGTACACACACATGCACACACAGAGTTCAGTTTTTCTAAGTGAAGATAAAAAGAATTTCAACCAAAATGCTCCTGGCTCTTCCCTCATGTGCTTTCTTCCTATAGTTCTAGCTAATATATGTCTTTTAGATACAGAAGAACACTGGGGAAAAACTGGACTAACTGAACTATTGGTATCTCATGTTTTCAACTGATAGAATATATTATCTCTTCTTTTAAATCCATTTCTTGCTTAACTGACATGCCATTTATATTGAGTAAAGTACACTAATATGAAGTGATCTTGAAAAGTTTTTATATATTNACTAACTGAACTATTGGTATCTCATGTTTTCAACTGATAGAATATATTATCTCTTCTTTTAAATCCATTTCTTGCTTAACTGACATGCCATTTATATTGAGTAAAGTACACTAATATGAAGTGATCTTGAAAAGTTTTTATATATTTACACTTGTGCAGCCACCACCCAGATGAATATAAGGAGCAATTCTATTATGCTAGATACGCCCTTAAGCTCCTTACTGGACATCACCCTCTCTCTGAAAGGTAACTACCTTTCTGTCTTCTACTCTTGTATTAGCTTTGTCTATTTATGAGTTGAGAACAAGTTGATTCCAAGAATATATATTCTTTTTGTCTTTCTTCTTTGAGCAGAATGTNAAACTGGACTAACTGAACTATTGGTATCTCATGTTTTCAACTGATAGAATATATTATCTCTTCTTTTAAATCCATTTCTTGCTTAACTGACATGCCATTTATATTGAGTAAAGTACACTAATATGAAGTGATCTTGAAAAGTTTTTATATATTTACACTTGTGCAGCCACCACCCAGATGAATATAAGGAGCAATTCTATTATGCTAGATACGCCCTTAAGCTCCTTACTGGGCATCACCCTCTCTCTGAAAGGTAACTACCATTCTGTCTTCTACTCTTGTATTAGCTTTGTCTATTTATGAGTTGAGAACAAGTTGATTCCAAGAATATATATTCTTTGTGTCTTTCTTCTTTGAGCAGAATGCCTTTTAATTCCACCTGTTTTGTTTGATGCGTGTGTGCTAAGTTGCCTTAGTCATGCCTGACTCTGCGACCCTATGAACTGTAGGCCGCTAGGCTCCTCTGTCCAGAGGATTCTTCAGGCAAGAATACTGGAGCGGGTTGTCATGCCCTCCTCCAGGGGACATTCCCGACTCAAGGATCAAATCCGCATCTCCTGACTGGCAGCCAGGTTCTTGACCAGTAATGCCACACAGGAAGCCCTGTTTGATGCATCAGTACTTTTTTATTTCTCTGTTATATTCCATGATATGGCTAAACTGCAGATTGTATATCAATGGACATATGGGATACTTCCAGTCTGGGGCTATCGTAAATGAAGTTTCTACAACCATTCTTGTATAGTTCTTTTGGAGGACGTTATGTGTTTATTGCTCTTGGATCTATACCTGGAAGTGGCATTTCTGTACATAGACATGTGTTTAACTTAAATAGAGATTGCCAAGCTATTTTACCAAATGGCTGAACTGGTTTATATTCACACTGACAATGTATGAGAGAGCCAAGTGTTCCACATCCTGGCCAATAGTTAATATAGTCAATATTTTAAATTTTAGCCATTTTGGTAGGTGTAAAGTGGTGTCAAATTCATGGTTTTAATTTACTTTATCATTAAATTTAATTTAAACCTAAGTATTTAATAGTTTTGTTGCTACATTAAGTGATATTTTATTCCATTATAATTTTATGGCTGTTAAATGAAATTCACCCAATTCTGCATTTTGACCTAACTTAAAACATTACTAAGTTGATCTATTCATTGTAGCTTCTTCTGTATTTTCTGATCATAACCATGCCATGTGTAAACAGTTGATAGTTTTAGTGCTTTATTTCCAAGTTTTTGTATTTTTTCTTTCTTTTCCTTGCTTTATTGCAGTGGCTGAGATCGCCAGTGGTCTTCCATAATGGCTCAGCAGGTCAAGAATTCACCTAGATCTCCGGTGTCATGTTGAATGGGTGATCACAGATATTCCTATCATGTTTCCAAAATGGGGGGCTTACTCAATGCATATCATTGTCTTGTTAATTCTCTAGTCAAACCATACTTTGTATTTGTAATAACACAATAATTTACATTTGGTTATTTCACATTTAACTGAATTTCTTTGATCTCCACATGCTTTCCCAATATAATTTATGACAAACTTCACTGTTTAGAAAGCAAATAATTTTATTTCATGAGATCTTTGTATTTCACATTCAATTCTCGAAAATATGTGTTAAGGAAGCATAATTTATGAAATGCAATGCTTTCATACCTCTTTATTTGTGACTGCCTTAAAATATAGGCAACTTTTATATAAATATTTTTCTTCACCACATTTGTACGTAGTTTCAAAGAGAGCAGGGATTCATGTTACATTTAACCCAATGGTAACTATTAGAATGCCTTCTCTCAGTAAATACTTGTTGATTGTTTTAGATAAAATAAATTCTTTTTATTAACTCAAACTTAAAATTGCATTACTGTTGTTGTTGTTAAGTTGCTAAGCTGTGTCCAACTCTTTGTGATCCCATGGACTACAGTGTGCCAAGCGTCCTGTCCTTCACTGTCTCCTGGAGTTTGCTTATTGGTTATAATCACCATTTAAATAGCACTACATTTTACTATATTATTGCTGTAGTAAATAGTCAAAATGTATTCAAAATTGATTTTTTTTTTCTGGAAAAATATCAATTAAAAATTATACTAACTCAGCATAAACTATTGTGCAACCAGACAAGTAAACATATATAGCTTTGAAACATAACAGGATACCTGGATGCATTTGTAATCATCAGAACATGTACTGATCAATCTTTACATATTAGTATACCAAATTCCTGTTACCAGATCACGTGGACTACAGAACTTATTCTACATTTAAAACTAAAATACAAATTAATTTTCATTGGTATAATTTTCCTTTACCATAAACATAGAGAAAAATGTTATAACTTTTTTTGGTCTCATCTCTTTCTTTCCTCCTTCTTGTTTTTCTTATTTACCCATAAATCAACCATGTTTTCTGATTTCCTAGGTTTGCATGGCAATTTCGATAATGTTGGGGATAGTGGTGTTTGAAAATATCATATTATAGACCTAGGTCTATAATTTTAATTTTAAGTGAAATTGTAGGTACATTTGTTATATCAGATCTGCAATAGTACCTTTATAAACTACTTTTGATCATATGTACTAAAGGGTATGTAATCTTATGGATGTTGTTTATGGGTTTTAAATCCTGTGAAGAAAGTAATTTGCCTATGAATTTCAGAGGCGGACATTAGGTAGTGAGGGTGATTTACTTAAATCCTTGTTCCAGGTAGAGGTAGACATAGGAGTATGTCCTGAATCTTCTCTTAATCTAAATAATTTTTTAAAAATGTATTAGTTGACATCCCTAGTATATAGACNTGAATTTCAGAGGCGGACATTAGGTAGTGAGGGTGATTTACTTAAATCCTTGTTCCAGGTAGAGGTAGACATAGGAGTATGTCCTGAATCTTCTCTTAATCTAAATAATTTTTTAAAAATGTATTAGTTAACATCCCTAGTATATAGACAGCACTGCTTCTGGCCAGTCTGTCAGTCATCTTAAACAAGGCTTTTATTTCTCTCTCTTTGCCTTGCTTAAGATCAGGTAATTTATTTAACAAGAGATACACAGGTAGGTACACTCGTAATGCTGAAATGTTGGCATTTCAAGGTAAATCTAGTATCAGAGGGCTCCATTAGGTAGTCTGAAGTATGTTCAAATTACACGACAGAAAATTTATTCTAAAAACTAATGACAGCGAGGGAGAGGGAACTATTCAGAGTAAGTAGGGCGGTATTTGTTTATCTAAAATTTTTTTGGCACATTGTTTGACTACTACTCCATTTAATATGACTTATGCAGTCACCTGGATTTGTATAATGTCAGTGCTTAGATTAAAAAGAATTGTAGCTCAAAACCTTATATTCTTCACTGTGCATTCATTTCATAAATGAATGAGTCCACAATATCTCAATATTTGAACACTTTGTTTTAATACACCTAAGCCATTGAACCTCAGAGTCTATGCTAAATGTTATTATCACTATAACATTAGGGGACTTAAAAAAACTCACAATTTAATGTGCATGAGTGCATAGCTTTCAAAGTTTGTTTCATTACACCCTTATGGATTATCTTATTACATTTATAGCTTACACCTTTAACAATACCAAGACAGATGTATATACATCTAGTTACATGCATATTTTCAGCATTGGAAATTCACTTATTGTCCTGTCTGTCAAGTAATCTGGTTACTTAAGTAGGCCACATCTTGGGAATTTCTAGAACTTACATTTGGAACACTTTAATTGATATTGTAGGTAATGAAATTTTACACCCACCATCTCATATTTCCCTTCAAATTACTTTTAAATTGCATCGTCCTGTTTCCCTGGCCATGTGATTAAAGAAGTGTCTAAAGGAAAATGCTGGGAAGATATCATTAAGCATAGAGTTACCTCATTTTTCCTTAAGATATCAAAAGTGCAAACTCAACAACGTTGGAATGAAATTTGATTTATAGTGAAACAGAGAACCCCTGGAATTCGCAGAAAGGAAGTGAGCAAAATTTGCTAACAGCTGCAGTTGAGTAAGATGTCCAAGGCAGAGCAGTCGGTCATCTGTTCAGCGGGCAGCTGCAGGCGAAGCCTCACCAGCTTCCCTCCAGGAACTGGGCTTGGCATTTTAATTGCTGAAGTGCACCCACTGGTGACCAGCTGCCCAGAGAGCCAATCGGGAGTAGCTCTGGGTCCTTCCAGAGTCTTAGGGGAAAGATTGAGAAGAGGGAAAGTGTATCTTGACCCAGACAGAGCCCAGCTGGTCCTGAGTTTCCTAAGACACCAGCAGACAATGCCTTGAAGGAGTCAAGCAAACACTCAGACTTCTTAGAAGAGAGAAAAGGCTTAGCAGGATTCTTCGGCTTCATTTTAATTAGGGTCAAATCAGAGTCTCTGGCTGAAGAATGTAGCACCACATTTATCTTAACCTTTCTCTAGAAGAACACGAACTCCGAGGAGTTAACCTTGTAGCCACTACTGATTTGACATTAACTTATCCCCCTACTTAGGTTGGGATTTTGCTATGTGTGTTTGGACCTCAAGGTGTAGAAGGAACTCCTGGTAGGAAACAAAACAGGGATCTTCTTTGCGTAGCCCCGAGGCCGTGCTGGCTGCTTCCTCCCGTGGATGGGTATCTCCGGTCATCTTTGGGTCTGATGGCTCTGTTTCACTTTGGCCCCGAATGTGATCTCTGATCGTATGTATCAGGCAGTTTGTGTTTCATCTTTACAGAACACTTGTATTAGGTGAATTTCTTGAAGGGAGAGCTATAGCCACAGACTACTTTTTCTTCCTCAGACTACTGATATATGAATCTTGCTGATAAAAGGAAAGTTCCAAAGTGAAACTTTGAGAGCATTCAAGAAATCAAAGAAAAATAGCCCAAGTCTTGGAACTCCATGTCTAAGTTTTGAGTGGTGGGCAAGGAGAGGAGAGTGCATGGATTAAAAGTGAGGGGAGAGTGAAGGAAAGAAGCAAGTCTATAGTATTCTGCTGTCTCCTAATGTATTCTGGCAGGAAGTTGCTGAGTATGGAACAAATGTACACTGCCCTGTGTGTTTGGAAAGAGGACAGGAATGTGCCTTGGGAGTGAATGGAAATTGATTAAATTAAGATTCTCTCAAACTTGATTTTCTATCTTTACCAAGCACCGTAGTTAATTGGCATTCCGGAGACTCCTGTGGGACCCAGGAGGCAGACAAGAATCAACAATTCAGAATCACGAAATCAAATGGAAAACCAGTCACAGAAAGACTAGGAAAGAAAATGTTAATACACGTATTTTCCAACATCTCATTGAAACTATGACTGAAAATGATCCAAAAAGTGTAGAGAAAATAAAGAACAGTAAAGTTATATGAAATTAGTTTATATAACATTTTACATTTGTTTGTAAAGTGTTTTGATAACTGCTTGATCTGGCTTATATAAACAGATATATCTGTATTGATAGCTGTGTATTTATGTATATACACAGAAGAGTTCTAGAAAGAAGAGGGCAAAATGAACATAAGTTACTTCTGGAGATTGGGTATAGGATTCTGATGTAGGATACAGAAGATCTGTTACAGTTCATTTTATATTTCTCTGGCAAGTTTGAGGGAACATTATATTTTTTAATGTTAAAAATTCTGAAATACATTTAGATTAAAATAATAATTTACATTCTTCTCAAAATTAACCTTACTGACCATCTTTGGCATATTTGCTTGCATACCTTGTTTCTTTTAAGAAACTTGTATAATTTTGTTAAAAGCAGTGTAAACTTAAAGCTAGTACAAAAACAAAAACTCTCAACTCACACAGACTTGCAGTTAACGTTAGATGCATGAAATTCTGTGACGTATTTCTTTGTATGTTAATAAAAGGATGGATGGGCTTCTTCATTGGCTCAATGGTAAAGAATCCACCTGCAGTGCAAGAGACACAGGAGATGCCAGTTTGATCCCTGGGTCAGGAAGATCCCCAGGAGGAGGGAATGGCAATCCACTCCAGTATTCTTGCCTGGGAAATCCCAACAGAGGAGCCCAGGGTTGCAAAGAGTCAGACATGACTGAACACACACACACACACACACACACACACAATAAAAGGATGGATAGATGAATGAACAGATGATGGGTGGCTCAACAGACAGATGTGCAGGTACAGGTAAATGTAGGACAGTGAGCTCAATCTTTATACCCAGCTCACAGCAGAGTCAATATTTTAATTTAACAGAAGAATCAAACTAAAGTTTTATTTTCAGAGAAAACTGTTGGCCTCAAATAATTTGTATCTTTACCTTAAGAGATATCTTTCCTTAAAAGATTTACCTAAGAGTCAAACAAAATTAACCTAGTGAAAAACATGAAAGTGAGTTCATTTTTCTTTATCTTTTATTTTTTTACTTTTTTAACCTACAAAGATCAGTTGACTCCCTATTATGAAAGTCAAGGTACTGCCACTCTCATACTTCTTGTACTGGCTGTAATATTAGTGTTTATATGTACTAAGCTTAGAACATATGCATTATCTTCCATGATATTTTCCAAGCTATAATAAACTCAAATGGGTTCAGTGTTCTCCACCATTCAGTCCTTTGGCTACAAATTTTTAAGTGAATTAATTTCTTTGGCTGAATTTTGTGATCATAGTCTTTTGTTCCCCCGCCCCTAAATGGGCTATTTCCATGTTTGACAATATCTACTTGTTGCTTGCTTCTGTCACGATTTAGGTTCCAGTAATGCCCATCCTTTACGATTCCTTTCATTTGATTTGTGGACAATTTTTCATTTTCTTCTTATATTCAATTTTGCAGGAAGTACAACTAAAGTGGAACTAATGTCTGTACCTCTTATTTGACTGACTCTTCAGTGCCGGAATGCCTAAAATACTTTATCCTTAAAACATGGCTTCCCTGATGGCTCAGATTGCAAGGAATCTGCCTGCAATGCAGGAGACCCGGGTTTGATCCCTGGGTTAGGAAGAGTCCCTGGAGAAGGAGATGGCAACCCCCTCCAGTATTCTTGCCTGGAGAATCCATGGACAGAGGAGCCTGGTGAGCTACAGTCCATGGCGTCACAAAGAGTCAGATACGACTGAGGACTAACACTTTCACTTAAAACATGCTAGCTGAATTCCATTAGGCCTGAAAGTTGTGTGTTTATTTTGTAGTAGACTTTCTAGGAACAGTAATTTTTCAGTCTAAAGATTTAACTAACTAATATGGTTTGCAAGAAATTTGCTTGGATTATTTATTTGAATAGACACTCTTTTTCGTTTGTTAAATTCCCTACGTCAGGAATACCTGTTAGCTTCATGTTTGATTGTCTTAAGTTTAGCTTTTCTCTAATTGCTGTGCTCTATCATTCATCTTCCTTTACTATATTTATCTTAAGCCATTCCTCTATGTCAGTGGCACCCCACTCCACTACTCTTGCCTGGAAAATCCCATGGGCAGAGGAGCCTGGTAGGGTATAGTCCATGGGGTCACTAAGAGTCGGACACGATTGAGCAACTTCACTTTCCCTTCTCACTTTCATGCATTGGAGAAGGAAATGGCAACCCACTCCAGTGTTCTTGCCTGGGGAATCCCAGGGACAGAGGAGCCTGGTAGGAGGCTGTCTATGGGGTCGCACAGAGTCGGACACGACTGAAGCGACTTAGCAGCAACAGCATGTCAATAATTTAATTTTCAATTATATCTTATTCCACTCTAGTTATTAGTTTTATAGGGCTATGGTCTTAGTTGGTTTTTCCCCTTCAGGTCAGTTGTATCCTGTATCATCTCATTCAGTTATTCCATCATTTTGCCTTTGAGTTCTTTCCTTAATGAACTCATGTTCTCTTGTTAAATTCTTTTGGAAGAAGCTGTTTGGAGTATGGTTGTCAAATGAAAGGTGTCTATTAAATTTGCATTTCAGAGAAACAGTAAATAGTTTGTTTCGGTTAAATATGTCTCATGCAATATTTAGAAACTTCTAATATTTAAAAGTTATGTGTTGTTGATATGAAATTTAAATTTAACTGGCATCTCCTATTTTGTATTTTTATTTGTAGTTTTTATACAAGTGTTTCCTTCCCTTCTCTCCTTCTCCATTCAAACATATTGGCATAATTGTCATATGAAAGTGAAAATCTCTGAGTCGTGTCTGACTCTTTGTGATCCCATGGACTATACACTCCATGAAATTCTCCAAGCCAGAATACTGGAGTGCATAGCCTTTTCTTTCTCCAGGGGATCTTCCCAACCCAGGGATCGAACCCAGGTCTTTCGTATTGCAGATGATTCTTTACCAGCTAAGCCACAAGGGAAGCCCCAGAAAACTGGAGTGGGTAGCCCATCCCTTCTCCAGGGGATCTTCCCAATCCAGGAATTGAACTGGGGTCTCCTGCATTGCAGGCAGATTCTTTACCAACTGAGCTATCAGGGTTGTCATAGCATTCATTTTTTTCTTGCTCATTCTTGGGTGTATCTGTCAATTAACTTAGTAACTCAGATATCCTGTGGGTGGCCTCTTGCTTCTCCTCCTTGCATACTGTTCCTTTTCTTCATTCAGTACACATTTTGAGAACTGAATTTTGTTTTGCAGGCTATTTATTTTTCTGTAATCTAAGGAACATTGAATGAAGGGAAGAGCTCATGTCAGATAGTCTGCAATTGTTTTTATGTCTCATGATTTTTTGTGGCACATTGGAGAATGGTTTTATTCCAATCTCCTGGGAAGACACACTAAGATAAGGAATGCTTTCTCAAATTCAGTGTATAACCTTGACTCTTCACTCTCTTTAGAGCCAGCTAATGTCTTGTTCAGGGTAGGAGAGGCTAAGCTACAATAACAGGTAAGGCCCAAGATATAGTAGCTTAACAGAGGAGTTTCTTCTCATCAAATTTTATTTATTTCCCCATTTTGTTGCCATGCCTTTCAGGAGACAATGATTTCTAAAGCATGATTCCTAATGAGCTAGCATTCATACTTTTAGTTGTGGTTTGTTTTTAATAATCCAGTTTTTTTTTTTACTAATATATTATTTCTAATTCATTAATTTTCACTAAAGTTTTCAAGAACACAGCTCTTATGATTGGGAAAGGAAAATTATCAATGACTTGTTTGGTTCATATACTTTGGCTGCACTATTGGTGAATATGGTTTCCTTCTTCTAATGAGCAAACATAAAACAATCAGAACGAGGCATCTCAATTGTATGTAGAACAGTTCAGTGGAAAAAGTTGTAAGAATTAAAACAACTGTTTTCTGACTATAAGGAGGAAACTTAACTCATACAATGACAGGACAGGAATTTTAATAATAATGATGTCAGTTCTGCCATTTAGTGTTTGATTTGAACTCACTTTCTTTATTTTTACAAGAAGAAATTTGTCTACATATTTTCAAAGACTAGGGTTTTGCATTATTTTACTTTTATTTGAAATTAACATTTGGGCTAGCTTTTAGAAATGTACCAAATGAATGAATGTTACATGGCTGAGTGAGACCAATATAAGATTGAAGTTTAACCTTGGCAATATTAATAGCTAAAATTTTATTTAAAATTAATAGCTACAATTTTTAATTCACTTTTTTGTTNTCACTTCAGAGAGTATCTGAACCCATGCCATGCTGTGCCTTTAGTGAGTATTATATTCTAGTACTTTTGTTTGAGGATAAGAAGGGAGGTCGTAATTCTTTTGGAAAAATCTAATATGGAGTGGCTCCATACTCTCTACTAGAAAATCCACAAAGCCTCCTGGCTTAATGAAGATGCCAGTATGAGCAGTAGATGCCCTTGCATTTTAATCCTCCAAACGTTTGTTTCTCAATTGTTTTTTTCTTTAATGAATGTGAGTAAAAAGTAAGTATTGTCTAGAATGTACCTAAAAGGATGCTCCATTTGTTTATGTATTTAAAAATACATATTGGCCACCAATAGTGTGTAATATTCTTCGCTAGGCCCAGTGTATGCCNGTCTAGAATGTACCTAAAAGGATGCTCCATTTGTTTATGTATTTAAAAATACATATTGGCCACCAATAGTGTGTAATATTCTTCGCTAGGCCCAGTGTATGCCGTAGGGACCCATCTCATGTTAGACAACAAAAAAGTAAATAGATGCTACAGTAGGGGGTGCCCCAGCCATGTTGTTAGTAAAGATAAGGTGCTGTGGGAGCTCAGAGGAGGGGCATCTAACTGAAACAGCTTGGCACTAATGAGGCAGAGAAGGTGATGAAGTGTCCTCAAAGTATTACACCTAGCAGACTCATGACCTGCCAGCAAGCTCAGCCAGGTGAAATGCAAAGGGAAGGGCAAGTGTGAAACTCTAGAAGGAGATAGAATAGTGTCCTTAGGAATTGCAAAAAATAAAAAAAAGAAAAGAAAAATCTGTTCCTACACCACAGGATATGAGAGTATAAATGGCAGGAGATTTGTTGAGGATTGGAGGCAGATTCAGAAGCCAGGACCAGGACATGTGAGCTGTTTTACGGCCTATTTCATGGTTTGGAGTTGATCCTTACAATGTATGAGTTTAAGAAAGAGAGTTCATATTTGAAATGGGGAGATGACAAAGTGGTCAGCCTGGAGAGAGATTAAAAGACTAGAATTTACTAGAGTTGAACTCAGCATAGATTCCTGTAATGATATTTCAGCGGGTTGAAGCAACATGATACACAGGAGGAACAGTAATTAGGTCTCATGGAGGAAAGGCAAGTGGCTTTGAGATTGTTGACTTGAGATGTCCATGGGATATACGGGTGGTGGAACAGAATAAGTCATAGGATACAAACAGGTTTGGAAAATAGGAGAGAAATCCAAGATTAAACCATTTCAGCTTCCATTTCTCTAATAGCCAGGTAGCTGGCTATTTGGATAACTTTGTGCTATACAACTAATTCAAGCTCCTCACACTTTCAAGTCTATGAAAACTGATTAGAAGTCTTTTACTTCATCTATAGATTTAAGAGTCTGTATTTTAGTGAGTTGTATAGTCCAAAAATCTAATTTTGAGTGGATAAAGAAAATCAATACAAGTTCTGTCTTAGATATAGAAATGTGCAAAAAATACTGTTTACCTTGCTTTTGTGTATAGCAGAGAACTATCTAAAATAGGTTAACACAAAAATGAAAACCCCTAAATCAATCAATTTGCCGTAATATTTATGAGTTATGCTCTATTATATTCCTATGGACAACATAGTCATTGTAAACACACTGATGAGAACCTGGATTTGCTATAAGTGTTNATTGATGCTTTTGAACTGTGGTGTTGGAGAAAACTCTTGAGAGTCCCTTGGACTTCAAGGAGATCCAACCAGTCCATCCCGAAGGAGATCAGTCCTGGGTGTTCATTGGAAGGACTGATGCTAAAGCTGAAACTCCAATACTTTGGCCACCTCATGTGAAGAGTTGACTCATTGGAAAAGACTCTGATGCTGGGAGGGATTGGGGGCAGGAAGAGAAGGGGATGGCAGAGGATGAGATGGATGGATGGCATCACCGACTTGATGGACATGAGTTTGGGTGAACTCTGGGAGATGGTGATAGACAGGGAGGCCTGGTGTGCTGCAATTCATGGGGTCACAAAGAGTCGGACACGGAGGCCTGGTGTGCTGCGATTCATGGGGTCACAAAGAGTCGGACACGACTGAGCAACTGAACTGAACTGAAGTATGATTTACAACATTGAGATGGGTGCTTTATAATGTAGAGAAAAGTTATTCAGATTAGAAAATGAAAAATCCAGGAGGCAGCAAGAAGAGAATGGAGTAGATTTCTGGGTAATGGTAACCCACTCCAGTATTCTTGCCTGGAGAATCTCATGGACAGAGGAGCCTGGCAGGCTACAGTTCATGGGGTCACAAGGAGTTGGACACCACTGAGCAACTTCACTTCACTTCACTTCAGAGAGTATCTGAACCCATGCCATGCTGTGCCTTTAGTGAGTATTATATTCTAGTACTTTTGTTTGAGGATAAGAAGGGAGGTCGTAATTCTTTTGGAAAAATCTAATATGGAGTGGCTCCATACTCTCTACTAGAAAATCCACAAAGCCTCCTGGCTTAATGAAGATGCCAGTATGAGCAGTAGATGCCCTTGCATTTTAATCCTCCAAACGTTTGTTTCTCAATTGTTTTTTTCTTTAATGAATGTGAGTAAAAAGTAAGTATTGTCTAGAATGTACCTAAAAGGATGCTCCATTTGTTTATGTATTTAAAAATACATATTGGCCACCAATAGTGTGTAATATTCTTCGCTAGGCCCAGTGTATGCCGTAGGGACCCATCTCATGTTAGACAACAAAAAAGTAAATAGATGCTACAGTAGGGGGTGCCCCAGCCATGTTGTTAGTAAAGATAAGGTGCTGTGGGAGCTCAGAGGAGGGGCATCTAACTGAAACAGCTTGGCACTAATGAGGCAGAGAAGGTGATGAAGTGTCCTCAAAGTATTACACCTAGCAGACTCATGACCTGCCAGCAAGCTCAGCCAGGTGAAATGCAAAGGGAAGGGCAAGTGTGAAACTCTAGAAGGAGATAGAATAGTGTCCTTAGGAATTGCAAAAAATAAAAAAAAGAAAAGAAAAATCTGTTCCTACACCACAGGATATGAGAGTATAAATGGCAGGAGATTTGTTGAGGATTGGAGGCAGATTCAGAAGCCAGGACCAGGACATGTGAGCTGTTTTACGGCCTATTTCATGGTTTGGAGTTGATCCTTACAATGTATGAGTTTAAGAAAGAGAGTTCATATTTGAAATGGGGAGATAACAAAGTGGTCAGCCTGGAGAGAGATTAAAAGACTAGAATTTACTAGAGTTGAACTCAGCATAGATTCCTGTAATGATATTTCAGCGGGTTGAAGCAACATGATACACAGGAGGAACAGTAATTAGGTCTCATGGAGGAAAGGCAAGTGGCTTTGAGATTGTTGACTTGAGATGTCCATGGGATATACGGGTGGTGGAACAGAATAAGTCATAGGATACAAACAGGTTTGGAAAATAGGAGAGAAATCCAAGATTAAACCATTTCAGCTTCCATTTCTCTAATAGCCAGGTAGCTGGCTATTTGGATAACTTTGTGCTATACAACTAATTCAAGCTCCTCACACTTTCAAGTCTATGAAAACTGATTAGAAGTCTTTTACTTCATCTATAGATTTAAGAGTCTGTATTTTAGTGAGTTGTATAGTCCAAAAATCTAATTTTATGTGGATAAAGAAAATCAATACAAGTTCTGTCTTAGATATAGAAATGTGCAAAAAATACTGTTTACCTTGCTTTTGTGTATAGCAGAGAACTATCTAAAATAGGTTAACACAAAAATGAAAACCCCTAAATCAATCAATTTGCCGTAATATTTATGAGTTATGCTCTATTATATTCCTATGGACAACATAGTCATTGTAAACACACTGATGAGAACCTGGATTTGCTATAAGTGTTTATATTAAATGTGAAGGAGGAAGAGTCACCGGCTCTGTCACCTTTGATCCCTACGTTAAACTTGGCTGGTATGGATTGCTGTACTCGGTGCCTCCTCAGAGCGCACACACACAGAAAGCCTTGGCAATACACACAGAATAAACTTGCTTGAAAGCAGAAAATTATTCTTTGGTTGAGTACATAAGTATAACTGCTGTATTTAAAATGGATAACCAACAAGGACCTACTGTATAGCACAGGAAATTCTGCTCAATGTGATGTGGTAACCTTATTGTAAGGGGAGTTTCAGGGAGAATGGATACATGTATATGTATGGCTGAGTCCCTTTGCTGTCCACCTGAAACTGTCACAACACTGTTAATCAACTGTACTCCAATATGAAAGAAGTAAAAAGAAAAAACCTATGTTAGTATAAGGGTGATTGATAAAAGCACAGAAACTGATTAATGCTCCATTTTGGAGACTCCTGGATTGACTACATAAGTGATGCTTGACTCCTGAGTATCCACATTTGCTCAAAGATGTATGAAGGCATGTGTGTTTCATTGTGTTTACCTGTATTTTCAAAGCTGAGCACAAGGGCTGGTAGTTATATGCTTTACAAACATGATGCTGAATGAGAGAAAGAACACATGAATAAAATGATGTTTTCACTAGTCACCATGGAGGGAGGATAAGACTGAAAAGAAAAGCCCTCAGGAACTCTGGACTGAGCTCAACTCCACACCCTGGGTCACTTGGCCACTCAGCTTTGTGTAGTAATTGCAGCACTAGAATTTGAACTGAACAACCAGGATCGGGGGGGGAGGGGTGGTCATGTTTTGGGGATCAAACTCCTTTTCATCATGAAAGCTACTGGGTGGCCTCTGACATGATGTGTTTAGTTATCAAACATGTCAGTTAGTTCCATGGAGAGAGCACATGTATTAAAAGTGACAGACATAACAAGGGTCAGAGATTAAAGGTGAATTGGAAAGGGCTTTTGACTTCATCGTGTTGTTATAAGAGTTTCTGTAGGTGGGATACATGAGTGAAAAAGAATGATGAGATGTCATGGTGAGCAGTCGTTTTCTTTCTCAGGCTGCTCAAGAAATTTTTTTCTACCTCAAGCTGAATGTTGTTTAAATGCTGTGACAATGACTACATCTATGTTGTTCGTGGGAGAACACTAACATATTTAAAACAGTTACCTGTTCTTTATCACTAACTTTCATTTATCCAGTTTTTATTGGTTATTTTTTTCTGATTGTAAGTAGTATAGACTTATAAAAAGTTGATGAATGAGATCAAAATTAAAATGTGTATAATAGCACCTTGAGTATGACCATGTAAGCTCTACATTTCTCCATTTTAATTTGAAGATAGTGTTTTCTCTCTTCAGTTCAGTTCAGTTCAGGCGCTCAGTCGTGTCCAACTTTTTGCGACCCCATGAATCGCAGCACGCCAGGCCTCCCTTTCTGTCACCAGCTCCCAGGGTTTGCTCAGACTCACATCCATCGAGTCCGTGATGCCATCCATCCATCTCGTCCTCTGTCGTCCCCTTCTCCTCCTGCTCCCAATTCCTCCCAGCATTAGAGTCTTTTCCAATGAGTCAACTCTTCNCCATCTAGTCCGTGATGCCATCCATCCATCTCGTCCTCTGTCGTCCCCTTCTCCTCCTGCCCCCAATCCCTCCCAGCATTAGAGTCTTTTCCAATGAGTCAACTCTTCGCATGAGGTGGCCAAAGTGTTGGAGTTTCAGCTTCAGCATCATTCCCTCCAAAGAAATCCCAGGGCTGATCTCCTTCAGAATGGACTGGTTGGATCTCCTTGCAGTCCAAAGGACTCTCAAGAGTCTTCTCCAACACTACAGTTCAAAAGCATCAATTCTTTGGCACTCAACCTTCTTCACAGTTCAACTCTCACATCCATACATGATGACTACTGGAAAAACCATAGCCTTGACTAGGTGGACCCTTGTTGGCAAAGTAATGTCTCTGCTTTTTAATATGCTATCTAGGTTGGTCATAACTTTTCTTCCAAGGAGTAAGCGTCTTCTAATTTGAATATAGTGTTTTCTCTCTTAACCAGACATAGAGAACTACTGGAAGGCTTCCTTTATCCCATCACTATGTTGGATACTATGATATATACTGAAATTTCTCTGCAGTTAAATAATTTACCTGCAGTGCAGGAGACACAGACAACACGTGTTCAATCCCTGGGTCAGGAAGATCCCCTGGAGAAGGAAATGGCAACCCTCTCCAGTATTCTTGCCTGAAAAATCCCATGGACATAGGAGCCTGTGGGCTGTAGCCCATGGGGTCACAAAGAGCTGGACATGACTGAATGACTAAGTATACATATGGAAAGAATAGATAGACATGGGGAAAGTCTAGCATTATTCTGTACCCAGCAGTCTGATAAAATGCCACACTGGGCAGTGGTGGAAATCAGAGCACATATGCCTGAGTTCTTTGAGAGTAGATGTCTTTATCTTTGGATCCCCAAGGATGATGCAAAAGTTCAGCCAGCATATTGAGTGAATGAATTCTTATTGGATAAAGGACCAGCTGTATGTGATCATAAATGGAACAAGAATCAGTCAAGAGGGAGATGGTTGCAGCCTGCAGCCACTAACAGAAGGTTTAAGTCCCTGGCTACACAAATATGTCAGTTAATAATATATTATTTTAAAGCATTTAGATAATGATATTTGTGGAAGTTGTGAGCAAAACTAGAGAATAGTTGACCATGTTTTTAAAGTTCCATTCTATTATCTGATTTATTTGCTGGCTATGGTGTTGGGACTGTTGCTGTCTTATATTGGGTTGGCCAAGAAGTTCATTCAGGTTTTTCTGTAAGATGTTATGGAAAAACCCAAATGAACTTCTTGGCCAACCCAATAGATCAGTACTAATAATACACTGTAGTAACCCACTGGGTAACTCAGGCAAAGAGTAATCAAAGACTGATATATCAAAGAATTGGCATCACCTACTCTGACTTTCAGGTATGACCTAAATCAAATCCCTTATGATTATACAGTGAAAGTGAGAAATAGATTTAAGGGCCTAGATCTGATAGNAGGGGGATTCAGGATTGGGAGCTCTTATATACTTGTGGCAGGTTCATGTCAATGTATGGCAAAACCAATACAGTATTGTAAAGTAGAATAAAGTAAAAATAAAAATTTAAAAAATAATATAGCCAAGACATGGAAAAATAAAATAAAATATAAAATACACCTTAAAAAAAAACCCTGTGTGAATGAAAGGGGAAATCTTAACAATTATCCTGTGACAGCAGGCTTTAAACTAAGGCTCTCCCAGGAAAGCTAGGATGGACGATCTACCTGATAATAGTACAATGACTATACATCTGTACTCTAAGCACACAAAAGACATCTTGTAATGAAAGAAACAATCAACTAAGAAAAATAGCACTCAGACTTTCAACAAAGCTGGGAAAGACTTGTTTGGCCAAGATGGGAGAGAAATTCTGCTGCTGCTAAGTCGCTTCAGTCGTGTCTGACTCTGTGCGACCCCATAGACAGTGGCCCACCAGGCTCCCCTGTCCCTGGGATTCTCCAGGCAAGAACACTGGAGTGGGATGCCATTTCCTTCTCCAAGGCATGAAAGTGAAAAGTGAAAGTGAAGTCGCTCGGTCGTGTCCAACTCTTTGCAACCCCATGGACTGCAGTCTACCAGGCTCCTCTGCCCATGGGATTTTCCAGGCAAGAGTACTGGAGTGGGGTGCCATTGCCTTCTCGGAGAGAAATTCTAGATGTGTTGAAAGTTGTGCAGTGAGTAGCAGAGAGCGTATCTCAAACTGCTTCTACTGTCCTGCATTTCAGGTTTGTTGTTTCGTTTAGTCTCTGTGTCATGGACTGCAGCACTCCAGGCTCCTCTATTGTCCACTCTCTCCTGGAGTTTGCTCATATCCATGTCCATTGAGTCAGTGACACTCTCTAACCATCTTGTCTTCCGCCACTCCCTTCTCCTTTTGTCTTCAATCTTTCCCAGCATCAGGGTTTCCCGACCCCCCCACCAAAGAGTTAGGTTTCACCTGTCAAAATGACCTGTCCCCTAGACTGTGATTTAATGAGTGAACTAGCTGGCAGTCACCCTAAGTGATGCCTTAGTTGATGACTCTAAATTCTGACAGCTCTCCCACTGTTTCACTGTCTTAGGAGGAAGGGATTGATTACCAGCTTGAATAGCATAGAGTGGATTCCAGTCTCATGGACTATTTTTTTAACTTATTGCCAAAGTCTGTAATTGGTAGGATGGTAGGAAATAGCTTATTAACCCACCATGTGTAGATTACCATTAGGGAGAATGATTTGAGTGGTGGTGATGGTTTAGTTGCTAAGTCGTGTCCAACTCTTTCGACCTCATAGACTGTAGCCTGCCAGGCTCCTCAGTCCATAGAATTTTCCAGGCAAGAATACTGGAATGGGTTGCTTTTTGCTTTTCCAGGAGATCTTCCTGACTCAGGCATCGAGCCCAGGTCTCCTGCAGTGCAGATAGATTCTTTACTGACTGAGCTATCAGGGAAGCCCAGGACTAGATTGGTCTAAGCTAAACCTTTGGAAAACTGCCTCAGCCAGTTGAAAGAAAGAGATCACAGACTTCTAAGATCCCTGTCGGCATCTTTTATCTGCATTTGACAGCTCTTAAACCAGCAGTGTAAGAACTTCAAGTGAACAAAACATAAGTGTACAACTTTATGGACCTATTAAATGAGGGCCCTATATTAGGTGTGCGTTTTAAGTATAGACATTGATTTCATAGCAGTATAATTGATGAGGATATTCAAAAGTTGGGTAAAAAATTGGCTTGGGAAGCAGTAAAAATGTTCAAGACTCAACCAAAATTGGAAAAAAAATAAATCAGGATACCTGAGTTTTAATTTTAGTTCTTCTTTTGATTTGGTTTACAAATATATGGAATTTAATATTTCTTGCCTTAAAAATAAATCAGTGAAAATGCTCATGATGGTGTCTTGGCTGCTTCTAACCCTGCAGAGAACGTTGCCATAGAGAAAAGTGCTTAGATGCAGGGGTGGGGAGAGGAGGAGACTGTGGGACCACATCTATGTATGTAAAACGACCCTGAAAATGAACTTCAACTCAGGAACAGATTGGCAGGCATTTGACTCCTCACACACTAAGGAGATCCTCTCCTCCACACCCACTGGGTTGGGATGTCTCACTTGCTAAAGAGATTCATCTTCCAAAAAATATTAACTATGCTTTGTGTGTTTTCTATCCAAGATTACTGAGGAAATGTGGAAATTCATTAGTCTATTGGTTATTTGGATTTAAAAAAGAGAAAAAAAATCATCTTTTTCATCCCATCAGGATTTAGTTTGATACATTTTGCAGGAACTTTTAAAGATGATAACACCTGGATGTATTTCCCTATGTGTGTGCAAATATTTTACATTGGTTTAAATGGTTTAATTTATATTTGATTATTTTGAATTACATTAACATTAGACATGACCCTCTCAAGTTATCTTGTTGAAGACTCTGTTTCTAAGATCTCCATGACTTTGTTTGGTCCTGGCAGCATCCCTTATCACTGAAGTGTTAATGTCTTGGTCAGTTGTGTGGATCTACTTTCTAGATTAGCCAGTTTCTTCTGTGCCATTAACTAGGAAACTCAAAATGCTTGAGAGCATTTCATTATTATTTTAACATTCCTAATATGACAATGAAAGTGTGGGGAGCTGGGTGAAGAAGTCAGCTGAGGTTTTCTTGTATGATAATCATTCTTGAAAACCTGGGGCAGTGAGAAAGCATTCCTTAGCAGGTGCAAGGGTGTTTGGGGGAAGCACCTGTTGGAGTGGTTGAGCACAAGGGCTCAGTAGTCAAGCAAACCTGGGTTTGAATCTCAGCTCTGTTGTTACAAGTTGCGCTGTTTAGCGTTATTGAACCTTTCAGATCTCTATGTCCTTAATACGTTGGCAGCCATTTTATTTTATTATATAATTTCACATCCAAGGCAGTTAGGTAATGGCAGGTCTGTAAGGGTAATGTTCTTTAAGAGTTCAAATTTAAATTTCTTCAGGCCCGGTCTCCTTAATGATAAATGAGTGAATGTTTAAAAAAATATGTGGTGCTCATTTCTGAAAAACAAGCCAGTTCCGTGATGACCATGATGATGTTAATTGGTGCAGCTTCTCTTTAGCTCTACCCTTTTCATTTACTACCATTTCAAGTCTTTTGCTTAAGTTTTTCTAGACCTTGCTCATTTTTCTTGCTAACATCTGTTGCTGTGTTAGGGGAAATTTTGAATGAACAGATAAAATCTTCCTACTAGCTACTGTCCTAAATATAGTCTCTGACATCAGGTCTGGCCAGAGAGATAGCCGAGGTTATTTTTAGGAAGTCAGCACATAGGGAAATTAGGTAATAGTAAGAAACTTCTGGTTTCTATCTCTGTACGTAACCCATTATGAGACCCATGCATCTATGCCAGTATCTTGTTTTCCAGCCCCTCGGGTATTCCGAGTCACTCCCTATCTTGTCTTTAGAACATTAAGCAGAAACTTGAGACAGGAGGTAGCAAATGCAACCTTTGCATTTGATCTTGTGATTTTTCTGTGCAGAGCTTCATAGAATTTCATTTCAGGTTAATAAGGGGGAAATTGGAACTGAGGAGAAAGCTTAGGCTCTGCCAAAATATACCAAGGGTTACTAAGTTCAAATGTAGAAAATAGAAAATGGGAATGAAAATGGAAAAGTCCTGGCAGATTGCTGTGTAACAGTCTTTCCTTAAAAACAGAATGGCGCCCAGCGCTTAATGGCACAATGTCTTACACAGAATTATAGCAAAATTGCTCTGTTTATGCGTCTTTCTTTTCTAAAGCCTGAGTGTCTGACAGCCAGATGATGCATCTAATACCATCCTCACTTTACAGAGTGGAAAGATGAGACAGAAAACTGTCACTACCCTGCCAGGAAAACGTTTCTAAGCATTTAATAACAGCCATTTAGGCTGTATCTATGCAATTCCACACATAAGTATGAATGTCAAAAGTTTATTGAATGTTCCAGGTGTTTCAGATACACAGTTGGTTTATTTTTGTATAAATAATACATTCAGGTAATTGAGACATAAAATTTTTATTTGGACTTTTATCAGCATGCTAGCAATCATAGATTTAAAAGATTTCCCTTTTTCAAAATGATACACATGAACTTACAAAGCAGAAAGGGACTCACAGACTTAGAGTGAGCTTATGTTTGCCGGGGGAAGGAGGAGGGTAAGAGATAGTTAGGGAGTTTGGGAATGACATGTACACACTGTATTTAGAATGGGTAACCAGCAAGGATCTGTATAGTGCAAGGAACTCCTTCAATGTTATGTGGTATCCTGGAAGGGAGAGGAGTTTGGGGGAGAATGGATATATGTAAAGGTATGGCTGAATCCCTTAGCTGTTCACTGGAAACTATCACATTGTTAATTGGCTCTATCCCAATACAGAATAAAATGTTCAAAAAAAATAATTGCCACCTCAAAAAAAGGTTTTCCTTTTTTGTGTCCTACCTATTTCATTGGTCAGGTTCTTTATGACTATGACTTAATATATGACTAATAATAATATTTAAAAGAACCTGACCAGTGAAATAGGTAGGACGTAAAAAAGGAAAACCTTTATTTGAGGTGGCAGTTATTATTTTTTGAACATTTTATTCTGTATTGGGATAGATTATTGGTCATATACTCAGAGAAGGCAATGGCACTCCACTCTAGTACTCTTGCCTGGGAAATCCCATGGGTGGAGGAGCCTGGTAGGCTGTAGTCCATGGGGTTGCTAAGAGTCAAGCATGACTGAGCNTGGGATAGATTATTGGTCATATACTCAGAGAAGGCAATGGCACTCCACTCTAGTACTCTTGCCTGGGAAATCCCATGGGTGGAGGAGCCTGGTAGGCTGTAGTCCATGGGGTCGCTAAGAGTCAAGCATGACTGAGCGACTTCGCTTTCACTTTTCACTTTCATGCCTTGGAGAAGGAAATGGCAGCCCACTCTAGTGTTCTTGCCTGGAGAATCCCAGGGACAGGGGAGCCTGGTGGGCCATCGTCTATGGGGTTGCACAGAGTTGGACACAATTGAAGCGACTTAGCAGCAGCAGCAGCAGCAGCAGTCATATATTTATTTATTTTAGCACTTTTTTTAGTAAACAGTACTTTATCCAGAATCAGAATGAATGACTTATTTGATATCAGATATTATTAACAAAAAAATGCCCTATACGGCACAAAACTCGCTAGACAAAGGCATCTTCCAGAAAGTTAACTAAGGTAACTAACCTCGGCGGCAACCACCAAAACAGTCATTGGTGTAATTCTTCAAGGAGGTGTTATACTAGGCATGGCATGATTACGATATCTTAATACTTTCTGTGATGGCCACTCAGGGCTGTCAGTGGCTATGCATTCTCCACTCCAAAGCACAGACTCTTTTGAGTTGTGCTTTTGAGTTTTGTCTTCTCTCCAACAGCCAGCTGTTACCTCTTATTGCTATAACAGCTCCCAGTAACAATTCCTATAGGCTTCAGACCTGNCCGTCAGTGGCTGTGCATTCTCCACTCCAAAGCACAGACTCTTCTGAGTTGTGCTTTTGAGTTTTGTCTTCTCTCCAACAGTCAGCTGTTACCTCTTATTGCTGTAACAGCTCCCAGTAACAATTCCTATAGGCTTCAGACCTGATAGGAATAGGGAAGTTAGATAATCAAGCTTGATAACTAGTGCGGGAGCTTGAATCTCATGCTTAAGTAGTGGTTTCAAAAGAATCCATGGGACTGTAATTGCGGACTATAGGATATGGTTTTAATAAAGTAGACCCACAAAGTCTGTTCAGATTCTCCTTTCTGTCCACAGATGGAACCATGTTCCCGAAGCCCTCCCAGCACTGAGTTTATTGCTGAAACTTGCCAGGACAGTGGGTGTGGGTCCCCAGGAGGCATGTCTGGCAGTTCTTAGTNCTGTCAGTGGCTATGCATTCTCCACTCCAAAGCACAGACTCTTTTGAGTTGTGCTTTTGAGTTTTGTCTTCTCTCCAACAGCCAGCTGTTACCTCTTATTGCTATAACAGCTCCCAGTAACAATTCCTATAGGCTTCAGACCTGATAGGAATAGGAAAGTTAGATAATCAAGCTTGATAACTAGTGCGGGAGCTTGAATCTCATGCTTAAGTAGTGGTTTAAAAAGAATCCATGGGACTGTAATTGCGGACTATAGGATATGGTTTTAATAAAGTAGACCCACAAATCTGTTCAGATTCTCCTTTCTGTCCACAGATGGAACCATGTTCCTGAAGCCCTCCCAGCACTGAGTTTATTGCTGAAACTTGCCAGGACAGTGGGTGTGGGTCCCCAGGAGGCATGTCTGGCAGTTCTTAGTATCCAGCTTGTTGATTTGCCGTAGCCCTTTCCTCTGTTCTGCTTATTGTGACGTTAAAAGTAACTCAGGCCATTTCAGTCAGTGTCACTATTACAAATTCATGATGAAATTGGCCATGTGGAGAAAAGAATGAGTGTGGTAGATTTCTTTCACTGTAGCCATATTTGTTAATTACTGGGTGGGGTTTAGGAATAATTTATTTGCCATTTATGAACAAGTTATTGATTATTCCTTCCAATTCATATGGACAATCTAGAGGTAGAACAGCTTTAATTTTTAAAATACTTGAAAGACATGTAATAGTTAAAATCTCTGGATAAGATGGCCTAAATTCAAATCTTAAATATACTATTCTTTGCGATGTGCTTTTTGGCGAGTTGCCTTATTCTCCTCATGCAAAATAGGGATGATGATAGGAGTTGCTTATGGGTTGTTATTGTAAGTTAAATGAGTTACTATGTGTAATATGCTGGAACAGCAACAGGGCTGGGGTAAGCTCCATGTAAGTGTTAGCCCTTAAATAAAGTGAGAACTTTTGTAGAGATACTCCATAAAGACAACTGTAAACATTTATCTTTAGCTTTTTAAAAAAATTAATTTTGTTGTTGTTGTTGCAATGCGTGAGCTTTTCTAGTTGTAGCGCATGTGCTCTGGAGTGCGTGGGTTCAGTAGTTGCAGGCCACAGGCTGTCGCCTCATCGGCATGTAGGATCTTAGCTCCCCAACTAGAGGTCAAACCTATGTTCCCTGCATTGGAAGGCAGATTGTTAACCACCAGACAGACCTCCAAGGAAGCCCCTATCTGAAGCTTTTAAGCCCGTAAAGATATCAGCCTCAAACTTCTCCATGACTTATCATATTAATAGTAACCAAATGAAGAAGATACTACTCATGTCATAATAATAAGAAATCAGATATGTATCAGGCAAACAGGATATTATCTAGAACCCAGGGCTTTTGAAATTATTCTGGTTTCTTCTCATAATAATCACATTGTGGCCTTACTTAAATAAAATTAACTCTTTAAAATCATTAACCACTGCAAGCATAAATATTAGTATCCACTTACTTGTGTTTCCAAATTGCTGAGTCTACCTGTAGCATTACTTGAGCATTGCACAAATATTATTGGAGGAGATAATCCTCAAAAAGCTACTGTNAACTCTTTAAAATCATTAACCACTGCAAGCATAAATATTAGTATCCACTTACTTGTGTTTCCAAATTGCTGAGTCTACCTGTAGCATTACTTGAGCATTGCACAAATATTATTGGAGGAGATAATCCTCAAAAAGCTACTGTTGTCTTCTTTTTTCCTCTTTCTTTCCAGTGGGAAAGTATATGCTTTGAAGTATATGTAATGAAGTATATACTTTCCTATTGTTCTATATAGCTTTTCCCTCACTTCTTTTATGCCTATATGTCTTAGGAACTCCTTTATAGAATCAGGTGAAGCTTACCATTAATATGATCTGTTTACCACTAAAATTACCCAAATTGTCGTGATTTACTCTTCTCAGGCTTATCATGACCCANGCAAGGATGAAACAAGTGAAAATTGTTTAGGAAGATGATGAGATGAAAACCCACTGGACTAGAGGATGAAACCCTGATTCATCTCCCAGTTGTCTGTCACTGACCCTCTGCATTACTGTAGTATCTGTGGAACCTCTTCAGCCCCCAGGTTTCACATTTGTAAACTCTCTAAATAAGGCATGGGAATTACATCCTTAAATACTATTATAGGATCCTCTCATATATTCTAAGGCATGAGGTGACAATCCATGGACACGGGTCTGGATTATACGGATCTAGCCTTACTAGCAAAGAACTTGCCCTGGATATGGAACTGGGAAATGTCATCTGACCAAAGGTGAAGATGAATGACATCACCCTAGGTCAGGATGGACTACTTATTGTTGTTCAGTTGCTAAGTTGTGTCCAACTCTTTGCAACCCCATGGACTGTAGCATANTGGGAAATGTCATCTGACCAAAGGTGAAGATGAATGACATCACCCTAGGTCAGGATGGACTACTTATTGTTGTTCAGTTGCTAAGTTGTGTCCAACTCTTTGCAACCCCATGGACTGTAGCATGCCAGGCTTCTCTGTCCTTCACTATCTCCTGGAGTTTGCTCAGAATCATGTCCATTGATCGGGGATACCATCCAACCATCTCATCATCTGTTGCCTGCTTCTCCTCCTACCTTCAATCTTTGCCAGCATCAGGGTCTTTACTGATGAGTCAGCTCTTCACATCAGGTGGCCAAAGTACTGGAGTTTCAGCTTCAACATCAGTCCTTCCACTGAATATTCAGAATTCATTTCCTTTAGGATTGGCTGGTTTGATTTCCTTGTGGTCCAAGGGACTCTAAGAGTCTTCTCTAGCACCACAGTTCAAAAGCATCAGTTCTTTGGCACTCAGCCTTCTTTATGGTCCAACTCTCGCATCCATACATGAGTACTGGTAAAACCATACCTATGACTATACAGATCTTTGTAGGCCAAAAGGAAGATGTAGGAATAGTACCGGAAGGGAGGAAAACATGGTGGAAGGGAAAGTGTGACAGTGAAGCAAGTTGGAGATTGAAAGGCAAGAAACTGAAATCCAAGGCTTCACAGTAGTTTTTGGATGTTGGTCACAGGCCAGGCAGCATCACATAGGCTTATGAGGAATGAGGACAAGATTTGTTTGGCTTGTTTAAAGCTGTGCCACAGAGCTGGGAAACTGTGGCTCAGCCTCAGCTGGATGGAAAGAAAACATGAATCTGAACTGAGAGATTTCTCAACTGTATATATTAATAGGTGTGTAAAGAAATAGCCTCTTGCTGTAGATGTTTGTGTTAGAACACAGTGAATGAAGGGAGATGGTGTGGAGCCTCCGGCTGGAGAGATTGACAAGGTACGTTGCAGAGAAGGATCTGTAGAAGGACAAGAGCTGCAATGTGGAGGCTGAATCTGTGACCAGAAGATGCTTAGATCAAATTCACTCTTCATAGTCTTTTTGTCTCTCCTTCTCTTTCTTAAGTAGGTCTCTAGAAAACACGTGCTTCCAGAACCAGCAGTGTTCTCACACTTTGCTCCTGCAGCCCTACAAAAGAATAGTGTGCACGATTTTTAAGTGGTGGCAAGCTCAAAATAACATTTGTATTGTACTTTATAATACATAAAGCACTTGAATATAATTAACTCATTTGATTTGATCATCACAATAATGCCTGAGGCTGATAGTTATAAACCTCGCAACTGATGAAAACAGATGAAATCCTCATCAGCTAAATCTGAGGCTTAGTAATTAGCAGAGTCAGCCAAGCCTACTTCCGGACCCCGTGGTCCTCTGGTCCTCAATGCCATGCTCTTTTCACTATACGGTGCAAACTTATTAAAAATTAAAAGTCTTTTTTAAGGACAGCTCATAGTTTTAGGTACCAGAATACCAATTATTTATTAGATATGAGGAAATAGAGCAAATTTGAGGATTTTTACCCCATACTTCAATGAAATTCTAAAGGCTAAGAGGCAACTGGCCAACAGCAGAAGGAGAACCAAAGAGAGTAAATTATTGATAATGTTTATACTCAATCAAGAAACTGGTAAAGAATACACCTGCCAGTGCAGGAGATACAGGTTCAATCCCTGGTCTGGAAGGTTCCCTGGAGGAGTAAATGGTGATCCACTCCAGTATTCTTGCCTGAAAAATCCTATGGACAGAGGAGTCTGGCGGGCTACAATCCATAGAGTTGCAAAGAGTTGGATGCAACTGAGTGCACACACACACACACACACACTCGATCCAGAAACTGTCAAAGTTAGGTGATGTTTGAGTTGTCAGAGTTGCCTGGTTATTCATGACACCCAGTGACACTGAGTCTTAGTAATAAAAACTTCAGAGAATCCAAAAGACCTCATCATTTGCTTTGTTATTTTGAGTTTACCACTGCAAGGGATAATCTGTAATTGGATCACATGATTATAAATGATTTATTTTTAGGGGCATAATAAGCAATGCAAAGGACAGGTCTGGTTATTAGTGCCAAAATATGTATTTATTCCATATATTGCTTTTTTCAGACCTTTTCTGACATCTTGTTTCTGACTATTAAATTATACCCAAATAGAATATGCAACTGCATGTATCCAGCTTATTTCAGTGGGCATTCAGGGCAGCATAAATAGAAACAGAATAATCAGCAGCATTTAGAGTTCTGTTCTTACTCATCTAACAGGCTTGTCCTTATTCTAGAATGCACGTTGTGATTTTAATCCTCTTTCCACACTTAAGACTTTCCCTAGGCCTCAGTTTCTGGAGTTCTCTTTCTCCATGAAAAGATTTCCAAGGCAGATATCTACCTATGACTGTTCCTTGTCCACACACACAAATCAAAGTTGCTCAAAACACAGGAAACAATGATCAAGAGTAAAAAGAAAAAGCTTATTCCTTAGAAAGAAGGAAGCTAGAGGATTTTTTCAGACTTTCTTGTTTGGGGGAAGCAGACTGCTTTCTTCTTCTTCTTCTTCTTTAAGTTAAAGCAGATATGGAACATGAAAAAAAAAAAAAGTGACCTAGATTGTGCTTTGTTCTTCCCTGGAGAAGGGAAAGGCTACCCACTCCAGTATTCTGGCCTGGAGAATTCCACAGACTGTATAGTTCATGGGGTTGCAAAGAGTCAGACATGACTGAGCAACTTTCACAAAGAGTTTAGCTGAAGTGAGCTCTTCAGGCTTTGGTTTTAAGTGAGAAATGTGATTAGTCCTATAGGAAGCAATACATGCAATGTTGANACCCACTCCAGTATTCTGGCCTGGAGAATTCCACGGACTGTATAGTTCATGGGGTTGCAAAGAGTCAGACATGACTGAGCAACTTTCACAAAGAGTTTAGCTAAAGTGAGCTCTTCAGGCTTTGGTTTTAAGTGAGAAATGTGATTAGTCCTATAGGAAGCAATAAATGCAATGTTGGGGGAAATGCAAGGTTGAGAGCATGTCAAAAAAAGTTGCACGATAGTTATGTTTAATGTGGAGGAAAAATTAAAACCAAACAAACTGAAAACCCACATGCACCATTTTTTTTCCTCATTAGCTGTAGAAGTCAAAAACTATTCTGTATGCCTCTTTCCAAGCTGTACTGAGATTCTGAATTTTGAATTTATACTAATATGTCACTCTACCAGCTGTAGTCTTTTGAGGCACTCTGGTTATGGAAAGCAGATGAAGTGAATTTTCTGTTGAAATTGTACTTTTTTCCTCTTTCTTGTTTTTTTTTTTTTTTGAAATATGCTTTTCAGTTATCCCTTTTTAAGAGGACTTCGGATTAGAATTGGGCAGTTGAGTTGACTTCCTTGGAGAATGAATCTGGGTGTTAGTTAGATCTGCTCGGAGGGTTTTCATTTCAGAAGCAGACTTGAAGAAAAAGTGATTCTTGCTCTCAAATTCACTTTTAACAGTCTTTAGGCAGTTGACAAAGACTTTTGTATGCTAGGTGCTGAGGAATACAGAAATGAAAGTGACTCTGATTTTGCCCTCCAAGAATTTACAGTCTAGAGAAGGAGCCAGAATATAAACCAAGACATTGATAGACAGTTAAAAACTGTGCTAAGCGCCATGATGGAGAATAACAGACATGCTCTATATCCATGTGCTTTGTTAATTCCTGGCCCAGCAGGAAAGCCCAGCAGGCACACTATCCATCTTCAAGGCGTCTTGATGTTCTTTCTAGAAGCTCCTCTGGGGAGAGATGATGGAAATTGATGAAGATGAGAAGACAGCAGGTTGATGTAGCACAGAAGTTTTCAAGCTGCCCCCCCATATATATAGATATATATATAACTTAGATTCTAGAAAGATCTGTGATGCTGCCATGGAAAAGGCAATGGGAGTGAGCAGGGAATAAGATTTGAGACTCTGGGCTCCCCCACCTCAACTTCTCTTAAACCTGCTCTGCCTTTATGCGTTGAAGACTTCTGCTAAAGGAAGAAAAAGCATTATAAATTCACTGTTGTCTCAACAGATCAGTCTTTGGAAGTAGACAATTCTGGATTCCAAACAGTAACCCTTGAGTAGCTTGTCTTAAATCCCTTGAGTCTTTGCTCATCATTTGTAAAATGACACCCAAGCCCATTCTGTGGGGGTTTTCAGGGCTTGTAAATACTGCCTAGGAGAGAGGACCTTACTAAAGAAAGCAGTTCTTATTGTTCTTATTGCATATATATGTGATTCGTGGGCACAGATTATGAACTTATTATAAATAATATTTTTCCCAAAAGTTTTGTGGTGCTATAACCTTTGGATGGAATAAAACATGGCTACTTTGGTTAACAGGTTCTATGCTTTAATTTTTTTTTTTTTAATATCTAGGATTTTTTTTTCAAGTACTAGAAATTCATCTGGAAACTTAAATCTCACCTCCTGTCGAGAACAGTTCTTGATGTGCTACTAATTCTGCCAAACGGACAGACTCGACTGTTCTCTCAGAATACACAATAATAGAAAGAAAAAGAGAGTTGAGAAGTAAAAGACAAAAAAGTTATGTATACATGTGGCCATGGGATAACTGCTTTAGACACATTTGGTCTGTAAATGCCTGTGGAAGCTTGAATGTATCACCTTTGTTTTTCCAGATTTTGCTCATGAGAGGGACACTTAATTTGTTCTTTGAATTTAACCATTGTATTTTAACATACATCCTGATTTAATCATATTGGTCAAAATTTTCTTTTTATAACATCCAGACAGCTTGTGCATATAACCACATGCAGTTTTATTTTGTCACCAACTGGTCACCATATGGAAGTCCGTTGAAATGTATTTTGATTATATAACTCTGTACATAGGCAGATCGTCTTGGGGGCTCAGGTAGCACTGTGACAAGTGGATTCAGCTTGAGACTAAAGATGTGGCTATGATAGATGGCGTTTCTGGACTCACAGTACCTTGTTTGAGAAAGACTCATAAAATGGCAATCGATGCCTTAGATTATTTTTTTACAATGAACTCATATAAATATGTGCTACCCAACTTTCTTCAGATGTAATTAATGTGGCAGATATTTCTTTAGTAATTTGACTACTCTAACAACACATTCACAATAAAAATATATATAGAAAAGAGAAGCAGAAGGAAACCTAGAATGAGTTTTTAGAGTTGTTGAAAATGCACATGTAATTTAAGCCCTTTTAAAAATTTTGAAGTTGGGCTCTGCTATGGTGCAGAGACTTCTGTCATAAAAACGAAGAATAAAAACAGTGGGTTTTTTCCTTCCTTATTCACCCCTGGTATTATAAATATTATTTTAAGGCCATTTAAAGTAAAATAATTGCCTGATTGGAATTTAATTACAAGTTGTGTTGAAAATGTCATACTTTACAGTAGAAATAAATCAAGATATATTTTTAGTCTCAACTATAGGAATATAAGGAAATAATATGCAGTAGTTTTCTAGATGCAATTAGATATTTGTTTTCCATTTTGGCATTTCCTTTCAGTTGACCTGACATGACGATAAAAATGACAGCTATTTCTCAGTTGGCATTTGAAAGACAAGAGCAATAAGAAACCCAGCAGACCTGGTGGAGAATTTTCACAGGGAAAATAAGCATATTGACATTCTTTGACTTTTGTATATGGATTTTTGGCTCCAGCTGTTCCAGAGCCATTAAAAGTTAGAGTTAATCATTCTTGATTTTTTTATTGTCAGTCAGTTCCCTTATTCATAATGCTGAATAATGCCAATACTATTTAGTTTTATTTATGCTCACATGCAGTGCTATGGCAAAAATTTCATAAGGTGGCCTACTAAATTTCTTGCAGGTAAGTGAGAAAATATGTGTTCTTTAGTGGGCTGTTGATTGATGTTCTCAGTAAAGGAATAAATCTTTTGCATTTAAGAGGTGGTACCCAAATAACCTTAAACAACCCTACTGTGTAAAATATATTAGCCATCTCTTTCCTCTAAAGATAAACTGAAGGCTCTTTTGAAATATGTACAAATCTTTAATTTCTAAGTTTATTGGCTAGGTCAGCTTATTTAGTAATGAAAGAAATGACTCTTTATTCCTATATGAGCATCTACTTTCATTGTAAGATTATCAAAGCTTCTTGATGGAGATTGATGCTGGCATAAGGTCTCACATGCTCTCTCCCTATAGATTCATAAAGTGCTCCTGTTCATACCAAACTTTTAAACCCAGAAAAAATGGATGGTGCAGTAATAAGCAGAACAATGACATTCCAAAGACGCCTATGCCCTAATCCCTGAGACCTGTAAATGATATGTTATATCACATGGCAAAGGGGAATTAGGTTTCAGATGGAATTAAGGCTACTAATCAATTGATCTTAAACCATAGAGATTATTCTTGATTTTCCAAGTGGGTCTAAATTAATCATAAGTTTCCTTAAAAGTAGAAGACAGAGATAGAAGAGGTGGGACTGATGAGGCTGGAGAAGGACTCAAGTCATTATTACTGCTTTTGAAGATGGAGGAAGGAATTTCACTAGGCAAGGAATGCTTCCATCTTCTAGAAGCCAAAACAGGCAAGTAATCAGATTCTACCCTCGAGTTTCCAGACAAGAATGCAACCCTGAGAAGATCCTGATTTTAGTCTTGTGAGACCCATTCCAAACTTCTATCCAACTGTAAGATAATAAATGTATGATGTTTTAAGGCAATAAGCTTGTGATAATTTGTCATGGAAGCAATAAAAAACTAGCACGGACAGCAGAAGACAATAGTGTCTTTTAAAACCTGCAGTCATGGACCATCTATTACTTACTTGCCTGTTTATTAAATACAGTTTAATTCCTACTGCAGCATCTTAGGTGTAATTAAAACATCCTCCATGAATCAGAGTGAAAATCATACTTGAGTGTCTGTCAGTTACCTTGATAACAGCTTTATGATTACTCAACTAATTATATTGGGAAGGCTGGAACTTAGTGGAGTGAATAGTGGGGTGGGAAGCCCCAAAATCTTTCCACTCATGCACAAAATATACAACCATTCCTTCTCTACCTCATTCCTAAAATGCCCTGTTAAAGTAGAAGGATGCTGGATCATGATGGTCCTTGGGCACATGCAGAATTCAGTTGCCTGAACAGGTTGATTTGGGGGTATAGGAAAAGTATTAAAACATAGACTGAATTTAAAAAATAAATAAATAAAAAACATAGATTGTCTCCTCTGTCCATGGGGATTTTCCAGGCAAGAATACTGAAGTGAGTTGCCATGCCCTCCTCCAGGGAATCTTCCCAACCCAGGGATCGAACCCAAGTCTCCCACATTGCAAGCAGATTCTTTACCATCTGAGCCACCAGGGAAGCCCAAGAATATTGGAATGGGTAGCCAATCCCCTCTCCAGGGGATCTTCCCAACCCAGGGATTGAACCCAGGTTTCCCGCGTAGCAGGTGGATTCTTTACCAGCTGAGCTACCAGAGAAGCTGAAGTATTGATAGAAGAGACTTTTGAGACCATCTAGTTTTGAGATCATCTGATAGTTTGGTTTTACCACTGAGGAAATTCAGGCCCAGGGTCACTCAGCTGGTAGGTAGTCAAACTGAGATGAGAAAGCAAATATTCTGTTTCTCCCTAGTTCTTTATTGTTTCCACTGTAGAACGAATTCTAACCAGACCTATGCAATCAGTTCCTCTGCTGGTCCAAATTACAATCACCATCAAGCCAAATGCACTTAAGTATTACATCCGGGGAAACATAGTTATATCTGTTTCTGTTCCCTAGATAAAGTCCCTACAGAATCCTCGTTAACACCAAAAAGCTCAAGAGGAAATGAAAAGTTCTGTGTTCAATAACAATTGAGACCAATAATATTTGTGGATATAAGTGATATGATTTAAGCTGCTGCTGCTAAGTCGCTTCAGTCATGTCCAACTCTGTGCTCCCCCACAGACAGCAGCCCACCAGGCTACCACGTTCCTGGGATTCTCCAGGCAAGAACACTGGAGTGGGTTGCCATTTGCTTCTCCATTGCATGACAGTGAAAATTGAAAGTGAAGTCACTCAGTCGTGTCTGCCTCTTAGGGACCCCATGGACTGCAGCCCACCAGGCAAGGGTACTGGAGTGGGGTGCCATTGCCTTCTCCTTGACTTAAGCTAAAAATCACCAAATCATTCAAGCATAAAGAACAACGAGTTTATATTTTACCTTTTTTATTAGCTGTAATCTCTGCTACTGGATTGACCCAAAGCCTTGGGTGGCATGACTAAACGTTTCTCTGTGTATGGCATTTGGGTAAATTAGTCAGCTTTTCTGAGCCTAGGCTGCTTCCTCGGTACCATGGGACTGACTGTTTATGTTACTGGCTCAGTCTTGTCTGACTCTCTGTGACTCCGTGGACTGCAGCCTGCCAGGCTCTTCTGTCCATTGGATTTCCCAGGCAAGAATATAAGAGTGGGTTGCCACCGGAGTGGCTTGCCACCCCTTCTCCAGGGGATCTTCCTGACCCAGGGATCGAACCCCAGTCTCCTGAATTGCAGGCAAGATTCTTTACTGTCTGAGTCACCAGGGAAACCGGACTATTCTGTATCAGAGAGCTATTAAAAGGATTAAAGGAACTAACATCTGCAAATTCCATATTGTTATTTGGAACATAACAGGTGCTGAGTAAACAGTAGCTATTTTATTGTTACAAAAAAAAAAA
>SJYW01006983.1:0-13651 GCA_006410735.1 Raphicerus campestris | reverse complement strand
CCTCCCTCCATGGGATTCTCCAGGCAAGAGTACTGGAGTAGGTTGCCATTTCCTTCTCCAGGGGATCTTCCCAACCCAGAGATCAACTCTGCTTTAATCCACCGCAAATCCACTCTCAGAGGACCATTCATTCCCTAAGATTCAGTTCAGTTCAGTTCAGTTGCTCAGTCATGTCCAACTCTTTGTGACCCCATGAATCGCAGCGCACCAGGCCTCCCTATCCATCATCATCTCCCAGAGTTCACTCAAACTCACGTTCATCGAGTCCGTGATGCCATCCAGCCATCTCATCCTTTGTCGTCCCCTTCTCCTCCTGTCCCCAATCCCTCCCAGCATCAGAATCTTTTCCAGTGAGTCAACTCTTCGCATGAGGATGCCAAAGTACTGGAGTTTCAGCTTTAGCATCATTCCTTCTAANGTGATGCCATCCAGCCATCTCATCCTTTGTCGTCCCCTTCTCCTCCTGTCCCCAATCCCTCCCAGCATCAGAATCTTTTCCAGTGAGTCAACTCTTCGCATGAGGATGCCAAAGTACTGGAGTTTCAGCTTTAGCATCATTCCTTCTAAAGGACACCCAGGACTGATTTCCCTTAGAATGGACTGGTTGGATCTCCTTGCAGTCCAAAGGACTCTCAAGAGTCTTCTCCAACACCTAATCTCCCTAAGATTAGGCCCCCCTCATCTTCCTTTATATCTTTGATTCACACTTTCATTTATACAATATTTAATAACCAATAATCCCAGGTATTTGTACTAATTTCTATAAATCATGGAGGCAGAACATCTTGCTCTGTTTTTCAAAAAAGGGAGGGGAGAAGCATGTCAACAATTTAAAGAGATAGTACTTTGGCACAGAAATCAGAATCAGCACTTCCATTTAATTTCTAATTTGACACCTTTCCTTCTCTCTGTTCCTTTGTCCTCAACTCAGTGAACTGTGTTGATTCCTACTTCACGAGAATAAAGTTCTCTATTATCATTGTTATTTTTTTAAGGTAAAAATATAATGTTCCCATTCTGGCTGCTTTCAGTGAAAACTATATTTTTCATTTTTCAGTTATTACATTTTTTCAGTATAACCTAGCACTGATGCAATGCTANAAGTTCTCTATTATCATTGTTATTTTTTTAAGGTAAAAATATAATGTTCCCATTCTGGCTGCTTTCGGTGAAAACTATATTTTTCATTTTTCAGTTATTACATTTTTTCAGTATAACCTAGCACTGATGCAGTGCTAAGCCCTACATGAGAAAGGCAAGAATGGAAATAGAAAACAAATTAAGACAAACTCTCTTCTTCAATATTTTATCAAATGTGTCAGATTTATAATATCAATTTTATTTGAAAATTAATAAGAAGAGTAAGTCTTATTATCAAATAAAAGCGACTGAGATCTGGAAATATAAAAGCAGTCTATTCTTTAAATGCTAATCTTTCTAAAGTAAAAGCAAATTTTTTTTAATTTAAATTAAAGATTTATTTATTCCTGCCCTCCTTTTTATTTCTTACACTTCTGCGTGGTGCCACATGTATTTAGATACTTTGTCCAAAACTGCACAGATACCAAATAAGTATGTTAGCTTGCCCTTTGTCTTGTTACTGCACTCACTGTTGGTTCTATGTTAATGTTACTTTTTCATAAGAAAATCATAAAATAACCTTCAAATCTACTCTTACTTACCTTTTTCTTTCTTCTTTTTTAAAAGTAGGATAATAAATCATAAAATCATTTTCTTCTCTCTTCTGTCTACACAATGGCCATTGAATGGTTAAAATAATTGATGATTTACCAATATGTCTAACAATTTATATTCCTTTCTGCCCTTGAACCTGGCACTGATCTATTCATCACTCTTGTTATGTCAAGATTTTTACTGAAAGCATGTATTAAGAATTTTAACGAAAGTACACAGATGGATTCTTAACAGAGATTTGTTTCTAGTCCAATATGGACACTAGACTATTTTGCTATCACACCAGAGTCAGAATCAATCGAGTTAACTTTCTAAAAATTATCTTATGTCAGAATAATTTCATACCAACCAGGAAAAAGGATGCTATCTTTCATGTTACAATGCAAAAGTCAGCAATGCACAATCTCAGCTATTGTTCATTCTGGCAAATCATCACTGGCTGGCTGATTTACAACAGGTTGGTAATTATATAATGATACATAAACATTGCTAGAAATTTCAAATGTCCACCTGCTGGGAGTAAAACCATATGTGCTATAAAAGAAGAGTAATCACAATCGCTGGCTGACTCCAAAGGCAAATATTTGGCTAGTAAAGGCTGCCTGTTCACTAGTGTTAGTATTCATTGATATCAAATAAACCATATCCACAACAGCAATTTCCATTTAAATGGTTGTTAAGAAGTCTGATGAAGTTAAACTGAGATATGATGACTGCAAAATTTTAATGATGGAAGAAGTCAATAGACCTGTTATGAAACAGCTGTGTGTGTTGGCAAGCTTGCCAATGGGATTGTCTGGCCCCATAAGTTGCATGGTAGTCATAGGGTTGTGTCCTAGGATAGCAGATTAAGCCATGGAGAGTGAGATAGTGTGGACCAAGGAAAATTGGCATTATCACATAGCTCAGTGGGTAAAGAATCTGCCGGTAATGGAGGAGACCCGGGTTCAATTCCTGGGTCAGAAAGATCCCCTGGGGAAGAAAATGGCAATCCACTCCAGTATTCTTGCCTAAAAAATCCCACGGACAGAGGAGCCTTGTGGGCTACAGTCCATGGGGAAGCAAGAGTCCGACACAACTTAGCAAATAAACCACCAACCACCACCACTAAGAAATAAAGCACTGAACTAGATATTTTTAAGTACTATGCTAATTTGCTTAGTATTCTCATGAAAACTAAGTTTTATCCTTGCTATGTTTTTCAGACATGAAAAAACAGAAGCTATGAAGGATTAATTTTTCCAGGGCCACTCAAGTGGGAAGGGGTGGGATTTGAATCTAAACATGTGTGATTTTAGAACATATCTGAGCCCCACTGTGTCCCCTTCCACTGATTACTTCATTTTTTTCTGAGACTCAATTTCCACATCTTAACAAGTTCCAAAGATACTTCCATGTTATTATTTATTTCTGATTCTTTTAATTTTGATGTCTTCTTTCTTATGCCTATATAAATGCATGGTGGAGGGCTGCTTAATAGAGATTAGAAATATTAAGGCTCCAAAGGGAAAAACATTAAAGAAATGGGTTGGTTAGCTGCCTGCACCCCAAGTTGGAGAGAAGGCGAACATAGGAGACACTCAGTCAGTGCTCTAGGTCCACTGATTAATGAGAAAACCATCAGCAATTTTATTTGACATTTAGAATCTGCTAACAGTTTGCTGTGAAGCACATTTATTGCTTCATTTACTGCTTGTGGGCTATACTCCCTCATCTACAGTGTGCAAATCAGGGACTACTGGATTGATATAGAAGCAATATTTATTACATAGGATCATTCTGATAATTAAATAAATCAATATATGTAAAATACTTGGAACAGGGTCTGGCATGCAGTAGGATCTATGAAGTACTACTTATTTTTCTTCCGTTCATTCACAAAAACTATAGAATACTACATAAACCCTAAAAGACAATATTAATGACTGTGTAAAAGGATTCATGCTTAACCCGCAGGCATACCTCTTATTTACTTTTGGTCTGCTAATGCTGCTACTGCTGCTGCTACTGCTATGTCAGTTGAGTCATGTCTGACTCTGTGCAGCCCCACAGACGGCAACCCACCAGGCTCCCCCGTCCCTAGGATTCTCCAGGCAAGAACACTGGAGTGGGTTGCCATTTCCTTCTCCAATGCAGGAAAGTGAAAAGTGAAAGGGAAGTCGCTCAGTCATGTCCGACTCTTCGCGACCCCATGGGCTGCAGCCTACCAGGCTCCCAGGGAAGAGTACTGGAGTAGGGTGCCATTGCCTTCTCCTTACTTTTGGTCTAAGAACTTCAATTGCATGCGTGCGAGCTCTGCAGCTTCAGTTGTGTCTGACTCTGCGACCCTGTGGACTGCAGGCCACTAGGCTCCTCTAGGCTCCTCCATGGAGTCCATGGGATTCTCCAGGCAAGAATACTGAAGTGGTGTGCCATTCTCTTCTCCAGGGGATGTTCCCGACCCAAGGATGGAACCTGAGTTTCCTGCATCCCCCACACTGCAGGCAGATCCTCCACTGCTAAGCCACCCAGAAAGACCAAGAACTTCAATTGCTGAGCATGAATTATTCATATGTAGCATATATTCAGAAACATTTTCAACTTTTCTCCTCTATCTTCTATCTAGAAAACCCAGAATATATTATCATTGTTTCTCAATAGCGACCAGAAATAATTCTTTGTAAAACTATGTACACAAACAAAACAGCATTCAAAACAAATTTATTAATATCATATCCTACTTATCAAAAGTCAGAAAAACATAAGTAATTGCTTGCAGGCAACTGGTATTCAATATTTTGGTATAAGTGGTATAAATATTTATAATAAGAATAGACAGATGTATAAATGAATAATTCTTTAAAAAGGCATGATCCCAGCAGTAGTGAAACATTCAAAACAACACAAAATCAACTAGAAAAGCAAAACCCCAACTTTAATCAAGAAGTACAAATACTAAATTCTCATAAATACAGTGATGGGAAAAAACTGCAGAATATGCTAAAGGACAATTTCACAAAACTCCACCAAAGAAAGTGGCTATTGTCAAGGATACTTAAGGAATCATGCAAATGAATTATCACTGAAGTGAAAGAACTATCATCCAAACCTCTACAGTCAATTTGCCCAAATTTTGTGATGAACCAGTGAGCCCCTAGCAAAAGAAACAAACACGTGTCAGAGGCTGCTGCATCGTCCACACAGACGTCTTCCTCTTGGACAAGAAAGTAATCTGTATGTTTCCCCAAATCTGCCAGTGTTTTAGATACTAACTTCCCAGGTGGAAACAGCATGCATCATCTAAACTTCTTTGCTTTGATGAGAAAGGTGTGATTTTGACACAAAATCATAACCTGTCTCCCTGAGGAGCTGTTCGTTGTTTTGAACACTGCTCTGTTATTCACCTACTGTTGGGCTCAACCACTCCTAGCACCACTCATTTCTGTGTGTGCTCTTATCCTTTCCTCTCCCCAAAAAGTCATTGTGAGTCTTCCTTTGATAAAACTCAGAAAGCAGAAAGCCCAGCTCGTCTCTTGAGCTTAGCAATGAATTCTTCAGTTTCCTTTCTTGAAAGAAATTCAATCTCTGGGAAATTAAGCCTCTTTGAGAACAAACTAGATAAGCATATTGTTCATTCTGGAAACCCAATAAACCACTCTGAATTGAGATTTTCACCTAGGACTTCACAGTGCTAAAGGGAGAACCCAGCAGAGTCAGAAGACCTGCTTTCTGAGTCGTCAGCTGACTCCATAAAGAGAGCAGATTATACCTCTTAATCTCTGCTCTGGGTTTCCCCCTCTACCAAAAACAGGAACCCGAGGTTTTCTTCAGTTTATATTTAAATATTTTTATTACTCTGAACACTTCCTTCTCTTGACTCTGGAGAAAATAACACTACCAGTACATTTCTTCTCTGTATCATCCTCTCCGCCACCCAACATGCCAACCATTTCCTCTCGTGTGTTCTTACAATAAATTAAATCTTGGAAACTACTCAGAACATGGGCCATGAACCTAGTTGTTAGGAACCTTACTGATGAACATTTTCTTCTTCATTTAATGGTTTCCTCCCTCCTCTCCCAGTTGATAGATACACAGTCATAATGAGCATGGACACTGTTCTGACCAGAATCAGCAGGAAGATCAACAAATCCCAGTAATTTTAACCCTCCTCCCCACTCCCATAGACCAGTCTCCACAGCGCAGACCATGCCCTTCAAGCTGAGGGATCATTATACTAGGTAAGGATTTTCTTTCATGAGAGCTAAAAATGAAGCATTTGAGTACTAGCTTAACAAATGAGCACATCTAAGTGTATCTAACGTGATATAAAAATAACCTGTTTAGGGTTATAAAGCACTTCATTATATTGCCAGATTTATTTGCAGTGCTACACTGAAATCAGGTTCATAACAACTTATAAATTCTGAAAGGTATTTTAGAGTTCTTGGATGAAAAAACAGCTACCCCATCCTAAAACATGCTGACTTTTTTACTAGGGCAGTAGATCACTGGCAAATTGAAGTATGTGCATCCTCAGTCCTATGCTCCCTTCTCTGAGATTAGAATACGCTGTTTATGTGTTACTGTCTGATGAGCCTGGAGTCCTTATGATCTACTATGTAATCTACACAACCTGTTTTCAAAGTATACGCTAATAAAATACCAAGAGCATCCGTAATAAAATATCAAGGCCCAATACATAAGAAATTTCCTGACCAGTTTTAATACTAGTTACTCTTTCCTGTCAAGGTAGAAACTGCTGTTTTCAGCCTCAGTCCATTTTAGCTAGATGACCAGTTCAGAAAGCATTACTGTAAAAATGCAAGTTTACCAATGCTACTTTCTCTTAATGACTCATCTTCAGCTGCACAGGTTCCTGAAGACAGGGCAAAGAGAAAGATGCAAAGCTGCTACTCTAATAAAGATCTCAGCACCGTGGGATTTCATGCTGTCTCTAATGTAAACTTTCCCTTGGATAATTCTGAGACAACAAAGAAATTGTGGTGTGTATACACAGTATTAGAAATACTATAACTTAAAACTTTCTTAATATGCTGGTAGCCCTTCTGGTCTTAAAGATTATTTCATAATGCAAAGAAGGAGGAAAAGACAGAGAAAAGTCTAATACAGAAAGTAAAAGTTAGTTGCACAGTCATGCCCAACTCTTTGAAATCCTATGGGTTGCAGCCTACCCCGCTCCTCTGTCCATGAAATTTTCCAGGCAAGAGTACTGGAGTGGGTTGCTTCTCCAGGGGATCTTCCGGACCCAGGAATCAAACCCGGATCTCCTGCATTGCAGGCAGATTCTTTACCAACTGAGCCACTACGGAAGAAAGTAAATGACCTAATAAACCTCATTCCTCAAAACAGCATATTCCATTTTCCTGGAAATCTTTTACTTTCCTAGTAAAGACTTTCCTGGCCCATTTGAGACTACCCAAAAACTTTCTAGAGTGATAGATATGTCATCTAAATAATCTCTTATATTAAAACTTTCGCATGATCTTTCATCAATAGAAGCAAGCTCTGCACCAACCATTAGGTATGTCTCTGATCAGCCAAATTATTAACTAAAGCAAGAATGCCAGCCACATACAGTAGCTTTCCACGTTTCCCTAATGTAAGTCCAGACTATCTACCTCTGTTCATCTAAAGTAATCATTCTATAAATTGCCCTCTGACAATCTTAGAGTCACTTCTCAATTACTGTCATTAGGTAAATTATCCTCATAAAAGATGTTAATTTCTGTTTCTAATTAACATTGTCACCTACTTTCTGATTATTCCTATCTAGAATGAGCTATAAAGGAAGACCCATNACTTTCTCTTAATGACTCATCTTCAGCTGCACAGGTTCCTGAAGACAGGGCAAAGAGAAAGATGCAAAGCTGCTACTCTAATAAAGATCTCAGCACCGTGGGATTTCATGCTGTCTCTAATGTAAACTTTCCCTTGGATAATTCTGAGACAACAAAGAAATTGTGGTGTGTATATACAGTATTAGAAATACTATAACTTAAAACTTTCTTAATATGCTGGTAGCCCTTCTGGTCTTAAAGATTATTTCATAATGCAAAGAAGGAGGAAAAGACAGAGAAAAGTCTAATACAGAAAGTAAAAGTTAGTTGCACAGTCATGCCCAACTCTTTGAAATCCTATGGGTTGCAGCCTACCCCGCTCCTCTGTCCATGAAATTTTCCAGGCAAGAGTACTGGAGTGGGTTGCTTCTCCAGGGGATCTTCCGGACCCAGGAATCAAACCCGGATCTCCTGCATTGCAGGCAGATTCTTTACCAACTGAGCCACTACGGAAGAAAGTAAATGACCTAATAAACCTCATTCCTCAAAACAGCATATTCCATTTTCCTGGAAATCTTTTACTTTCCTAGTAAAGACTTTCCTGGCCCATTTGAGACTACCCAAAAACTTTCTAGAGTGATAGATATGTCATCTAAATAATCTCTTATATTAAAACTTTCGCATGATCTTTCATCAATAGAAGCAAGCTCTGCACCAACCATTAGGTATGTCTCTGATCAGCCAAATTATTAACTAAAGCAAGAATGCCAGCCACATACAGTAGCTTTCCACGTTTCCCTAATGTAAGTCCAGACTATCTACCTCTGTTCATCTAAAGTAATCATTCTATAAATTGCCCTCTGACAATCTTAGAGTCACTTCTCAATTACTGTCATTAGGTAAATTATCCTCATAAAAGATGTTAATTTCTGTTTCTAATTAACATTGTCACCTACTTTCTGATTATTCCTATCTCGAATGAGCTATAAAGGAAGACCCATTAAAGTAAAGCACTTAATTATTTTCACTGTCCTAAGGATACAAGAGATCTTAAAAGAAAGAAAAAAAAAAGTTAAAGGTATCACTTTCAGAAAGAAAACATCAAATGATTTTAGAATACAGATAAGGAACAGCATCATCACCAGCTTTCACTGACTATTTGCTATAGTGCAGTGTCTAGCTAAACAGTTTATATGCATTGTTTTAATTAATTTCCATGAAATTCTGTGAGTTAGGGACTCTTAATATCTCCAATTTATAAGTAAGGAAGCTTAAGGTCTAGCAGCCTTGTTATTTCACCAAGATCAGAACAGGTACAAGTGTCAGTGTCAGGGTTTCCTTATAGCATGTTGGGAAAAACTCCTTCAAGAATGACTAAGAATCTTAAAGTCAGTTTTCAGTCATACTGAAAGGATATTGACTTAGAATATTGATAGGATATTGATAAAGAATTCCATAAAAAGAGGCAAAAATATTTATCAAGCTATTCTATCTTAATATAACATTATCACTGCACAATTTTTATAACTGTTTCAGACTTTTTACAGGCATGTCTCAACCAACTGCATTTCTTCCAAATCATTTGCAAACTTCATAAGGTAATTACTTTCAGTACCACATTCTGAAAAAAAGCATGCTTTATCCTTTTATAAATTCTAACTAAAAAATCAGAATTTTATTTGCTACAAAAGTGTCAATGATCTCATTGCAAAGTACTGGCCAGGGATTTACATATTGGTTCAGAAATAGTCAGTTAACTATGAGGTCTGCAAATTCCCAAATTAATTATAGAATCATCACAGATTTTCTCATACATCTTCTAAAGATCATATTTTAAAAACACTTAAGCTTTATATGTGTTGCTGACCCCTGCAAAAAAAGCTATCAAAAGAAAGAATCAAGCATTAATGTTTATTCTCCCCAGAATTACTTAATGCACTCTAACTACTTATATATTTCTATAGGATTAAACAAAATATTCAGGGAGATTATTAACCTTGCTACATAGCAACAACAAAAAAATTATTTTGAAAGATTTTTCTAACAATTATTAAGTGAATTAAATATTGACCATGAGCCAGGGTAAAATATAAAGATATTTTTTAACATAACAATTTTTATATTAAATTATCTTTGTCCTTTAGTCAAAAAAAGAAGAATATACTAATCATCCCCCATTTAACTAATACTCACTTTACAAATAGGCAATCAAAGGCAATATTATCTATATTTTATAGAAGTACTTTAAGTGAAGACAATAATAAGGGTATACCCATGGCCTTCACCTCACAGATCATAAAAATTTCTAGACTGGTGCAGTCTTTTTTGTGTGCTTGTTAATTTTTAAAGTATCTTTTATTGGGGTCTACTAGCTGTACAATGTTCTGTTCATTTCTACTGTACAGCAAAGTGAATCAAATATATATATATATATATATATATATACCCTTCCCATTCAGGTCATCACAGTGCATTAAGTAGAGTTCCCTGTGCTATTAGACTGATATAGTCTTAATTCATAAGACTAAGACACATTCCAATTAAAATATCCCCATATTAAGGGTATGGTGGTGGTGGTTTAGTCCCTAAGTCATGTCCAACTCTAGTGACCCCGTGGACTGTAGTCTGCCAGGCTCCTCTGTCCATTGGATTCTCCAGGCAAGAATATTGGAGTGGGTTGCCATTTCCATAATATCATATTAAGATTTCCTTAATATCATGTTAAGGGTATATATATGGGCTTTCTAGGTGGTGCCACTGGTAAAGAAACTGCCTGCCAATGCAGGAGATGTAAGAGACACAATTTCAATCCCTGGTTTGAGACAATCCCCTGGAGGAGGGCATGGCAACCCACTCCAGTACTCTTGCCTGGAGAATTCCCTGGACAGAGGAGCCTGATGGGTTACAGTCCATAGAGTCACAAAGAGTTAGACACAAATGAAGCAACTTGGCATGCATGCACCCATGATATTATATAAATTGTTGAAGTCATTAATTTTTATTTTGCCTTTGGTTTTAAGATTTTCTTTTTTTAGAGCAGTTTTAGGTTCATAGGAAAATTGAGAAGGGACAGAGGTTTCCCATTACCATGGCCCACACAGACACGCATAACCTGCCCAATTACCAACATCATTCACCAGAGGGGAACATTTTAGCTGGATCTTTTTTTTTTTTNTTTATATTAAATTATCTTTGTCCTTTAGTCAAAAAAAGAAGAATATACTAATCATCCCCCATTTAACTAATACTCACTTTACAAATAGGCAATCAAAGGCAATATTATCTATATTTTATAGAAGTACTTTAAGTGAAGACAATAATAAGGGTATACCCATGGCCTTCACCTCACAGATCATAAAAATTTCTAGACTGGTGCAGTCTTTTTTGTGTGCTTGTTAATTTTTAAAGTATCTTTTATTGGGGTCTACTAGCTGTACAATGTTCTGTTCATTTCTACTGTACAGCAAAGTGAATCAATTATATATATATATATATATATATATATATATATACCCTTCCCATTCAGGTCATCACAGTGCATTAAGTAGAGTTCCCTGTGCTATTAGACTGATATAGTCTTAATTCATAAGACTAAGACACATTCCAATTAAAATATCCCCATATTAAGGGTATGGTGGTGGTGGTTTAGTCCCTAAGTCATGTCCAACTCTAGTGACCCCGTGGACTGTAGTCTGCCAGGCTCCTCTGTCCATTGGATTCTCCAGGCAAGAATATTGGAGTGGGTTGCCATGTCCATAATATCATATTAAGATTTCCTTAATATCATGTTAAGGGTATATATATGGGCTTTCTAGGTGGTGCCACTGGTAAAGAAACTGCCTGCCAATGCAGGAGATGTAAGAGACACAATTTCAATCCCTGGTTTGAGACAATCCCCTGGAGGAGGGCATGGCAACCCACTCCAGTACTCTTGCCTGGAGAATTCCCTGGACAGAGGAGCCTGATGGGTTACAGTCCATAGAGTCACAAAGAGTTAGACACAAATGAAGCAACTTGGCATGCATGCACCCATGATATTATATAAATTGTTGAAGTCATTAATTTTTATTTTGCCTTTGGTTTTAAGATTTTCTTTTTTTAGAGCAGTTTTAGGTTCATAGGAAAATTGAGAAGGGACAGAGGTTTCCCATTACCATGGCCCACACAGACACGCATAACCTGCCCAATTACCAACATCATTCACCAGAGGGGAACATTTTAGCTGGATCTTTTTTTTTTTTGAATGATGAGAAAACAGTACTTAGCTACACATGAATGCTTATGTTTTCTTAAGCTAATAATAATAAAAGTAGCATGCTGCATTTTAAAGGCTAGAAAGAACTTTAGTCACTGCCTTATTGGAGCTCCTCCTCTTACAGAAAGGGGGCAAAGGCGGGCAAATAAGTTGCTAGAAGTCACAATGTTAAGGGAGTCCGAAGCCTTTGAGACTATGATGCAGGTCTCCTGATTCTCGTGGTTTTAATTTTCCAAGACCATAGCATGCTCCATAACTTTCAACTATACATAATGCCTTCTAGGAGTAATTTGAAAAATGCAAATCAGGCTGATGTTAGCTATAACTATCCACATGACCACCTTACTCTCATAGCTAGTAGGCCAGATGAGAAGAAAATTTGCATTGACCTTTATGTTCAGGGTTAACCCAGTGGCCCTGGTATGCTCCCTTAGGCACTGTGGGCTCAGAGGACCCTGAGGGGAGGAGGTGGTGCTGGAAAACAAGAAACCGGAGAAACTCAAGCTGAGAACACATCACTATAATCACAGCACACACGAAGTCAGTGTACTTACAAAGGGTAACACAGGCACTGGGGTGTATGTTTGTACCTATGAAAATACATTTTCAGCTGCAGACTTACATTGGATATTGTTAGGAATATTTTCATTTTATTCAGCTCTCATATCAAGAAAACTCCAGGAACAAGTATACATCACTAAGCAATAGCTATTGCAAAACATGTGGGAATAGGCAATCTTTGGTCCATCTCAAAAACTCTTGGACTTATAAATGAGTTAATTAGTGGCCCCTCACCCTCATGGAACATTCAAATTATCTGAGGAGCTTATACAAAATGCTAATACCTGGACTCTATCCCAGAACAATTATATCAGAATTTTAAGAGCAAGGTCTAGGCATCAGTGCCACTCTTGTCCTTGTATTTCCAAGATACATGTTAACTCTCATTCAATGATTAAATCAAAAATACATGCTTTTTAAATATCTCCTTTATACAGGTATGATAGGCATCAAGTACACACACACACACACACACACACACACACACACACACACACATATGAGATAATGTGTTTTGTACCGTCAAGGAGGGGACCTTTCTAAAATAATGGTTTCGCATTTTCCACTCTAGAAACTTTACATTTCTACTTTGGTTTTTGCTGGTGCTATTGTTGTTTGTTTTTCCCACAATTAATTACAAAATGCCAATACCCCCTGACCCCACCCCCATATACATACATACACAAAGGTCAGAGTCCCTTGCTCACCACAAGAAGTACTTCTCCAGACTGACACTGATTGATTAATTAAAGTATCAATTCCTTTGTTCAAACAGGGAAAAATCCATTTAACCACATCATCATCTAACTCACATTAGCTTTACTATTTAGCATGTCCATTAAGGTACCATTCAAGGGTTTTCAAAAAGTGGAGCAGAAATTTAGATATGCTATGCAAACGATCTTTGATCACTCTTCTCACCTGACCCAATTATTAAGTGAGGTCAGTTGGGCTGACACAGAAAATAAAGAAAAGAGGACTTTAACTGATATGGCACAACAGAATTGCTGGGTAGAGACCCCATCCAATGCTATCTTTCTACACAATTATCTTAATGTACCGATTCTCTTCAGTTCAGTTCAGTTCAGTCACTCAGTAGTATCTGACTCTTTGCGACCCGATGGACCGCAGCATGTCAGGCCTCCCTGTCCATCACCAACTCCTGGAGTTTACCCAAACTCATGTCCATTGAGGCGGTGATGCCGTCCAACCATCTCATCCTTTGTCGTCCCCTTCTCCTCCTGCCTTCAGTCTTTCCCAGCATCAAGGTCTTTTCCAATCAGGTGGCCAAAGTATCGGAGTTTCAGCTTCAACATCAGTCCTTCCAATGAACACTCAGGACTGATCTCCTTTAGGATGG
>SJYW01006979.1:115741-127865 GCA_006410735.1 Raphicerus campestris | reverse complement strand
TCCGCAGCCCCGCTCAGCCCTGGGGTCCTGGGGTGTGTGCACGTCCCTCCCACTCAAGGCCTTTGGCTCAGGGCTTGGGATGTGTGTGTGCGTGAGTTGTCGAGGGGCTGGGCTGCTGGGGTGAAAGGGGAGGGGGTGCTGTGTGAGTGACAACCCTCCAACACACACACAGGTAAAACACATAAACACACACCGCCCAATTGCACACACACACCCCATATATACAATAAACAGCACACGCACCACGCACGGTGAACACCACACGCACACCACACACCACACAAGACACACAACACACACGCGGAATGCATCACACACACACCTCACACACCTCACTCATCCACACGACGCACACACGTCACATTCCGCCCTCCCTGAGCACATGCACGGGCCACTTCCGCAGTGACCTCGGCTCCCGTGTCTCCCTCCTGCACCTCCATCAGGGCTAGGACTCGGGAGGGCACCGTCAGACCCTGACCACCGTCTCCCGAAGTCCTCAGCGTGGACGCTCCCTGAGACGAGTGCGGGCTCCTGTTGGGGGAGCGCGTGTGCTGTGCTGGGGGTCAGGGGACACCTTCAGACACCTGCAGAGAGGCACCTTTGCATTCAGAGGGGGTGTGAGTGCAGAACGTGTATGTGTGTGTTGCGTACATAGTGGTGTGAGTGTGCTGAGTGTGTGGAGTCTGTCTCAGGTGAGTGTGTGTTGTGTGTGTGTTGGATGAGTGGGGTGTGTTTGTTGGGGAGTGTATGTTGGGTGTGTCTGTGAGTGTGTGTGTATTGGGTATGTGAAGTGTGAAGTGTGTGGGGGACTGTGTGTTATCTGTGTGGTGTGTGTTTGAGGGAGTGTGTGTTGTGTGTGAGTTGGGTGTGTGGCGTGTGTGTGGGGGAATGTGTGTTGTGAGTATGTGAGTTGTATGCGTGGACTGTGTGGGGGGAGTGTTGTGTGACCCTCGGTTCTGTGACGCCTCGGTGACCCCTTGGTTCTGTCCCCAGGGTGCCATCCACAGGCAGTTGCTGACCTGCATTCTCACCTTGCAGATCCATTTTAGTTTTCTGGAAACATCTGTTAATAGAAATATAGTATGTATTCTTATTCTTTTTAAAATTAAAAACAATCAGATAATAAAATAGGCGCTTTTCTCTGGGCTTAGAGTCCCATGAATGTCAGCAAGTAATTTCATTCATGGAATCATCACAGCAGGTCACCTCTCTCCATCGCAGAGCCTTCCCTGGGGGCTCAGATGGTAAAGAACCTGCCTGCAGTGTGGAAGTGCCAGCTTCGATCCCTGAGTTGGGAAGATCCCTGGAGGAGGAAATGGCAACTCCCAAGGACAGAGGAGCCTGGCGGGCTGCAGTCCACGGGGTCACAAAGACCTGGACTAACATGTTCTTCAGGTTCACTGTCTCCCCATCGTAACCCCTGGCAACAACTGCTCTCCATCATACATTTGTCTGTTTTTAGGATGACATAAAAATAGAATCCTATGATCTGGAGACTTTGAAGTCGGTTTTTTCCTCCATGTGATACCGTTGGCATCGTTTTGGTCAGCAAGGATGTGGGCAGTTTGCCCGCTTTGTGGGTGAGTCCTGCTCCTCTGCAGACACCGAGGGCTGTCCACTCATGTGTTAAGGGCGTTTGGGCTTCTCCCAGCGTTGGGCAGACATGAACAGAGCCAGGCTCTGTGAGGTCCCCCTTGCAGGGAGCTGGTTACCCTGACATTCCTGTGGAAGTCCTTGAGCTTTGTTACAAGATGCAGGGGTGCTGCAAGGACGGTTTGATCCTTTGGAGTCTTGGTGAGTGAGGAGGATGTCCACGCTGCTGGTAGGAATAGACACCCCCCCTCTCCAGCCATCTGAGGGTTGTTCTTCCAGCTCTTTGGGAGCATTGCTCAGGGGGCTTCCTCTCACCCATGCCCTACCGGGCACTCAGCTCGAAACCCGCTTCGTGCCCTCCAGGACACTACCCCTGGACAGCAGCCACCTCTCCCAGCTCTGCCCTCTCCTGCTGGCTGCTTTGGGTCCCTGGCATTGGCTCCACCTTGGACCTGCCTGCTACCTGGATGCCCACTCCAGCAATCACCTGGGGCAGCCCAGGCCGCCTCACCTGATGTGCAGGGTCTCGGACACTCCTGCTTTGCCGGCTTTATTTTGCGCAGAGGATAAACCCCAGACCCTGGCAGTCCACTGTGGTGGGTGCAAAGGGCAGTCTCCAGCCCGGGACAGCTGCCCTCTGGTTTCCCGCCTTTTATGGCCCTCCGTGGCTCTAATTCTGTAATTATGTTTATTTTCCCATATAAAGGCTAGAATTAGCTTGTCAAGTTCCTGCTGTTACTTTATTAGGCTCACATTAAGGTTTCCAAAGATCATTAACGTAGCAGTTCTTCAGAAAATTGAGTTCTTATGCAAAATTAAGATACATCTTTCCACATAGTCGTCAAGCCTTCTGTGTCTCAGTAGGATGTTAAACTTTTCTTAATACAGTTTTAAAGTTTTCCTGTTAAATTAATTCCTAGGTATTTTATTTTTTTATATCTTTAACAGGTTATTGTTTATATAAAAATTTAGTATGTTAATTTTGTGACCAACATTATGTTGGTACCAATTTTTTAAATTGTTAAACATTTTCAAGTACATTTTCTGCTCTGTTTGGGTCTTACAAGCAAATAGTTGGATGCCACTTCCTCTTTCCTTTGTAACATTCTCTTGTTGCGTTGACTAGCACTTCTAGAAAAGTATTAAATGATGTGGCACTTTGGGATATCCTTGCTCACTCAACATTAAGGAGAGGCCTTATTTTCGTTTATAATAAGAAGGATCATACTTTAAAATTTGGGATAAACATTCTGATGCCTCTAAGGTATTATCCAACAAATTCCTCCATTATTATTTCCTGAAGACAGGTTGAATATTGAATTTCAAAGAGTGGCTTTCAAATCGAAGGAGCAGAAACCTCCTGTTGCACCCACATGGAGTGGCCCCATCTTTCCCAGAACTCAGAAGCCCTGGACACACACCACAGTCAGGCATAGGAGGACTGGCACGTGGGAGGAAGGAGGTGGGCTGCCAAGGGGTATCAGGGCTTGGGGAAGATGTGCAGGGAGTCGCTGGGGTCCCTCCTGGCCTTCAGCCCTGAACTCACAACAGACACCAACAAAAAAGGCATCAAGAGAAATGAGTTCCCCCCAGTCAAAGGAACAGGCAAGGGTTGCCTAGGAGCAGGAAACGCTTTGTGGTCAATGCTTGCCCTCCGCCAGCCAAGCACCAGCTGGATGACTGCCTCCCACCCTCCGGGTTGAGCAGGGAAAGGGTGAAACTGGTCTTCCATCCCACCCTACTCTCTCCACCCCACCTCACAGAAGCAGGTGACCAGCTCAGAGTCCCCTGCCTGGTGGTGTCAGAAGAGTGATATATTCAGTTCAGTTCAGTCGCTCAGTCGTGTCTGTCTCTTTGCAACCCCATGGACTGCAGCACGCCAGGCCTCCCTGTCCATCATCAACTCCCGGAACTTGCTCAAACTCATGCCCATTGAGTCAGTGATGCCATCCAACCATCTCATCCTCTGTCGTCCCCTTTTCCTCCTGCCCTCAATCTTTCCCAGCATCAGGGTCTTTTCAAATGAGTCAATTCTTTGCATCAGGTGGCCAAAGCATTGGAGTTTTAGCTTCAACATCAGTCCTAGCAATGAATATTCAGGACTGATTTCCTTTAGCATGGACTGGTTGTATCTCCTTGCAGTCCAAGGGACTCTCAAGAGTCTTCTCCAACACCACAGTTCAAAAGCATCAATTCTTTGGTGCCCAGCTTTCTTCACAGTCCACCTCTCACATGTATACATGAGCACTGCAAAAACCACAGCCTTGACTAGATGGACCTTTGTTGGCAAGGTAATGTTTCTGTTTTTGAATATACTATCTAGGATGCTCATAGCTTTCCTTCCAAGGAGTAAGTGTCTTTTAATTTCATGGCTGCAATCACCACCTGCAGTGATTTTGGAGCCCAAAAGATAAAGTCAGCCACTGTTTCCACTGTTTCTCTATCATCTATTTCCCATGAAGTGATGGGACCAGTTGCCATGATCTTCGTTTTCTGAATGTTGAGCTTTAAGCCAACTTTTTCACTCTCCTCTTTCACTTTCACCAAGAGGCTCTTTAGTTCTTCACTTTCTGCCATAAGGGTGGTATCATCTGCAGATCTGAGGTTATTGATATTTTTCCTGGCAATCTTGATTCCAGCTTGTGCTTCATCCAGCCCAATGTTTCTCATGATGTACTTTGTATATAAGTTAAATAAGCAGAGTGACAATATACAGCCTTGACATACTCCTTTCCTGATTTGGAACCAGTCTGTTGTTCCATGTCCAGTTCTAACTGTTGCTTCCTGACCTGCATACAGGTTAATCAAGAGGCAGGTCAGGTCCTCTGGTATTCCCATCTCTTTCAGAATTTTCCACAGTTGATTGTGATCCACACTGTCAAAGGCTTTGGCATAGTCAATGAAGCAAAAATAGATGTTTTTCTGGAACTCTGTTGCTTTTTCCATGATCTAGCAGATGTTAGAAATTTGCTCTCTGGCTCTTCTGCCTTTTCTAAAACCAGCTTGAACATCTGGAAGTTCACAGTTCACAAACTGTTGAAGCCTGGTTTGGAGAATTTTGAGCATTGCTTTACTAGCATGTGAGATGAGTACAATTTGAGCATTCTTTGGCATTGCCTTTCTTTGGGATTGGAATGAAAACTGACCTTTTCCAGTCCTGTGGCCACTGCTNGCCTGTCCAGCCTAGCCCCCCACCTCCAGTGTCCACAGTACCTAGCAAGGGATCTGCAGGAGAAAACAGCTACATATCTTGGTCTCCTCTAGATTCTAATCTCTCACACTAGCCCATGCGATTTGCAAAACATTCAAGCACTTATTTTTCACCAAGACAGCCCCATTGCCTAGGACAAGCCCCAACACCAGCCTCTGCTCGGACTCAGAAAATACCCTCAGGAGAGTAAATGGTTGGTGAATGCAGCTCACCTAGAAAGGGCTGCGCCTGTGCTGGAATTTCAAAAATTGAACTAGAACAATATCATGTTAATTTCATGTACACCACATGTTGATTTGATATTTTCATACACTGAGAAGTGATCACCGTGATAAGTCAAGGGACCATCTGGCCCCATACAAAGTTATTACAATGTTATTGATACTATCCCTTCTCTCCATATTACAGCCCCACAATTTATGCATTTTACAACTGGCGTTTTGTGCCTCTTAATCCCCCTCACCTATCTCACGCAGTCCCCTATCCTGTCCCCTCTAGCAATCGCCGTTTGCTCTATGAGTCTGCTTTTGCTTAATTTAGTTTGTTCTGCTTTGTAGGTTACACATATAAGTAAAGTCACACTTGTCATACTTGTCCTTGTCTGACTTGGCTCCCTCCATATTGTTGCGAATGGCACGCTCTCACTCTTTTCTGCGACTGGGGGGCATCCCATTGCGTGTGAGCTCCACGTCTGCCCCGTCCATTTCCGCCCGTTGCTGGACATTCAGATTGCTCCCGTGTCTTGGGTGTTGAAGACAGTGCTTCAGCAAACACTGGAGTGAGTCTGTCTTTCCAAACGAGTGTTTCTGGTTTCTGTGGGAAAATGACCAGGAGTGAATTGCTGGACCCTCTGGCAGCTCTACTTCTAAGTGTTTGAGGCTCCTCTGTGCCGGCTGCCACAGCGGCCGCCCCAGCTTACATCCCAGCCACAGTGTGCGAGGCTTCCCTTCTCTCCACGTCCCTGGACACAGATGTTTCCAAGGTTTGTGTGTGTTTGTTTAGATTCACCAGCTTCCCTCTGCTTTTAGTTGCGTCACTGGGATTGGTTTGGGTGGAGGACCAGTGGTAACCCACGTAGCTGACCCATCGCATCATGAGCCAGAATTATAGCAACGACCCATCTCTGCACCATATGGTCCATATTACTCTCAGTAAGCTGCTTCACCTCTCCTTTCCACAACTGCAAGCCAGCGTTCACCTAGATAGACCCCATGCCACTTAAATGGGAAGCAAGTATAAAAAAAATCCTGAAAGCTGTATATATACAATTCATCTGTACCACTTCTTTGAAAAAGTAGAACATAGAATTCCTTTACAAACTTTACCCAGGTTCTTCAGTTACAAATATTTCCCCCATTTGGAGCTACCATTCTCAATGAAAGATTGATAGAGAGATAATAGATAGATACTTTTCTCCTAAACTATTTGGGGTAAGCTGCAAGCACCACCTCCTTTCCTCTAAACATTTTTGAATAAAGATGTTCTTAACAAGAAATGGAGCACCGGCACCGCTCTCGCAGCTCTCGTGACTGACCTGGAGTTTGCAGTCCTGCGTCAGCTTGTCCTGCATTCCCCTCTGTGGCCGTTTTGCTCAGCCAGGTGTCCAGTCCGGTGTCCAAGCACGCTGAACGCCATGCTTGCCTGGGCTTGTTTCTGGAGCGGTTCCTCAGCCCCTCTGCCTGCCCTGACTGCGACGGTGGTGCAGTGCGCAGGGCCGGTGTTTGCAAGGTGGCCCCAGGGTTGAATCCATCGATGCAGCTGGGCCCAGAGATGGGGCTGTGGGTGCCGCAGCCAGTGTGGAGGCACCTGGTGAGCCGGGGCCTCCAGGCCCCCCTGCGGCTCCATCACCTTCCCTCTCCACTTAACTAGCGCTTGGGAGGCCTCAGCCCAAGACTGCTCTGAACTCTGCATCAGCCGTCTGCAGCCACTGGAGGCTCCAGGCTGAGCAATTGCCATGGGTGATGCTGCGGAGTGTGCTTCTCTAAGCCCACTATCCCTTCCACGTTTGTTAACGCACGTGCGTGCCACTGTAGGAAAGAGCTTTTCCTTCCCCTTATTCCCTTCCCCCTTGTTTCAGTGTGATCTCATGGACTGCTGTGTCCGTCTGTGGGTCATAATCTGTCACTATCGCTGGCCATCAAGGGACTATCTGAGTAAGTAGCTTCTTGATGATACCCATATAGGGTCCCATGGGTCTTGGAGATTGTGGGATGAATGGATGGACTGGTCAAGGGGGGATCCCTTCGTTGTTTTAACAAACTCCTAGTGGATTGGAATCAGGCCAGGTATCTATTCCTTGGCTTAATCTGCTTTTCCAGCCTGTATCTCCTCCAGCCTGCAGGGACCTCTTCTCGCCAGCCTAGAGGATGAACCAGGCTAGACTGGACATGTGGCTTCTCACCTCCAGGACTGCCCGCTCTGCCCACAGCTAGAATTATCCCCCCAGACTGGCTGCTCAGGCCACTTCCTGATCGTCTCCAAAGCCCTTGCAGAGGCGACCCTCTGGAGGCCATGGGCAGGCTGGTGCCACCCCGAGAGCCTTCTACCTGCCCGCCCCCACATCCCTGGGCACAGTAAAGCAGGCAGGCTGTTTAGAAAAGCATTTGGCGGCACATAACAAGAACCATAAAATTGTTTGTTCCATTTGACCTCGCAGTGACATTTCTGGGAAATCGTTCTGAAAGAAAATTCCAAAAATGGATAAAAGCCTATGCGTGAAGAGGCTTACTGCAGAATTATCCAACTCTCAGAGCACTCTGGACGCCTGTCAGTTGGAGAGTGGTAGGTAATTTATGGTACACTGACTGGGATGGATATTATATTGCTTCTCCTACGATTCTCAAGATTATGAGGAAACAAGAAAAACGTGTGATATTTGAAGTCAGAAAATGCCGAGTACAAAACCTTGCATACGCCCTGAGCATCGTTACGGATAATAATATTCATGTTCTCCATAATAACAAGGACGAAAAGATTTCCTTTCCTGAGGAGCTGACATCAGAACTCCTGCCTGCTGGGCAGGGAGGAGCTTGGAGAAGGTCTCCTTACACACAGGTGGAGACTCCCAGGCCCTCATCCAACACAGCCCGGACTGTTGGTGACAGTGTGACAGTCACTGAGATGAGAATGGCCCCCTCTCCAGGGGACCAGCACTGGGCCAGCACTGGGAAAGGCCAGAGGTATCCTCACACCCACACCTGGCCCGGTACATGTGGCCGCAGGTGATTCCCAGGTGTGGTCACGTAGGGCGGAGTGCGTGGCTTCCCTGAGCCGTTCAAAAGGATGATCCATTCCAGTAATACTCAGGGGTGTGTAGGGGATCACTCATATTCCTGGCCTAGCACACCGTGGGATGTCGAAACTGGTGTCTGGAACACACCACGATCCCTAATGGCGAAACACCCAGTTTCCTGAGAAGGTTGAACCTTTACTTGTTTTTATTCTTTCTCAGCCCTTCTCATTCCTTTGCTGGGTTTTGTACTGAACCGCGCTTCCTCGTAAGACCATTGTTTTAACCTCTCAGATTGCTGGCATCAGGGAATACAGAGCAGGAAGAGAGAATGCATTTGAAAGGAGCACTTATCTTTCTACTTACTAACATCACACAGATTTCGCACAACAGAGCACACAGAGCTGATGTGGAAATTTGTTCAGCCAAAAATATCCAGTTCTCATGGATAGAATGCACAAGCGTGCACATGTGTGTGTTTAAAGACATAGCTGAGTTCAGGGGCAGAAAAGGCAAGTCCCGAGTGGCACGCTCCATGGGGAGCTAGGTGGTCGGCCAGCGCGGAGCTGACCCCTGGCTGGGGCAGGCGTGTGGGCAAGTCCAGACGGGCATCGGGGACAGCTCGTGGCCTTCCGCAGCAGGTAAGAGCAGGGCTGGAACCTGGGGCAGCTGGAACCAGGACCCATGCTCCACGGAAGGGGTCAAAACAAGCCCTGCACACCTGCAGTGGAGCTGGCTTGGCCTCCAGAAGGAAAGCACGGTCTCCCGTGAGAAAATAAAGACCTCCCGAACTTCTTAGTGTGTCTGAAAGTTTACTAATGTGCTTCAGGAATCCCAGCTTGAAATTAAACCTAACAGCTGGCCTCAGCCTGGTCACTAACGGAGTCTCCCACAGTAAAGAAGGAGAGAGGACCACCAGGAAGAGAGGTTTCCGCTGAGGGGACCAAATAAACGCATGCGCAAATCTATATAAATGTCACTTTACTCACGTGAATAACAAAGGCAACAGGGACTCTTTAAGATGCTTAAAACAAGAAGGAAACACATCAACCCCGCCCCCAGAGTCATTTCAGTGGAGTAACTTGATTCCTTCCCAGCTGTATGTTTGTATGAATCTGCATAAATATCTTATTGCTGACTCCTTTTCATGAACAATTTCAGCATGATATTTTTTCCAGATCTGCCATTTTTTAGATTATTTTTCTTCAGCAGGAAAAAAAAATTAGTACTGCTTTTCAGAAAAAAAGAAAACATGGGGATCGAAAGAACCAACTTTCCGCCTTACATGTGCTCCAGGGCCACGTGTGCCACGTCAGGCGTTGCCTGAAGGACAGCAGGGAGGGCCTGGTCCGAGGATTCCGAGGACCGCGAGTCTGCAGGACCCAGGTGAGCGCCGGGGTCCCGGGCGGGCTCTGCCCCTCGGTGGAGGGCAGCGGGTCTAGTCACGGTTCTGACATCAGAAGCAGCCTGAGACTTCAGGGAGAGACTGGAAGGCGAGAGCGTGGAGTGGAGGCAGGAGGGGGCTGGGCCCACGTGGAACGGCGCCTTCCGTCTGAGCCTTCCGTCTGAGTCACTTCCAGCTCTTCCTCCAAATACGCTCACGCGGGCTCCTTTGGTGGGTGCGTTCTCCCACCTGATGAGGAGACGGGGCTCTGAGCAGACAGGCGGCTTACTGAGGGGGCGCCCAGAGTCCCGGGCCCAGGCGTCCCGCCTCTGGCTGCAGGCGGGGCTCCGCCCCTGGTCACCTGCTGGGGCCCTGGTTCAGGGAGCTGGTCCCACGCTGCGGGGTGTGCACTCAGCCTGACGCACGTGGGCTTCGCCGGGAGCAGCTCCAGGCAGACAGCCCTGCACCCTCCAGAAAGTGGGAGGATCGGGTTCTCCACTGTTCTAGGTGCCAGCAGGCCCTGTCCCCCAACCTGGAGAGACCCTGCCAGCCTCTGACTTGGATGCCTCTTGGAACATGGGGCCAGACCAGAGATCAGGAGGGCCCGTTATCACAAAGATGTTTTCAGCGTCCTGATTCTGGAGGTTCACATGAACACAGCCACTGAACACAGCCGCTGTTCTCCGTGTCTCTGGGAGAGAGGACCCCAGGGGCTGGGCCCACCATCAGGAGAGACTGCCTTCAGCTGCTCTTTCCTGCAGCCCACGATGTTATCCCCCAAGTAGTTCAAAACAGGTTGCTTCGAGCTCCTTCTTCCCTAAGGCCTGAGGCCAAGGGGTCCCGCTTGGGAAGGAGAGGACCAGCCCTTCCTCCTGGCCTGTGCAGTTGCTTCTGGGAGCACTGGGGCTGGCGCCCAAACCATGTGGCTCCTCCTGGAGTGAGGTCTGCCTTCAGGGAACGTCGCTGTATCTTGTCAACACAGCATCTGCCCCAGGCTGGGGACAGTCCTTTCCTCACAGGGCAGGGGTCCCAGGCCAGCCGCTCTTTCCTGGGCGAGGCTGAGCCTTGCAAGCAAACTGTGTGCAGGGCTGAGCAAAGAGCGGAGACCACAGAGGCTGAGCAGGGAGATCCCTGTGGGCTTCAGCTGCTGGGGGCCTCCTGGGAGAGCCAGGATCAGAGCTGGGACTCCAGTGATGTCTAGGACCCAACGAGGCTCACGAACAGACTCACAGGCATGGGGCATTCTGTGTTTTTGTTCAGAGCTTTACAGGGCCACCATTCACACTCAATTCACCCATTTAAAGGACACAATTCAATGACTTTCAGTACATTTATAGAGTGGTGTGACCATCCCCACTGTTAATTGTAGACCATTTTTATCAGCCCCCAAAGAAACCGTGTCACCCCACAAAGCTCCCACCTTTACCACTCTCCTTGGCCTTAAGCAAGCCCTGATCCACCCTCTGTCTCTATGGGTTTCTCTTCCGACTCTTCATAGAGCTTGGATCACATAGTATACTGACTCTAGTTACAGGCTTCTTTCAGCTAATAGTGTTTCCGAGGTTCATCCCCTGTGCAGCGCGCAGCAGCACCTAACTCCTCCCTGTGATTTAATGACGGTGATGCTCCCGTGCGTGGGTACCATGTTCTGTTTATCCATTCATCAGCCGACGGACACTAAGGTTGTTTCTACCTTTTGCCCACTGCTGAATGCCGCTGTCGACATCTCTACACGTGCTTGTGTGGAAGATCCCCTGGAGGAGGAAATGGCAGCCCACTCCAGTACTCCTGCCTGGAAAATCCCACGGACGGAGGAGCCTGGTAGGCTACAGTCCATGGGGTTGCAAAGAGTCAGTCATGACTGAGTGACTTTCTTTTCTTTCTTTCTTTGTGTGGGTGAGAGATGGAGGGGAGTAGGGCCCTGGCCCATGGGCTCAGTCAGAACCTTCCAAGATGCAACGGGACCACTGCTTGGGTTGGGGCCGCCTCCCTGGCTCTGTGCATCTTTGACTGGGTTTCCTGCATCCCTGACCAAAGAGTCCCAGAGACGCAGACCTCTAGGAGGCAGGGAGGGTGGAAACCGATGTGCAGATGGACCTACGGGCAGGAGGAAGTTCAGAGCCTGGTGTGAGGTCCAGGGATCATGCTCACTCGTCATTTGTAACCAATCAACTCTGATATTCTCACCGGCAACGGGCCGCTCAGGTGCTCCGTGACCAGCCAAAGTCTCAGCTCTGCCTCTGTGTAGCAGGCTCTCGGGCAAGGTCTGCCAGAAGCTCGTCCACACACAGGTTTCCCATGGCAACCTCAGGGAGGACAGAGCCTGCAGGTGGGTGTTCATGGGGTACAGTACTTTGACTTTCATGGAAAAGAGGCAAGTTATAAGCACAAGTAGTATTTTACATGGTCTTGCATAAATGCTTCATCGCTCAATCGTGGCTGACTCTTTTCGATGCTATGGACGGTAGCCTGCCAGGCTCCTCTGTCTGTAGGATTCTCCAGGCCAGAATACTGGAGTAGGTTGCCACACCCTTCTCCAGGAGATCTTCCCAGCCCAGGGACTGACCCCACGTGTCCAGTGTCTCCTACATTGCAGGCGGATTTTTTGCCTGCTGAGCGCTCGGGGAAGCAATTTTTTTAATTCAAACCTAAGCCAGCAGGGGCAGAGAGAGAGCAGCGCTTTTCCTCTAAGCCCCTGCTAGGCAAG
>SJYW01006979.1:86432-114448 GCA_006410735.1 Raphicerus campestris | reverse complement strand
GCCTTCCGTCTGAGTCACTTCCAGCTCTTCCTCCAAATACGCTCACGCGGGCTCCTTTGGTGGGTGCGTTCTCCCACCTGATGAGGAGACGGGGCTCTGAGCAGACAGGCGGCTTACTGAGGGGGCTCCCAGAGTCCCGGGCCCGGGCGTCCCGCCTCTGGCTGCAGGCGGGGCTCCGCCCCTGGTCACCTGCTGGGGCCCTGGTTCAGGGAGCTGGTCCCACGCTGCGGGGTGTGCACTCAGCCTGACGCACGTGGGCTTCGCCGGGAGCAGCTCCAGGCAGACAGCCCTGCACCCTCCAGAAAGTGGGAGGATCGGGTTCTCCACTGTTCTAGGTGCCAGCAGGCCCTGTCCCCCAACCTGGAGAGACCCTGCCAGCCTCTGACTTGGATGCCTCTTGGAACATGGGGCCAGACCAGAGATCAGGAGGGCCCGTTATCACAAAGATGTTTTCAGCGTCCTGATTCTGGAGGTTCACATGAACACAGCCACTGAACACAGCCGCTGTTCTCCGTGTCTCTGGGAGAGAGGACCCCAGGGGCTGGGCCCACCATCAGGAGAGACTGCCTTCAGCTGCTCTTTCCTGCAGCCCACGATGTTATCCCCCAAGTAGTTCAAAACAGGTTGCTTCGAGCTCCTTCTTCCCTAAGGCCTGAGGCCAAGGGGTCCCGCTTGGGAAGGAGAGGACCAGCCCTTCCTCCTGGCCTGTGCAGTTGCTTCTGGGAGCACTGGGGCTGGCGCCCAAACCATGTGGCTCCTCCTGGAGTGAGGTCTGCCTTCAGGGAACGTCGCTGTATCTTGTCAACACAGCATCTGCCCCAGGCTGGGGACAGTCCTTTCCTCACAGGGCAGGGGTCCCAGGCCAGCCGCTCTTTCCTGGGCGAGGCTGAGCCTTGCAAGCAAACTGTGTGCAGGGCTGAGCAAAGAGCGGAGACCACAGAGGCTGAGCAGGGAGATCCCTGTGGGCTTCAGCTGCTGGGGGCCTCCTGGGAGAGCCAGGATCAGAGCTGGGACTCCAGTGATGTCTAGGACCCAACGAGGCTCACGAACAGACTCACAGGCATGGGGCATTCTGTGTTTTTGTTCAGAGCTTTACAGGGCCACCATTCACACGCAATTCACCCATTTAAAGGACACAATTCAATGACTTTCAGTACATTTATAGAGTGGTGTGACCATCCCCACTGTTAATTGTAGACCATTTTTATCAGCCCCCAAAGAAACCGTGTCACCCCACAAAGCTCCCACCTTTACCACTCTCCTTGGCCTTAAGCAAGCCCTGATCCACCCTCTGTCTCTATGGGTTTCTCTTCCGACTCTTCATAGAGCTTGGATCACATAGTATACTGACTCTAGTTACAGGCTTCTTTCAGCTAATAGTGTTTCCGAGGTTCATCCCCTGTGCAGCGCGCAGCAGCACCTAACTCCTCCCTGTGATTTAATGACGGTGATGCTCCCGTGCGTGGGTACGGTGTTCTGTTTATCCATTCATCAGCCGACGGACACTAAGGTTGTTTCTACCTTTTGCCCACTGCTGAATGCCGCTGTCGACATCTCTACACGTGCTTGTGTGGAAGATCCCCTGGAGGAGGAAATGGCAGCCCACTCCAGTACTCCTGCCTGGAAAATCCCACGGACGGACGGAGGAGCCTGGTAGGCTACAGTCCATGGGGTTGCAAAGAGTCAGTCATGACTGAGTGACTTTCTTTTCTTTCTTTCTTTGTGTGGGTGAGAGATGGAGGGGAGTAGGGCCCTGGCCCATGGGCTCAGTCAGAACCTTCCAAGATGCAACGGGACCACTGCTTGGGTTGGGGCCGCCTCCCTGGCTCTGTGCATCTTTGACTGGGTTTCCTGCATCCCTGACCAAAGAGTCCCAGAGACGCAGACCTCTAGGAGGCAGGGAGGGTGGAAACCGATGTGCAGATGGACCTACGGGCAGGAGGAAGTTCAGAGCCTGGTGTGAGGTCCAGGGATCATGCTCACTCGTCATTTGTAACCAATCAACTCTGATATTCTCACCGGCAACGGGCCGCTCAGGTGCTCCGTGACCAGCCAAAGTCTCAGCTCTGCCTCTGTGTAGCAGGCTCTCGGGCAAGGTCTGCCAGAAGCTCGTCCACACACAGGTTTCCCATGGCAACCTCAGGGAGGACAGAGCCTGCAGGTGGGTGTTCATGGGGTACAGTACTTTGACTTTCATGGAAAAGAGGCAAGTTATAAGCACAAGTGGTATTTTACATGGTCTTGCATAAATGCTTCATTGCTCAATCGTGGCTGACTCTTTTCGATGCTATGGACGGTAGCCTGCCAGGCTCCTCTGTCTGTAGGATTCTCCAGGCCAGAATACTGGAGTAGGTTGCCACACCCTTCTCCAGGAGATCTTCCCAGCCCAGGGACTGACCCCACGTGTCCAGTGTCTCCTACATTGCAGGCGGATTTTTTGCCTGCTGAGCGCTCGGGGAAGCAATTTTTTAAATTCAAACCTAAGCCAGCAGGGGCAGAGAGAGAGCAGCGCTTTTCCTCTAAGCCCCTGCTAGGCAAGTGGTCTCTACTGTAGATGAGGAAACCAAGGCCAGGCAGGGTTGAACACTCCCCAGGGAGACCAAGAAGCCAGGGCCGACCTGGAGTCCAGGACAGCAGCTGCCCTGCATCACAGAGTGTGGTCCACAGGTCCTGCAGGCTGGGTCCATTAGCAGGGTTGGCACCGGCTGCCTCAAGCCCGTCACAACACACTGCCTTGCTGAACGGACACACGAGACTCACTGAACCTAGGAAATGGGTCAGAAAGCCCCTTTACACGTGGTCTGACTTTATAGGGCTTCAATAGGGATCAAAGGATTACACGGAATTTGGGGGTTTGGCAAAGATCTAGAATCTGTTTTTAAGTGTTTGTGGCTTGGCAGATCCATACTGCGCTTTGGGAGTTCCCTTCACTCCTAAACCCACACTGGGCTTAGAAGGAAAATTAATATGGTTCCTGCTGAACAATCCTTACTTACTCTGTGAAATCTTCAGGATTTGCAAACCGAAGAGGACGGTGGTCTGAGTTCTCCCCCTTGGCGTCAGGACAATTCTGAGAAGGTTTTAGACAGTTTTTGATCACTGTAACTTGCTACCGAGGTTGGAGCTGGGGCCTTGGAATGTTCTGGAAGGTGGTAGCAGAGAGGCATGTGGGGGACAAATGAAGATGTGGGCTGGATAAGTGGACACCTGGGCTTGGAGGGCAGATCCTGAGGCCGTGTCCACGCTCCCCACCCCCCCTCCATCCTGGTTCACATGGTCTTGTCCAGTGCTGAGCCTGGAACATTCAGCGATGATCCTGTTTTCCCTCAGCACACACATCCAAGAGCTGGTCACCATCTTAGATTGGATGTTTATCTTCACCAAGAAGTTCTGTACACTTTTATTATATAATAAATATGCCTTTTATCTCCAAGCAAGATTCAATACTATTAGGAACAGACAGTTCTGTAAAACGTTCCTTATGTACTTAAAGTTCCTCTAAGCCACACGTGTGTATACCCGGGATTGGAAGTTTCCCATTGTTGTGGACATGCATTTTTATACTCACTAGACACTGGGTTATCTCAGCCCACACTCCCAACAGCAATGCCTACAAGCTCTTTTTTTTTTTTTTCCTCTACAGCCTCTGCAGCATTTGGAATAATGAGATTTTTGGAGATTTTATGGGTATGAAATGGAATTTTATTATAGTTTAATTTGCACTTCTCTGATTATTAGTGAGGTTAATATTTCCAGATTTATTTACCATTTGTACTTTTCTCTCATTAACCACCTTACAGCTCTTAAATTGTTTGTACTGTTTATTATTTAATATTGGTTGCAGGGATGCTTGACATATATTGGATTTGAATCCTTTGGCTGTTTTTGTGGTACAGACATCTTTTTCCATGTGGTGTTTTCTTAAATTGATTATGATGTCCTTTAATGGATAGTTTGTACTTTTAATACAATTGAATTGATCGATTCTTTGTCCTTTATGATTTGCCTTTTTAAAGACTTCCTTAACCAATCATTCCTTACTGAAAAGTCACAAAATATCTCCCTATGTTTCCTTGTGAAAGTTTTAAAGATTTATTTTGCACAATTAAGTTTGATTCACCTAAATTTTATCTTTGGTATCATGTGAGTTGGGAGCTAATTTTATTTCCATGTGAACAGCAAATTTCCCAGATCATCATTAAATTCTTTCTCTTTGACCTGAGGTGCCACCTCCATCCTCCATTAAGTTTGTGTATTTGGAGAACTCTTCCTGAAAAGAATACGCTCTGTAGCTCTTACTTGTCACAGTCTCAAGAATATTCCTGGCAACAGTCTGCATTCTGAAGTCTGCTTCGTCTGGCATTGATATACCCACTCAAGTCCTTGCTATTAGAGTTTACACGGTATCTCCTTTCAGCATTCTCTCTTTCACTCTATGTTTATATTTAAAGTGCATTTCTCTTGAACAGCTCATAGTCTGGTCTAGATTTTTATCCAGTCTGACAGTTTCTGCCTTTTCTTTGACGTGTTTAGACCATTCATATTTATTGTAATCAGCCAATCAGCTCTACTTCTGTTTTAGCTCCATTTTTTTAACCTGAAAAGTTACCTTGCTTTAAAGCATGTAAGATATCAGCATTCTACAGTGGCCCCCATGGTGGCCGTTTCCGGCTTGCTCACTCCTCCATGTGGGCCTGAGTATTCACAGGGGCCTCTGGCGTCTGTCAGGTACCTTCACACAGGCTGCCACCTTTGCACCAACACGTGGGTGTGGGGGCACTGTCCTCATCCGCAGACATGGAGGCTGAGGTCCAGGGACTCTGCAGGAGTTCCTGGTCTCTAGAAAGCAGATCCTTTCACCCACCAGCCCCTGTTTTCTGTGGGGAGAAGGAGCACCAGCAGTGAGGCTCAGGCTTCAGAGGTGAGGAGGGTGGGCAGCCCCTCCCATCACGGATAGACCACCTGCATTCAGGTGAGCTCAACCCACGGGAAGGGGCTCTGGGGGAGGGCGGAGGCTCCTGGCCACGATGAACGGCCCAGGGGGCCGCTGGAGGGAACAGTGCGTCCCAGAATAGATGGAAGAGAGTTGGGGTGAATGGACAGGCCGGAACAGCCGGGAGGGTCCTCCTCCCACCCAGGCCAGGGAGCAGGGAGACAGAGAGAGGCGGGGCATGTCTCAGAGTGCCCGCGGTACCCTGGGGCCAGAGTGGAAGGGTCTGCAGGCCAGAAGGGAGGCAGGAGGAGGTGCAGAAAAGTGTGGCTGCAGAGGAGGTGAGCTCACGGACCCCAGAAAGGCCNCCCGCGGTACCCTGGGGCCAGAGTGGAAGGGTCTGCAGGCCAGAAGGGAGGCAGGAGGAGGTGCAGAAAAGTGTGGCTGCAGAGGAGGTGAGCTCACGGACCCCAGAAAGGCCCACGCCCTGGGCAGGCCCTTGTCCGCGGCTTTGCCTTTCCTCTGGACTGAGGCTGTGGGCCTGCAGGGCAGTGCCGAGGGCCCAGCACAAGGCGGAGCCGCTGCCGGTCACCCACTGCCGTCCTGGCTGGGGAGCTCCCCGCTGCACCCTGCTTCTCTCCCCCGTCCCCCTGCAGTGGGGCTCTGCAGTTGCTGAGGTCTCTGGGAACCACTGAGGCTGGGGAGGCCCAGACCCAAATGCCAGGCCCTTCTGTGACACGCCACATGGATGGGGATAAGAACCACCTCCCTGGGGGCTGCAGAGACTCACAGAGAGGGCCATGTGTAGATGCAGCTGCCCCTTCTGAGGCTCCTTCTCTGCAGCTCCCAGCAATGGAACGCAGCACGGCCAGTGAGTGTGTTTCTGAGCCCATGAGAGGGCACGTGATCTGAAGGGGTCACCAACAACCTGCCACCCAGACCTGGAGGTGGGTGGGGGACAGCTGCTGCTTCATTAGCCTTTTGCTGAAAAAGGTAGCTAACTTCTGCTCTGGTGATACGAGATTAATGGAAAATAGAGGAGAAAGGCCGTACACATGACCCCTGCGGCTGCCATCCCTCAGGCTCAGCTCCCGGGGGGGTGAGCGGGGTGCTGACCAGGGGTGGGACCTCATTGTCCAGAGGAAGGTGTGACCGTGTGTGCTGTCTCAGGAAGGCCTTGGGGTGGGAAGAGTGGCCTGGGGCCCACTGGGTGAGGGTCAGGGCTTCCCATTTGGGGGGAGCTTCTGTGTGGAGCTGAGTCCCACCGTCTGCAAGGCTGAGCATGAGGACACGTGAAGTGAGCGTGCGGAGCTGAGTCCCACCGTCTGCAAGGCTGAGCGTGAGGACACGTGAGGTGAGGCTGACCAGCACCCCCCTTTTCCTTTCCGTTGTTGCTGAGTCGCTCAGTCGTGTCTCACTCTCTGCTACCTCATGGACTGCAGCCCACCAGGCTCCTCTGTCCGTGGGACTCTCCAGGCAAGAAGACTGGAGCGGGTTGCCACCTCCTCCTCCAGCAGATCTTCCCTCCCAGGGATCGAACCCACGTCTCCCACATTGGCAAGCGTGTTCTTTGCCACTGAGCCATCAGGGAAGCCTTTCCTTTCTGGCAGTTAGGAGAACAAATGTCTGTGCCAGGCACGCCCAGAGGAGGCCTGGTCGGCTGTGCGGGGCTGGAGAGCAGCCCCCAGGACGAGGCTCCTGGCCCTGAAGCTGAGGCTGCCGTCTTGGCCCCACTGGCTCGGCNTCAGGGGCAGAAGCCCCCAGCCCCACTCCACCCTCCCACCCACTGAGAGCTCCAGCTCTAATTTCCATTGCACACCATCATGACCCTTTATCTTTAGATCCTGGTTGCTTCCAAAAGCACAAACATTCTTTATCAAGGAGTCACTAACTACCTATAGATTAAAAAAAAAAAGTTTAATTTAGAATAGTTTTAGGTTTATGGCAGAGTTGCAAACATGGTACAGGGAACCCCATGTACCCCTACACCCACTGTTGTGAATACCTTCCCTGTATGACGTATTTACCACAGTCCAGTTCAGTTCAGTCACTCAATCGTGTCCGATTCTTTTCGACCCCACGGACTGCAACATGCCAGGCCTCCCTGTCCATCACCAACTCCCGGGGTTCACTCAAACTCATGTCCATCGAGTTGGTGATACCATCCAACCATCTCATCTTCTTTCGTCCCCTTCTCCTCCTGCCTTCAATCTTTGGCAGCATCAGGGCNGGCCTCCCTGTCCATCACCAACTCCCGGGGTTCACTCAAACTCATGTCCATCGAGTTGGTGATACCATCCAACCATCTCATCTTCTTTCGTCCCCTTCTCCTCCTGCCTTCAATCTTTGGCAGCATCAGGGCCTTTTCAAATGAGTCAGTTCTTTGCATCAGGTGGCCAAAGTATTGGAGTTTCAGCTTCAACATCAGTCCTTCCAATGAACATTCAGGACTGATTTCCTTTAGGGTTGACTGGTTGGATCTCCTTGCAGTCCAAGGGACTCTCAAGAGTCTTCTCCAACACCACAGTTCAAAAGCATCAGTAATTCTTTGGACCTCAGCCCACTCCACTGTTCTTGCCTGGAGAATCCCAGGGATGGGGGTGCCTGGTGGGCTGCCATCTATGGGGTTGCAGAGTCAGACACGACTGAAATGACTTAGCAGCAGCAGCTTTCTTTACAGTCCAACTCTCACATCCCTGCATGACCACTGGGAAAACCATAGCCTTGACTAGACGGGATGAACAAATCNGAATCCCAGGGATGGGGGTGCCTGGTGGGCTGCCGTCTATGGGGTCGCAGAGAGTCGGACACGACTGAAATGACTTAGCAGCAGCAGCTTTCTTTACAGTCCAACTCTCACATCCCTGCATGACCACTGGGAAAACCATAGCCTTGACTAGACAGGATGAACAAATCCTGAAGCCCTGTCAGTGACTCAAGTCCACGCTTCATGCAGGTTCCCTCAGGCTTTCCCTGAGTCCTCTTCCTCCTGTTCCAAGACCCCATGTAAGATCCCATGTTTATTCATGGCATCTCTTTAGACGCTTCCTCACTGGGAGAGTTTCTCAGATTTTCCCTCTTTTTTCATAACCATGGACGTGTTCAGGAGGGCTGGTCAGGAATTTTACATCGTCTTTCTGTTTTTTGAGTTTGACGTTTTTCTCGTGGTCAGATCAGGACTGAGGGTTTTGGGCAGAAGAGCCACAGCGGGCGAGAGCCGCTCCCATCCCAGCACAGTCAGGGTTGAGTCCCGACAATGGCAGGCGTCTCTGTCACTGTGGACTCGTGACTACTTGCCTTGAGTAGGATGGACCAGGTGTCTCCACTAGGAAGTTGCCCCGTTCTTCCATGCTGTACTCTTTGGAAGGGGGTCATTTGGCTATGCCCACATCTTGGAAACTGCCCAGACCTGGAACCAGCTGCGGTTCTTGTTGTTGGAGAATGGTGTCAGAAATTAAGATCTGGGTGCCGTGTGGCGTTCCTGCCAGCCCTTCGCAGACAGAGCAGGTCACCTCCACATCATCATGGCGACGGAGATGCTCATCCCAACGACACACGCGGCATACAACCTGGGGGACCCAGGCGTGTGTCAGGTGGCGACAGGCATGGCCAGGCCCCTGAGACGAGCTTCAGGAACAGCTGAGGTTCAGTGGCCAAACGCATGCTTCTGTCAGCCCAGAGAAGTAAGACACGGGGTTGGTAAATGTGCCAAGCGATCAGAAACTAACAAAGTGCTATTTCTTGGGCTCCTCCACCCCCAGTCACTCACTGTTTGTTTTTTAGGTCACTAAGTTGTGTCTGAGCCCCCCAGGCTCCTCTGTCCATGGGATTCCCAGGCAAGGATACTGGAGTGGGTTGCATTTCCTTCTTCAGGGGATCTTCCTGACCCAGGGATCAAACCCAGGTCTCCTGCAGTGCAGGCAGATTCTTTATCAGCTGGGCCACCAGGGAAGCCCTGTGTGAGGTTATCCTATTGCGCGATTTACTGCGTGTGTGTCAGGAACACTTCTGAACCCTTTGTGTGATTTTTAGTGGCCGCCTTGTAATCCGCCGAGTGCGCGCCACGTCACTTATCTGACTCTCACTGCTGTAGAGCGTCTGAGCCCTTCCCAGCGTCTGTGGTGGCTGTGATGGTGGCTGTTTCTGCCGTGGACCTGTGCCCTGAGGACCTTGCCGTACTAAAGTTGTATCTGTCCCCGCGGCTCTTTCTTAGCACGTGTTCCTAAAAGTAGAAACGCCGGGTCAGGAGGCACACAGTTTGTTTCTGCCCTCCCTGTCTCTGGACAAGTGTCTCCCCGCGACGCCACACTGGCTCACACGTCTGCACGGGGCAGGAGGGTTCCAGGACAGCCTCACTCCCAGGCAGCCAGCCTTCCAGTTACCTCTGTCTNGCTGTGATGGTGGCTGTTTCTGCTGTGGACCTGTGCCCTGAGGACCTTGCCGTACTAAAGTTGTATCTGTCCCTGCGGCTCTTTTCTTAGCACGTGTTCCTAAAAGTAGAAACGCCGGGTCAGGAGGCACTCACTTTGTCTCTGCCCTCCCTGTCTCTGGACAAGTGTCTCCCGCAACGCCACACTGGCTCACGCGTCTGCACGGGGCAGGAGGGTTCCAGGACAGCCTCACTCCCAGGCAGCCAGCCTTCCAGTTACCTCTGTCTGCAGAAGAGATTTTGGAAGAGCGTGTTTGATTTTTCACATGTTACTTTGTATTGCATTTTATTGATGTTAAATTGTTTTATGTATTTATCGCCATTTATCCATGTCCTTTGCCCTTTTGCTGTCAGGAAACTTTTCTTTCTTTTATTGCTTTGCAGAAGAGAATCAACACGCTAAAAGTCATATAGAAAAACAAGAAACTATCTGGGCGGAATGTACAGATACATTAGAGGGAAAACATAGGGTTTTTGAAATAAGGTGCAAAGATTGGAAGGCTTCCCAGGTGGCTCAGTGGTAAAGAATCCACCTGCCAATCCAGGAGACATGGGTTTAATCCCTGGGTTGGGAAGATCCCCTCGAAAAGGGAATGGCAGCCCACTCCAGCATTCTTGTCTGGAGTCAGAGGTGTCTGGTGGGCTACAGTCCCTGTTGCCACAAAAGGGTCGGACGCAACTCAGCAGCTAAATAGCAAGAACACAAAGGTGGGAAAAGAAGCCAATAGCCTGCTTTACCGTTAATTAGTTCTGCTTCCATTCCAAAGTCTGACAGGAAGTAAATGAAATAAGGACAAATTAAACACAACCGCAGTGAACAGAGGCTTGGCACCTGTGTCAGACACACCAAGTTCATCGCTGAAGAGGCGGCGCTGGTGATGGAGGCCAGCTCCTCACCCCTTCCTGGTGAGGGGCCGAGTCCCTCCTTCTGCTGGGGGCCAGAGCATCATCACGGGCAGGGGACGTGGCCAAGCAGAGAGACGCCTATGAGGCTGGAGGGACTCTCCTTCCCTGCACCCCCAGAACGAGGTGTGGTCCCTGTGAGGGGCAAGCAGGGAGTGGGCAAGCATCTACTGCCCTGGAAAGGACCCTTTTCAGCACAGAAACGGGGAAGAACAATAAGAAGATGCTTAATATGTCTCACATAAATGTAAAACTCTGCACACACGCACACGCACGCACACGCACACACGCACACACGCACGCGCACACACACAAAGGGGAGTCCTGAGAAATGCCTTCCAGCCAGGCCTCCAAGACGCGGACCACCTCGGGCCTGGGAGGACTCTCGCCGTCAGGGGTCTCTTGCAGGCACACACGGGGGGTCGCCCATGGTGGACTTCGGGGGCCATTCAGGGCTGTTCAGGCTGCCCCCTGCCCCAGGGCCCCTCCCAGCCCACTCCTCCCCTGCCCGGGTTGCTCCGCCCTGGGCACCGCAGTGGGCCGCCCTGACGCCTGGTCCCCAGGTGCGGCCGGCTCCCTCCCCCCCGCGCGGCCTCAGCTTCTCTAGAGACTCATTAGGATCCGGAGTCACTGTTTCCTCATTTATTGGTTTCCTGTCTGCTGCTCCCCCTGGAAACGGAACTGCCCGCGGGCAGCGGGCGCGGACCCTCTGTTCACAGCTGTCTCTCCGCCCTCGGGGTGCCTGGCGCACAGGATGCACTCAGGAGTGTTTGTTGAGGGTACTTGTGACCCCACGTGACTACAGGCATCACAGTCCCCCAGCGGGAGGAGGGTTCGGGCTGCAGGCAGCTCCCTGGGAAAGGGGCTCACTGGGAAAGGTCACCATCCGGGCCAGCCTGGGACCCCAGAGCTGGGAAAGCTGGCCTTGCTTGTGCCAGTCTGCCTGGCCCTCCTGGCGGCCCCAGAGCACTAGCTCCCGGAGTCCATGGTTGAGATGTTTCCCTGGATTCTGGTCTGAGGGGACCAGGAGGCCTGCGGGAAACCAGGAGTCTCTGGGAACAGTCCTCAGGGCCCTGCTGTGCTGTTTTTTTCTTTTCTTTTTCTTTTTTTAATTCTTGGCTTTGTTTTATTTCTTTCTACTGAAATGTGAATGATTTACAAAATTTCAGGCATACAGCAAAGTGATTCAGTTGTGTGTGTGTGTGTGCACACATGCACACGTGTGCTCAGTCCTGTCTGACTCTGCGATCACATGGACTGTAGCCTGCCACGCTCCTCTGTCTGTGGGGTTTTCCAGGCAAGAATATTGCAGCAGGTTGCCATTTCCTTCTCCAGGGATTCTCCCCAACCCAGGGACTGAACCCGTATCTCCTGTTTGGCAGGCAGGTTCTTTACCGCTGAGCCACCTGGGAAGCCCCATACACATATATAGATTCTTAGATTCTTTTCCAGTATAGGTTACAGCAAGATACTGCATATCTTNTCGCGGCCTCAGCTTCTCTAGAGACTCATTAGGATCCGGAGTCACTGTTTCCTCATTTATTGGTTTCCTGTCTGCTGCTCCCCCTGGAAACGGAACTGCCTGCGGGCAGCTGGCGCGGACCCTCTGTTCACAGCTGTCTCTCCGCCCTCGGGGTGCCTGGCGCACAGGATGCACTCAGGAGTGTTTGTTGAGGGTACATGGGACCCCACGTGACTACAGGCATCACAGTCCCCCAGCGGGAGGAGGGTTCGGGCTGCAGGCAGCTCCCTGGGAAAGGGGCTCACTGGGAAAGGTCACCATCCGGGCCAGCCTGGGACCCCAGAGCTGGGAAAGCTGGCCTTGCTTGTGCCAGTCTGCCTGGCCCTCCTGGCGGCCCCAGAGCACTAGCTCCCGGAGTCCATGGTTGAGATGTTTCCCTGGATTCTGGTCTGAGGGGACCAGGAGGCCTGCGGGAAACCAGGAGTCTCTGGGAACAGTCCTCAGGGCCCTGCTGTGCTGTTTTTTTCTTTTCTTTTTCTTTTTTTAATTCTTGGCTTTGTTTTATTTCTTTCTACTGAAATGTGAATGATTTANCCCTGAGTCCTCTTCCTCCTGTTCCAAGACCCCATGTAAGATCCCATGTTTATTCATGGCATCTCTTTAGACGCTTCCTCACTGGGAGAGTTTCTCAGATTTTCCCTCTTTTTTCATAACCATGGACGTGTTCAGGAGGGCTGGTCAGGAATTTTACATCGTCTTTCTGTTTTTTGAGTTTGACGTTTTTCTCGTGGTCAGATCAGGACTGAGGGTTTTGGGCAGAAGAGCCACAGCGGGCGAGAGCCGCTCCCATCCCAGCACAGTCAGGGTTGAGTCCCGACAATGGCAGGCGTCTCTGTCACTGTAGACTCGTGACTACCTGCCTTGAGTAGGATGGACCAGGTGTCTCCACTAGGAAGTTGCCCCGTTCTTCCATGCTGTACTCTTTGGAAGGGGGTCATTTGGCTATGCCCACATCTTGGAAACTGCCCAGACCTGGAACCAGCTGCGGTTCTTGTTGTTGGAGAATGGTGTCAGAAATTAAGATCTGGGTGCCGTGTGGCGTTCCTGCCAGCCCTTCGCAGACAGAGCAGGTCACCTCCACATCATCATGGCGACGGAGATGCTCATCCCAACGACACACGCGGCATACAACCTGGGGGACCCAGGTGTGTGTCAGGTGGCGACAGGCATGGCCAGGCCCCTGAGACGAGCTTCAGGAACAGCTGAGGTTCAGTGGCCAAACGCACGCTTCTGTCAGCCCAGAGAAGTAAGACACGGGGTTGGTAAAATGTGCCAAGCGATCAGAAACTAACAAAGTGCTATTTCTTGGGCTCCTCCACCCCCAGTCACTCACTGTTTGTTTTTTAGGTCACTAAGTTGTGTCTGAGCCCCCCAGGCTCCTCTGTCCATGGGATTCCCAGGCAAGGATACTGGAGTGGGTTGCATTTCCTTCTTCAGGGGATCTTCCTGACCCAGGGATCAAACCCAGGTCTCCTGCAGTGCAGGCAGATTCTTTATCAGCTGGGCCACCAGGGAAGCCCTGTGTGAGGTTATCCTATTGCGCGATTTACTGCGTGTGTGTCAGGAACACTTCTGAACCCTTTGTGTGATTTTTAGTGGCCGCCTTGTAATCCGCCGAGTGCGCGCCACGTCACTTATCTGACTCTCACTGCTGTAGAGCGTCTGAGCCCTTCCCAGCGTCTGTGGTGGCTGTGATGGTGGCTGTTTCTGCCGTGGACCTGTGCCCTGAGGACCTTGCCGTACTAAAGTTGTATCTGTCCCCGCGGCTCTTTCTTAGCACGTGTTCCTAAAAGTAGAAACGCCGGGTCAGGAGGCACACAGTTTGTTTCTGCCCTCCCTGTCTCTGGACAAGTGTCTCCCCGCGACGCCACACTGGCTCACACGTCTGCACGGGGCAGGAGGGTTCCAGGACAGCCTCACTCCCAGGCAGCCAGCCTTCCAGTTACCTCTGTCTGCAGAAGAGATTTTGGAAGAGCGTGTTTGATTTTTCACATGTTACTTTGTATTGCATTTTATTGATGTTAAATTGTTTTATGTATTTATCGCCATTTATCCATGTCCTTTGCCCTTTTGCTGTCAGGAAACTTTTCTTTCTTTTATTGCTTTGCAGAAGAGAATCAACACGCTAAAAGTCATATAGAAAAACAAGAAACTATCTGGGCGGAATGTACAAATACATTAGAGGGAAAACATAGGGTTTTTGAAATAAGGTGCAAAGATTGGAAGGCTTCCCAGGTGGCTCAGTGGTAAAGAATCCACCTGCCAATCCAGGAGACATGGGTTTAATCCCTGGGTTGGGAAGATCCCCTCAAAAAGGGAATGGCAGCCCACTCCAGCATTCTTGTCTGGAGTCAGAGGTGTCTGGTGGGCTACAGTCCCTGTTGCCACAAAAGGGTCGGACGCAACTCAGCAGCTAAATAGCAAGAACACAAAGGTGGGAGAAGAAGCCAATAGCCTGCTTTACCGTTAATTAGTTCTGCTTCCATTCCAAAGTCTGACAGGAAGTAAATGAAATAAGGACAAATTAAACACAACCGCAGTGAACAGAGGCTTGGCACCTGTGTCAGACACACCAAGTTCATCGCTGAAGAGGCGGCGCTGGTGATGGAGGCCAGCTCCTCACCCCTTCCTGGTGAGGGGCCGAGTCCCTCCTTCTGCTGGGGGCCAGAGCATCATCACAGGCAGGGGACGTGGCCAAGCAGAGAGACGCCTATGAGGCTGGAGGGCCTCTCCTTCCCTGCATCCCCAGAACGAGGTGTGGTCCCTGTGAGGGGCAAGCAGGGAGTGGGCAAGGGTCTACTGCCCTGGAAAGGACCCTTTTCAGCACAGAAACGGGGAAGAACAATAAGAAGATGCTTAATATGTCTCACATAAATGTAAAACTCTGCACACACGCACACGCACGCACACGCACACACGCACACACGCACGCGCACACACACAAAGGGGAGTCCTGAGAAATGCCTTCCAGCCAGGCCTCCAAGACGCGGACCACCTCGGGCCTGGGAGGACTCTCGCCGTCAGGGGTCTCTTGCAGGCACACACGGGGGGTCGCCCATGGTGGACTTCGGGGGCCATTCAGGGCTGTTCAGGCTGCCCCCTGCCCCAGGGCCCCTCCCAGCCCACTCCTCCCCTGCCCGGGTTGCTCCACCCTGGGCACCGCAGTGGGCCGCCCTGACGCCTGGTCCCCAGGTGCAGCCGGCTCCCTCCTCCCCACGCCTGGTCCCCAGGTGCGGCCGGCTCCCTCCCCCACTCGCGGCCTCAGCTTCTCTAGAGACTCATTAGGATCCGGAGTCACTGTTTCCTCATTTATTGGTTTCCTGTCTGCTGCTCCCCCTGGAAACGGAACTGCCCGCGGGCAGCGGGCGCGGACCCTCTGTTCACAGCTGTCTCTCCGCCCTCGGGGTGCCTGGCGCACAGGATGCACTCAGGAGTGTTTGTTGAGGGTACTTGTGACCCCACGTGACTACAGGCATCACAGTCCCCCAGCGGGAGGAGGGTTCGGGCTGCAGGCAGCTCCCTGGGAAAGGGGCTCACTGGGAAAGGTCACCATCCGGGCCAGCCCGGGACCCCAGAGCTGGGAAAGCTGGCCTTGCTTGTGCCAGTCTGCCTGGCCCTCCTGGCGGCCCCAGAGCACTAGCTCCCGGAGTCCATGGTTGAGATGTTTCCCTGGATTCTGGTCTGAGGGGACCAGGAGGCCTGCGGGAAACCAGGAGTCTCTGGGAACAGTCCTCAGGGCCCTGCTGTGCTGTTTTTTTCTTTTCTTTTTCTTTTTTTAATTCTTGGCTTTGTTTTATTTCTTTCTACTGAAATGTGAATGATTTACAAAATTTCAGGCATACAGCAAAGTGATTCAGTTGTGTGTGTGTGTGTGCACACATGCACACGTGTGCTCAGTCCTGTCCGACTCTGCGATCACATGGACTGTAGCCTGCCAGGCTCCTCTGTCTGTGGGGTTTTCCAGGCAAGAATATTGCAGCAGGTTGCCATTTCCTTCTCCAGGGATTCTCCCCAACCCAGGGACTGAACCCGTATCTCCTTTTGGCAGGCAGGTTCTTTACCGCTGAGCCACCTGGGAAGCTCCATACACATATATAGATTCTTAGATTCTTTTCCAGTATAGGTTACAGCAAGATACTGCATATCTTGCTACACATTGCTACATACACAGTAAATCCTGTTGCTTACTTTATATGTGGTTGTGCTTATCTGTTAATCCCACACTCCTGACGGATCCCTCCCCTCTTGCCCCTTTGGTAACCATACATCTGTTCTCTGAGAGTCTGTTTTGCGAATAAGGTCATCCGTGTCCTGTTTTAGATCACACGGGTAAGTGACGTCATACGGACTTCGCTTCGCGGGACAGCATCTAGGCCCCAGTGCTGGTGCTGAGGGGTTTGGTGTCCAGGCCGCGGGCGTCAGGAGGGAGAAGACGCAGCTGTCCATGTCTGGGCAAAGTGCGGCATCCACTGGCCGGGCTATCCCTTCAGCCAGGGCTGAGTCACAGGGCTGGAAGCGGGCGGGCCAAGCCGGACGCTGTCCACCCCTCCCCAGCGCCCCCACCTCAAGATGGAGTCCTGGGTGTGTGTGTGTGTGTGTGTGTGTGTGTGTGTGCAAGCACCGTCATTTAGAAAACATTTGGAAAGCGGGGGACAGCTTGCAGAGCAGAAACATTTCTGCTAAAAGCAAGACCAGCGTAAACACCAAAGCCAAGAGGGAACGCCCTTGCTCAGGGGGATCGCTGGGTGGGGATGAGACCTCCATGCCTGTTGGCCCCAGAAGCAGTCACACGGCCTCTGAACTGGAGCTCCGGGACCCCGGAAGCCTGCGTCTCCCCTGCCCTGCTTCCCACCTGGCCCTGCGCTGGATTCTACAAACAGGTTTCAGTGAAAAGTGAAGGGCCGGCATCCGCATCCGAGGTGGACAGCACTGCAGTCAAGGGAAGAGGCGCCCGGTCCCTCGAGGGCTCCAGAAAGACCTGGAGAACCTAAAAGTTACAGCAGAGACCTGCTGACTGGTTTCCATTCCGCATCACAGTTTCATCAGTGAGCTGACATCGGCCAGCTGGCTGTTCCTCTCTGCTCTTGCCTGTTAATGTCACATTCAATTCCCTGATCCAGCGTATGGCAGGTTTGACCCAGGCCAGAGGCATCTTTGTGGAGGCTAAACCTACCCAGATGGGAGTGGACACTGACCATTTCCCCCTAAATGCATCCAGATCAGTTTCTGAGGCCCCCTTTTTACTCGCTAATTCTGTTTTTGGTTTGTGGCTCTTATTTGACTTTCAGATGAATTTCATAATTGCTCTAATGGAGAACTTGAAAACGCTGGGCGGCGTGGGTCTGTGCTGCCCCTGGCCATCCCCAGGCTGCACTGCAGCTATTCTCTGTGAAGCCATGCGTGTGTTTTGAATCAAAACTGCCTGCCCAGGCTGCCAAGAGGTGGGTTCAGAGACGATTCTCTTGTTTTTCTGGGCGCCGCAGAAGCAGAGCTGCCCTGCCCCGGCCCGGCAGGCTTGGCCGTCCACGGACATGCCAGAGTATTGGTGCTCAGATGGCTTGACCCCTCTGGGCCCAGGTACTGGCTCTGGCACTGTTTTTCTGTGCAGGAAGGAGGAGATGCTCTCCTGGGCCTCATCCTTGTGTCCAGATCCTGCTCCCGCCTCCCTGGCGCTGGGCCTGCAGGCGGGGGCTTCAAGACCACCCAAGTTCTACCTGAGCCAAAGGAGGGTGTGGGTGGGTGGTTGGGGTCTGGTGGGGAGGGTGGGCTCAGAAGTCGGATGCCTGGGTCCCTGCTTGCCTCCCACTGGTCCTGGGCAGCCCTGGGCTGCCCAAGCCTCTGGTTTTACATCTGGAAAAGGCGTCTGTTTCCCAGGGCAGAGGTATCAGTTGGCAAACGCTCATCAATACCAGCCAATGGGAATAAACACGGCCACATGGAAACTGACGCTGAGACACGACGTTTCCTGTGCTTCCTCCGCTCCCGCCCGCCGCCCGCTGCTCTGCTCTGTCCAGGGAAACAGCTGGGCCCGCCGGCGGCCCTCGGCCCCAGGGGACAGCCAGGATCGTTTCAAGGTCTCCACCAGCCAGACCGGTCTCACCTGCCGGCTCCCAGGGGGCCCGACGTGCTCCAGAACCAGACCTGGGGTGAATGCCCGGGGGGCTCTCTGAGGGCTGCCGGCCCGGGCCCCGTGACGGGGTGAGGGTGCCGTCAGGAGGAGGNTGTGTGTGTGTGTGTGTGTGTGTGTGTGTGTGCAAGCACCGTCATTTAGAAAACATTTGGAAAGCGGGGGACAGCTTGCAGAGCAGAAACATTTCTGCTAAAAGCAAGACCAGCGTAAACACCAAAGCCAAGAGGGAACGCCCTTGCTCAGGGGGATCGCTGGGTGGGGATGAGACCTCCATGCCTGTTGGCCCCAGAAGCAGTCACACGGCCTCTGAACTGGAGCTCCGGGACCCCGGAAGCCTGCGTCTCCCCTGCCCTGCTTCCCACCTGGCCCTGCGCTGGATTCTACAAACAGGTTTCAGTGAAAAGTGAAGGCCCGGCATCCGCATCCGAGGTGGACAGCACTGCAGTCAAGGGAAGAGGCGCCCGGTCCCTCGAGGGCTCCAGAAAGACCTGGAGAACCTAAAAGTTACAGCAGAGACCTGCTGACTGGTTTCCATTCCGCATCACAGTTTCATCAGTGAGCTGACATCGGCCAGCTGGCTGTTCCTCTCTGCTCTTGCCTGTTAATGTCACATTCAATTCCCTGATCCAGCGTATGGCAGGTTTGACCCAGGCCAGAGGCATCTTTGTGGAGGCTAAACCTACCCAGATGGGAGTGGACACTGACCATTTCCCCCTAAATGCATCCAGATCAGTTTCTGAGGCCCCCTTTTTACTCGCTAATTCTGTTTTTGGTTTGTGGCTCTTATTTGACTTTCAGATGAATTTCATAATTGCTCTAATGGAGAACTTGAAAACGCTGGGCGGCGCGGGTCTGTGCTGCCCCTGGCCATCCCCAGGCTGCACTGCAGCTATTCTCTGTGAAGCCATGCGTGTGTTTTGAATCAAAACTGCCTGCCCAGGCTGCCAAGAGGTGGGTTCAGAGACGATTCTCTTGTTTTTCTGGGCGCCGCAGAAGCAGAGCTGCCCTGCCCCGGCCCGGCAGGCTTGGCCGTCCACGGACATGCCAGAGTATTGGTGCTCAGATGGCTTGACCCCTCTGGGCCCAGGGACTGGCTCTGGCACTGTTTTTCTGTGCAGGAAGGAGGAGACGCTCTCCTGGGCCTCATCCTTGTGTCCAGATCCTGCTCCCGCCTCCCTGGCGCTGGGCCTGCAGGCGGGGGCTTCAAGACCACCCAAGTTCTACCTGAGCCAAAGGAGGGTGTGGGTGGGTGGTTGGGGTCTGGTGGGGAGGGTGGGCTCAGAAGTCGGATGCCTGGGTCCCTGCTTGCCTCCCACTGGTCCTGGGCAGCCCTGGGCTGCCCAAGCCTCTGGTTTTACATCTGGAAAAGGCGTCTGTTTCCCAGGGCAGAGGTATCAGTTGGCAAACGCTCATCAATACCAGCCAATGGGAATAAACACGGCCACATGGAAACTGACGCTGAGACACGACGTTTCCTGTACTTCCTCCGCTCCCCCCGCCGCCCGCTGCTCTGCTCTGTCCAGGGAAACAGCTGGGCCCGCCGGCGGCCCTTGGCCCCAGGGGACAGCCAGGACCATTTCAAGGTCTCCACCAGCCAGGCCGGTCTCACCTGCCGGCTCCCAGGGGGCCCGACGTGCTCCAGAACCAGACCTGGGGTGAATGCCCGNGACTCTCACTGCTGTAGAGCGTCTGAGCCCTTCCCAGCGTCTGTGGTGGCTGTGATGGTGGCTGTTTCTGCTGTGGACCTGTGCCCTGAGGACCTTGCCGTACTAAAGTTGTATCTGTCCCTGCGGCTCTTTTCTTAGCACGTGTTCCTAAAAGTAGAAACGCCGGGTCAGGAGGCACTCACTTTGTCTCTGCCCTCCCTGTCTCTGGACAAGTGTCTCCCGCAACGCCACACTGGCTCACACGTCTGCACGGGGCAGGAGGGTTCCAGGACAGCCTCACTCCCAGGCAGCCAGCCTTCCAGTTACCTCTGTCTGCAGAAGAGATTTTGGAAGAGCGTGTTTGATTTTTCACATGTTACTTTGTATTGCATTTTATTGATGTTAAATTGTTTTATGTATTTATCGCCATTTATCCATGTCCTTTGCCCTTTTGCTGTCAGGAAACTTTTCTTTCTTTTATTGCTTTGCAGAAGAGAATCAACACGCTAAAAGTCATATAGAAAAACAAGAAACTATCTGGGCGGAATGTACAAATACATTAGAGGGAAAACATAGGGTTTTTGAAATAAGGTGCAAAGATTGGAAGGCTTCCCAGGTGGCTCAGTGGTAAAGAATCCACCTGCCAATCCAGGAGACATGGGTTTAATCCCTGGGTTGGGAAGATCCCCTCGAAAAGGGAATGGCAGCCCACTCCAGCATTCTTGTCTGGAGTCAGAGGTGTCTGGTGGGCTACAGTCCCTGTTGCCACAAAAGGGTCGGACGCAACTCAGCAGCTAAATAGCAAGAACACAAAGGTGGGAGAAGAAGCCAATAGCCTGCTTTACCGTTAATTAGTTCTGCTTCCATTCCAAAGTCTGACAGGAAGTAAATGAAATAAGGACAAATTAAACACAACCGCAGTGAACAGAGGCTTGGCACCTGTGTCAGACACACCAAGTTCATCGCTGAAGAGGCGGCGCTGGTGATGGAGGCCAGCTCCTCACCCCTTCCTGGTGAGGGGCCGAGTCCCTCCTTCTGCTGGGGGCCAGAGCATCATCACGGGCAGGGGACGTGGCCAAGCAGAGAGACGCCTATGAGGCTGGAGGGACTCTCCTTCCCTGCACCCCCAGAACGAGGTGTGGTCCCTGTGAGGGGCAAGCAGGGAGTGGGCAAGCATCTACTGCCCTGGAAAGGACCCTTTTCAGCACAGAAACGGGGAAGAACAATAAGAAGATGCTTAATATGTCTCACATAAATGTAAAACTCTGCACACACGCACACGCACGCACACGCACACACGCACACACGCACGCGCACACACACAAAGGGGAGTCCTGAGAAATGCCTTCCAGCCAGGCCTCCAAGACGCGGACCACCTCGGGCCTGGGAGGACTCTCGCCGTCAGGGGTCTCTTGCAGGCACACACGGGGGGTCGCCCATGGTGGACTTCGGGGGCCATTCAGGGCTGTTCAGGCTGCCCCCTGCCCCAGGGCCCCTCCCAGCCCACTCCTCCCCTGCCCGGGTTGCTCCGCCCTGGGCACCGCAGTGGGCCGCCCTGACGCCTGGTCCCCAGGTGCGGCCGGCTCCCTCCCCCCCGCGCGGCCTCAGCTTCTCTAGAGACTCATTAGGATCCGGAGTCACTGTTTCCTCATTTATTGGTTTCCTGTCTGCTGCTCCCCCTGGAAACGGAACTGCCCGCGGGCAGCGGGCGCGGACCCTCTGTTCACAGCTGTCTCTCCGCCCTCGGGGTGCCTGGCGCACAGGATGCACTCAGGAGTGTTTGTTGAGGGTACTTGTGACCCCACGTGACTACAGGCATCACAGTCCCCCAGCGGGAGGAGGGTTCGGGCTGCAGGCAGCTCCCTGGGAAAGGGGCTCACTGGGAAAGGTCACCATCCGGGCCAGCCTGGGACCCCAGAGCTGGGAAAGCTGGCCTTGCTTGTGCCAGTCTGCCTGGCCCTCCTGGCGGCCCCAGAGCACTAGCTCCCGGAGTCCATGGTTGAGATGTTTCCCTGGATTCTGGTCTGAGGGGACCAGGAGGCCTGCGGGAAACCAGGAGTCTCTGGGAACAGTCCTCAGGGCCCTGCTGTGCTGTTTTTTTCTTTTCTTTTTCTTTTTTTAATTCTTGGCTTTGTTTTATTTCTTTCTACTGAAATGTGAATGATTTACAAAATTTCAGGCATACAGCAAAGTGATTCAGTTGTGTGTGTGTGTGTGCACACATGCACACGTGTGCTCAGTCCTGTCTGACTCTGCGATCACATGGACTGTAGCCTGCCACGCTCCTCTGTCTGTGGGGTTTTCCAGGCAAGAATATTGCAGCAGGTTGCCATTTCCTTCTCCAGGGATTCTCCCCAACCCAGGGACTGAACCCGTATCTCCTGTTTGGCAGGCAGGTTCTTTACCGCTGAGCCACCTGGGAAGCCCCATACACATATATAGATTCTTAGATTCTTTTCCAGTATAGGTTACAGCAAGATACTGCATATCTTGCTACACATTGCTACATACACAGAAAATCCTGTTGCTTACTTTATATGTGGTTGTGCTTATCTGTTAATCCCACACTCCTGACGGATCCCTCCCCTCTTGCCCCTTTGGTAACCATACGTCTGTTCTCTGAGAGTCTGTTTTGCGAATAAGGTCATCCGTGTCCTGTTTTAGATCACACGGGTAAGTGACGTCATACGGACTTCGCTTCGCGGGACAGCATCTAGGCCCCAGTGCTGGTGCTGAGGGGTTTGGTGTCCAGGCCTCGGGCGTCAGGAGGGAGAGGACGCAGCTGTCCATGTCTGGGCAGAGTGCGGCATCCACTGGCCGGGCTATCCCTTCAGCCAGGGCTGAGTCACAGGGCTGGAAGCGGGCAGGCCAAGCCGGACGCTGTCCACCCCTCCCCAGCGTCCCCACCTCAAGATGGAGTCCTGGGTGTGTGTGTGTGTGTGTGTGTGTGTGTGTGTGCAAGCACCGTCATTTAGAAAACATTTGGAAAGCGGGGGACAGCTTGCAGAGCAGAAACATTTCTGCTAAAAGCAAGACCAGCGTAAACACCAAAGCCAAGAGGGAACGCCCTTGCTCAGGGGGATCGCTGGGTGGGGATGAGACCTCCATGCCTGTTGGCCCCAGAAGCAGTCACACGGCCTCTGAACTGGAGCTCCGGGACCCCGGAAGCCTGCGTCTCCCCTGCCCTGCTTCCCACCTGGCCCTGCGCTGGATTCTACAAACAGGTTTCAGTGAAAAGTGAAGGCCCGGCATCCGCATCCGAGGTGGACAGCACTGCAGTCAAGGGAAGAGGCGCCCGGTCCCTCGAGGGCTCCAGAAAGACCTGGAGAACCTAAAAGTTACAGCAGAGACCTGCTGACTGGTTTCCATTCCGCATCACAGTTTCATCAGTGAGCTGACATCGGCCAGCTGGCTGTTCCTCTCTGCTCTTGCCTGTTAATGTCACATTCAATTCCCTGATCCAGCGTATGGCAGGTTTGACCCAGGCCAGAGGCATCTTTGTGGAGGCTAAACCTACCCAGATGGGAGTGGACACTGACCATTTCCCCCTAAATGCATCCAGATCAGTTTCTGAGGCCCCCTTTTTACTCGCTAATTCTGTTTTTGGTTTGTGGCTCTTATTTGACTTTCAGATGAATTTCATAATTGCTCTAATGGAGAACTTGAAAACGCTGGGCGGCGCGGGTCTGTGCTGCCCCTGGCCATCCCCAGGCTGCACTGCAGCTATTCTCTGTGAAGCCATGCGTGTGTTTTGAATCAAAACTGCCTGCCCAGGCTGCCAAGAGGTGGGTTCAGAGACGATTCTCTTGTTTTTCTGGGCGCCGCAGAAGCAGAGCTGCCCTGCCCCGGCCCGGCAGGCTTGGCCGTCCACGGACATGCCAGAGTATTGGTGCTCAGATGGCTTGACCCCTCTGGGCCCAGGTACTGGCTCTGGCACTGTTTTTCTGTGCAGGAAGGAGGAGATGCTCTCCTGGGCCTCATCCTTGTGTCCAGATCCTGCTCCCGCCTCCCTGGCGCTGGGCCTGCAGGCGGGGGCTTCAAGACCACCCAAGTTCTACCTGAGCCAAAGGAGGATGTGGGTGGGTGGTTGGGGTCTGGTGGGGAGGGTGGGCTCAGAAGTCGGACGCCTGGGTCCCTGCTTGCCTCCCACTGGTCCTGGGCAGCCCTGGGCTGCCCAAGCCTCTGGTTTTACATCTGGAAAAGGCGTCTGTTTCCCAGGGCAGAGGTATCAGTTGGCAAACGCTCATCAATACCAGCCAATGGGAATAAAAACGGCCACATGGAAACTGACGCTGAGACACGACGTTTCCTGTGCTTCCTCCGCTCCCGCCCGCCGCCCGCTGCTCTGCTCTGTCCAGGGAAACAGCTGGGCCCGCCGGCGGCCCTCGGCCCCAGGGGACAGCCAGGATCGTTTCAAGGTCTCCACCAGCCAGACCGGTCTCACCTGCCGGCTCCCAGGGGGCCCGACGTGCTCCAGAACCAGACCTGGGGTGAATGCCCGGGGGGCTCTCTGAGGGCTGCCGGCCCGGGCCCCGTGACGGGGTGAGGGTGCCGTCAGGAGGAGGGGGTGAAGGCTGAGGGGTCTGCTTCTCAGGAGTGAGGGCTTTCCTCCACGGCACCATGTTTTCCCTTCTACCCAGACCGACAGTGTCGAGTCAGGGGAGAGGGAGAGGGGAGACCATTCAGCAGGGTGACTGGGCTGTGAGACCACTGCCCGCCAGCACAGAGCTGAGATGGTACAGGCATCACCCCAGCCCTAAAGCACGACTCCGAGACTTTAAGATGCTCTCAGTTTCGAGGCATAGCCCTGAGGACTTTCCAGGGAAAAACATATCCCCAAGTAGAAATATGATTACATGAATTATACATACTGGTGTTAAGGCACATTCAGGGCTACAAAGATGAGAAGAAAGGTCTGTGTGTTTTCACACCGGGGCAGCGGATACACGTGTGGCGGGTAGATGTCTGCGGAGAAGACGTGCCCTGGTCTTGGCTTGGGCTGGCGCAGATGTCAGGAGAACACTGGGGTCAAAACATGGTCAAAGCTCCGTGGATTAGAGGGGCTCTGGTGGGGAGTACAAAGGGGTGGAGGAGAGCCCTGCAACCTGGACTTGGAAATGTGGAAGTTTGGGTGGTGGCCACGCTAGGAGTGAGCTTCTCTGGCTCCTCAGACAGTAAAGAATCTGCCTGAAATGCAGGAGACCTGGATTAGATCCCTGGGTTGGGAAGATCCACTGGAGGAGGGCATGGCAACCTGCTCCAATATTCTTGCCTGGAGAATCCCATGTAAAGAGGAGCCTGGCGGGCTACAGTCCATGGGGTTGCAAAGAGTCAGACACAACTGAGCGACTGGGCACACCGGCCAGGAGTAGCCAGCCCTGCGACCCCCGCCCCCTTATCTGCAAACAGGACATCAAAGTGCACCTCTCAGGGCCTCTGAGGACACAGGGCGGCCAGGCTGTGGGGGCACTGAACACAGGCCGGCCTCGAAGTGGCGCACTCACGGGAAGACAAGCAGAGACGCTCCGGCCCCCAGCCCGGGAGCTGCGGAGAGGGTGCCCCGGGGGTCTGGCAGGCAGGTCTGCAGAGGTGAGTAAGGAGTCCCGAGCCTGCACCCCCAGCCCCTGCCGGGGGTGGCGCTCTGCTGCCCAGCCACGCGGCAGCACCTTTCCATCCCATTAGGACTCTCAAGCATCTCCAGAGCTGGATTCCAGCTGCAAAACCCAGCCGGCCCTGCAGCAGACCAGGCGGGTGCTGGTGCCTCTGGAACGGGAAAACCGCCCACCCGTCCAGGGTTTCCATTCAGACTGGACTTGGGCCCTGGTCTCAGTCCTGATCCAGAAGAGACCCTCGCGGAAGCACAGGGCACACACCCTCCCTGGGAGAGGCCACGCCTGGCTGCTCCGGGCGGAGGTCTCGGTCAGGGGACGGGGAGGCCATNCTCTGGGCTTGAAATGCAGGGGGCCCAGGTTCAATCCCCGATCAGGGAAGTAAGATCCCACATGCCGCACAGCGTGGCCAATAAATAAATAAAATAAAAAATTTAAAAAAAAAAAAAAAAAAGATAGTCTTCCCTGCTTTCTTCAATTTATGTCTGAATTTTGCAATAAGGAGTTCATGATCTGAGCCATAGTCAATTCCTGGTCTTGTTTTTGCTGACTGTATAGAGCTTCTCCATCTTTGGCTGCAAAGAATATCATCAATCTGATTTCAGTATTGACTGTCTAGTGATATCCATGTGTAGAGTCTTCTCTTGTGTTGTTGGAAGAGGGTGTTTGGTATGATCACTGTGTTCTCTTGGGAAAACTCTTATCAGCCTTGAAGGAGTCTTTTGGGGTAGAAAAGAAAACAATAGTTTCAAAGGCCCTTGCTGAATCATCTAACTTCAGAGAAAACAAAACAGAACTTTAGGTCCCGCCCTGATGCTCCAGGCTGGTTGCATCTATCTGGACTTATCACCCCCTGGCCAGAAACCTTCCACCCCCTACACCTGCAAAGAAGACTTATCACCCCTGCCCAACTACAAATGCCATCTCAACTAAAGAATACCCAAAACATCCCGCCTGATTAATGTTTCCCTTATCTCTTCCACAAACCTCCCTATAAATATGGAGCCTCCCTGATCCCCCTCCAAACTCAGCCTGGTAGTTAGGCCGACTGTCGCCCCTCCTTGCCTGAATAAGGGTAACCTACTTCTATTGAGGTCATCTTTCCTCTTTCTGCCTCACCCAAACTGTACCTTACAAGCCTTTGCCCTGCTCCATTTTGTACTTAAGCCAAATTTGCCTGTTACTCCGCGTATCTCTTGACTTCCTACTTTTGCATTCCAGGCCCCTATAATGAAAACGACATCTTTTTTGGGCGTTAGTTCTAGAAGGTCTCTACAAGACTTTCATACATACCTTCTACAGGGTCTTCATACAACCGTTCAACTTCAGCTTCTTCAGCATTACTGGTTGGGGCATAGACTTGGATTACTGTGATAGTGAATGGTTTGCCTTGGAAACGAACAGAGATCTTTCTGTTGTTTTTGAGATTGTATCCAAGTACTGCATTTTGGACTCTTTTGTTGACTGTGAGGGCTACTCCATTTCTTCTAAGAGATTCCTGCCCACAGTAGTAGATATAATGGTCATCTGAGTTAAATTCACCCATTCCAGTCCATTTAGTTCACTGATTCCTAAAATGTTAATGTTCACTCTTGCCATCTCCTGTCTGACCACTTCCAATTTACCTTGATTCATGGACTAAACATTCCAGGTTCCTATGCAATATTGTTCTTTATAGCATCAGACTTTACTTCCATCACCAGTCACATCCACAACTGGGAATTTGAAGAATTTAAATTTAAAAGAATTTAAAGACCTAGATAAATGAAAAGACATCCTGTGTCCATGGATTGGAATGCTTAATATTGTTAAGATGATGTTATTCCCTGGGGACTTACTGATTCAAGACCATCTCTCTCAAAACCCCATCAGCATTTTCATGCAAAAATGGAAAATCTGACCCTAAAATTTATACAGATCACTGTTTTCCAGAATTACAGGGCTCTGTAATTCTACTGCCAACGTGTGGGCAACTGACACAGACACTCAGGGTGGGGGAGCTACTTGTGTAGGGTTATGAAAGCAAGGCGTATGCAGTATAAGACACTTCTCCACCTCGCCAAAAAAAAAAAAAGGAGACCATGTACAAGAAGAGCCAGGTGATGGATATGCAATGCGAGGGACAATGTGGATCTGCTTGCCGGCAAATCTGGTGAAAATTATAAAAGCACAGTTGCTAAAGCCTCTAGATGGGGTTGCAAAGAGTTGGAAAACACTGAGACAACTCAGCACGCATTGGAGACGTTCAAGCCCGAGGGTACTCTCAGGGGTGGAGGATGTGGTGAAAGGCAGTTGGAGGGAGGTTGGTGGGATCACTGGACACACAAGCTAACTGCAGCCTGGTTGGTTTGCCCAAAAACCAGGAAGGGAGAGAGCTGGGAGGAGACCACTTGGGGTGAGAACACATCTCAAACCCTGACCCCTACAGATATCTCTTCAAATGAGTGGGAACTTGATGGGTACAGGTTGTGGGGCAAGTTACACCCCCAGGGGACTGCTGCAGACAATGGAGGAAACAGCATGTAATTAGTGAGGTTTAACAGCTGGATATACTCAGGGAAAGAGACAGAGAGGGCCCTGCCAAAACCAGTGTCCTTCCAAGGTGAGCACTGCACACCCAAGGCTGTGCCCTCAAGGGACCTTCCATGCTTAACACTGCAAGGATGCAAACAGACTCTACTGAAATGATCTAACCAGTCACTAAACAAATAAAAAAGAAGTGATAACAGACCCCACGGAGAGGACCAGTACCCAGAGTTGCTGTCATGTATTATCCAGAATGTCAGGGTCCAACAGAATTATGAGACATGCAAAGAAGCTGGAAAGTATGACCCATTCACCAGGACA
>SJYW01006979.1:60857-84557 GCA_006410735.1 Raphicerus campestris | reverse complement strand
GTGCTGGTGCCTCTGGAACGGGAAAACCGCCCACCCGTCCAGGGTTTCCATTCAGACTGGACTTGGGCCCTGGTCTCAGTCCTGATCCAGAAGAGACCCTCGAGGAAGCACAGGGCACACACCCTCCCTGGGAGAGGCCACGCCTGGCTGCTCCGGGCGGAGGTCTCGGTCGGGGGACGGGGAGGCCACGGGTGGGCCACCAGGGACCCCACACCGGTGCTGCCAGGGTCTATGGGCCGGCTGCTGCCCCAGTCAGGGAGGCACTCCGGATTCCAGGAGTGGGAGCTCGGAGCCCCCCGGGGCAGGCACACAGCTCCCGGCCTGGCCCAGCCGGGGAGGGCTTTGCAGTGACCACCCCTCTGGGAGCAGGAGCTTCAGGAGGATTCACGTGTCCTCTGGTCACATGTCCGTGGCATTTCTGGGGCTTCTCCGCTCCACCTGGAGAGGAGGAAAGAGCAGAACATCCATGGAGAGGTTCCAGGAAAAAAGTTCATTTCGGTTGTTGACACATGATGCCTTGAGAAAGGAACTGCCTTCCAGCCAACTGCTCCCCAGGGGGAAACTCCCACCCAGAGCACTATCGACCAGCTCAGAATCTACAGGAATCCACCCCGTCCCAGCACGGAGAAGGGCTGCCCCCCGCCCCAGGAGAGGCCCTGGGTCCCCTGCCGCCTGGGGTGTGGGCTGCTGAAGAAATTGCTGAAGGTTCTGTGCCCCCGCAGGGGGCAGAGTGTGGTCCAGAGCAGGCTACGCGGAGGCACCTCCAGCCCAACGTGACAGTCCTGCCCAGCCTCACAGCAGCCCCTGCCCCGCCCTGCCCCGCGATTAAATCATGAACAAAATCCCACTGCAGAATCTAAGAGGAGGACCCACACCACCCACCCTGATTGTTTATTTTAAAATTAATTTCCAGAGAACAGGGACACATCCTGACGCGCATCCTCTGCCCGGTCCTGCCCGGCCTGGCTCCCCGAGCCGTGCCAGCCCCTCCTGGCGGACGGGGATGGGCTGCCCGGAGCCTGGGACAGCGCCCATGGCTGGGCTGTGGGGAAGTCCCGGGTAGGCACCGCAGGTGTGTGCCTGCAGGGACTCAGCGCAAAGGAGGCACTGTGAGGCGAGGCTCTGGGCGCCTCCTGCCCACCACCCACCCCCGCGAGGCGCTTGTCAGGTGCTGGCGCCGTGGAGGCCCAGCTTTGAGTGGCAGCTTGGCCCGGCTCGGGGAATGTGGGAATGGGCACTGTTTCTCAGTGGCTTCTGGGAATGCCTGGCTCTGTGCCTCAGCGCGCCTCCTGCCAAGCGTGTGGACACCGACTTCGTCTCCCCACTGCCAGGGGTATCCGGCATCCAGAGCTCCCCTACGTCCATGGGCAGTCCAGCCGTGGGGCCTGCTGCAGGCACCTCAGAGGAGCCCCCAGGGGCTCACCCTGAGTCACGTGGCCTGCAGGAACCCCCCCCCCAGATCACCTGGGTCCCCGGGGGCTCACCTGCCTGGGTCCCTGGAGGATCACCTGTCTGTACCGTGGGCAGGATCAGTGAACTGTCTGGGTCCCAGGGGGGCTCACCTGTCTGGCTCCCCAGGGGATCACCTGTCTGTACCGTGGGCAGGATCAGTGACCTGTCTGGGTCCTGGGGGGGCTCACCTCTCTGGGTCCCAAGGGGGCTCACCTGTCTGGGTCCCCAGGGGATCACCTGTCTGTACCGTGGGCAGGATCAGTGACCTATCTGGGTCACTGTCTGGGTCCCTAAAGTGTGACTCTTCTGTTAGCTGCCCAATAGCTGGGTCCTCTCCCAGCTCACTCTGATAAGTCCTCTTCACATGGGACTGCAAGGTGTCCTCTTAGACCCAGGGGACAGGGCACCCTACACTCCGCCCACCACAGGGACCCACCCATCCATCTCCTCTGCGTCCTGGGTCCCCTGCACCCAGAGGCAGGGCTGGCCCAGCACCTGGGCTGGGTGAGTCTGAGCCTGCAGGTGACAGTGCATCAGAGCCCAGCCTCACGGCCTGGCCAGGCGGATGCTGTACCCAGAGACGGTCAGCCTCAGAGCAGTAGTGCTCAGCGGGGAGACTCGTCTGAGGAGTCACTCGCTGGGGAGGGGGCTGGTGGGAGCCTCTCTCCTCAGCAGGGGAGCACGTCCTCCAGGGACTGGGACCCAGCTGTGGGTGAGCCATGCAGATAGGAATCAGCGCCACCCCCAGCCCAGACGGCCATTGGCTAGGCGGGCCCTAGAAGGGAAGACAGCCGTGCGGCCTGGTATGGTCTCTGAGCTAAGGGAGGTCCCAATGGGGCACTTGACCTCATCCCAGGGACAGGAGGACTCCACCGAGGGGAGACTCCCACTGGGGGCCTTCGGTAATTCTGCCCTAGGTCCCGGAGCCTTGCGATGTCGTATGCCAGTCTATGGGGTTTGGCTAATCAAGTCAAGTTGAGGGGCGGTGCTCGGCACAGGGCTCAGCCCTGGCGCAGGAAGGGAGCAGAGGGGCCCGGGGCCGCCACCCTGCCTCTTGTGCTCCGTGTGACGAGGCAAGACCAGCTGATGCTGGACAGTCAGAACTGGAGCTGTGCACACTCTGCGGGGGCCAGCGCTGGGAGGGCCCAGACTCTGCACCTACGGGATGGAGCCCTTGGGTGGGGGCATGCTGGGAACCCGGGAGGGGCCTGTGTGCAGCGGACTCCCAGGGGTGCTGCTGNTGGGTACGGGGCGGGGGAAGCAGGCACAGAAACTGACAGTGAGACCAGATGTTGGTTTTCACAGACAAAGCCTTCAGAGTAGCCACTATAAATACACTCAGTAAGTCAAGGAAGACATGATGATGGTGCCGGATTCAACAGAGGGTAAAAACAAAGAGACTGAAATTGTTTTCAAAAATGAATCAAATGGATATCCTGGAATTCAAAGGGCAATAGCTGAAATAAAAGAAAAAATTAACTAGGGGAGCTTGGCAGTGTATTTGAACTGACAGAAGAATTTGTGAACTTGAGGATAGGTCCATAGAGATTTTACGATTCGGTCCCTTCTGGTTTGTGATGTTTCTGGTGAGAAATCTGTTAATCATCTAATGGGAGCTCCCTGGAAGAGGACAGGCCGCTTTTCTCTTGCTGCTTACAGGATTCTCTCTTTTCCTTTTGACAGTTTAATTAAAATGTGTCTCAGTGTAGGCCCTTATCCTAGTTGGAGTCCTTTGAGCTTCTTAAATTTGGATGCTCCTTCTGTTCCTCAGAGCTTGGCCATTACATCTTCCACTAAGTTTTCTGTCCCTTTCTGTGTCTCCTCACTCTGGAACTCTCATAATGCCTATACTGTCAACTTGAAAGTGTTCTATAAGTTCCTATGGCTTTCTTCACTTTTCCTCATTCTTTCTTCTTTTTGTTCCTCCAACTCAGTGGTTTCAAATGACTTGTCTTTGAGTTTCCTGATTCTTTCTTTTGCTTGACCCAGGTGGCTAGTGAACCCCTCTAATGAATTTTTAAATTCAGTTATTGTATTTGCAATTCAGAATTTGTTCAGTTCTTTTTTTGTAATAGTTTCTTTCTTGCTACTCATTTTATTCATCATTTTCTTGATTTTGTTGTCTGTGTTCTCCTGTAGATCATTAAACTTCTTTAACACAATTATTTTGACTTATTTGACAAATAATTCAGAGATCTCCCTTTTTTCTTTTTTTGGTTTGGTTTCTGGACATTGATTTTGTTCCTTTGATTAGGGCATCTTTCCTTATTTGTTATGTGCCTTGTGATTGCTGAATTTTTTTTAAAGTATCAAATTTATTTCAATATCTAGTTTCATTTTTAAATTAAAGCTATTGGACAATTTTTTGCAATTTAAAATTCATTAATAGAGGTGAGAAAAACAATAAGCTATTAATTATTGACAACAAATAAAATTATCAACCATGTATTTTAAAAAGCCATGTTAAAGAGTAAAAAGTTTCAATTATACTATTTAACTGAAGGAATATCCTTTTACCTCTTTATTTCTAGTTATAACATTCTCATTTTGACATAATTTACCCCTTTTTCACCCAGTTAATACAATGCAAACAAAATTTTTCCAAATGTTAAGACTTTCTTTACCATTTACAACATATGACATAACTGTAACTCTTTAAAAGTTCCTTAAAAGAAAGTTGAAATTTTAATTTTTACCATGAACTTGTCTGATCAAAAATTAAAGACATCACTACCACATGAATTGAAACAAAGAATGGAATAAAAACAAAAGTGGTTTCTATATAATCAGCAAATTATCTGATAAGACATTTTAACTGCTTCACATTTCTACTTAGCACAAGTGAGAATAAACTGGTTCTAAGGTATATTACAAAGTTTGGCATTTCCACTCTTAAGCTTTAAATCACAGTGTTACTCTACTCAAGTCATTGCTAAGAAAACGGCAGTGTTCATAAGTACAAAAATTATTATATCCAGTAGGTGGTATTCTATACAGTCAAGATAACAGGGAAATTCTTTATAAAATTAGATTTTTTAAAATGCAGAATATCTGGTAATTATCAGTATCTCAAAAGCTAAAATGAGAAAAATACAGAAAATAGAGAAGTACTCATTGAATAATATTATTTTACTTTGAGGAAACCAGAAATTATTCCAAGAAATAAGTAATAATTGTAAGAGTTGTAATTAATATACCATATATCTTTTAAGCCAATGCATGCTTTTCTGCTCAGAACAACTTTGATTTCTACATTCTTAATCTCCTTTGTCCAGAACAAGACCCCATTTTAAGCCATTATTTGAATAGAGTTCATAAACTAAAGCCACTTGTCTTCACAGGATGTTTTCATTTTAGTATTCATACATAAGCTTCAAAAAGACAAATGAAAGTTCTAAGAATTTATAGCATAATAAATGCCAATTTACAGTAACTGTCAACAGACTTCTATTCTGAACCTGAAAAATTGCTACAGTACAGGTGAGAACTACATGATTCTTCCATAGACTCAGACTTCGTTTAATAATACTGTCATAAGACCTGAAAGGAAACCTTAATGGGTCCTTTCAAGGATGCATAATTTTCTCTGGATGCAGAGCCTGTTTATTCTTTCAACCCTTTTTTTAATCATTCAGCTTTTGTGATATTTTCTTGATGTTTTTGTTTCTTCTTTTGCTCCTTTTCCCTGGCCTCAATCATCTTGGCCAGTTTCCAAGACAGCACAGCACTTGCTCAGAAAAGATGGAGTCAGAGCCAAAATAACTAAGGAAGCCATATGGGTCCTTTGCAGCCCATTCCGCAGCATACTCAGCCCACGCCTTCAAGTCAAACATCTTCGTGGAGGTCTTATGCTTGAGTAGTGATCTCTGATTTTGTCCANTAATTTTTACCATGAACTTGTCTGATCAAAAATTAAAGACATCACTACCACATGAATTGAAACAAAGAATGGAATAAAAACAAAAGTGGTTTCTATATAATCAGCAAATTATCTGATAAGACATTTTAACTGCTTCACATTTCTACTTAGCACAAGTGAGAATAAACTGGTTCTAAGGTATATTACAAAGTTTGGCATTTCCACTCTTAAGCTTTAAATCACAGTGTTACTCTACTCAAGTCATTGCTAAGAAAACGGCAGTGTTCATAAGTACAAAAATTATTATATCCAGTAGGTGGTATTCTATACAGTCAAGATAACAGGGAAATTCTTTATAAAATTAGATTTTTTAAAATGCAGAATATCTGGTAATTATCAGTATCTCAAAAGCTAAAATGAGAAAAATACAGAAAATAGAGAAGTACTCATTGAATAATATTATTTTACTTTGAGGAAACCAGAAATTATTCCAAGAAATAAGTAATAATTGTAAGAGTTGTAATTAATATACCATATATCTTTTAAGCCAATGCATGCTTTTCTGCTCAGAACAACTTTGATTTCTACATTCTTAATCTCCTTTGTCCAGAACAAGACCCCATTTTAAGCCATTATTTGAATAGAGTTCATAAACTAAAGCCACTTGTCTTCACAGGATGTTTTCATTTTAGTATTCATACATAAGCTTCAAAAAGACAAATGAAAGTTCTAAGAATTTATAGCATAATAAATGCCAATTTACAGTAACTGTCAACAGACTTCTATTCTGAACCTGAAAAATTGCTACAGTACAGGTGAGAACTACATGATTCTTCCATAGACTCAGACTTCGTTTAATAATACTGTCATAAGACCTGAAAGGAAACCTTAATGGGTCCTTTCAAGGATGCATAATTTTCTCTGGATGCAGAGCCTGTTTATTCTTTCAACCCTTTTTTTAATCATTCAGCTTTTGTGATATTTTCTTGATGTTTTTGTTTCTTCTTTTGCTCCTTTTCCCTGGCCTCAATCATCTTGGCCAGTTTCCAAGACAGCACAGCACTTGCTCAGAAAAGATGGAGTCAGAGCCAAAATAACTAAGGAAGCCATATGGGTCCTTTGCAGCCCATTCCGCAGCATACTCAGCCCACGCCTTCAAGTCAAACATCTTCGTGGAGGTCTTATGCTTGAGTAGTGATCTCTGATTTTGTCCAGGGATTATCAGCCAGTCACAATTTCAGATGACCTTTGGTTGGCTGTCTTCTTTAACTCTACCAATACACTTCTGAGAGAAGGCTTAAATTCTATATACTCCTGTACACCTCAATTTCAGACCCCAAGTACAAGCACCCTCTGTAGTTTAAGGAATAAATATTATTTTTCTTCCTTCAGAAAAGGATCTACCAGGCTTGCTCTTCTGACCAGACCCACATGGCGCCTGAAGCTAAGGACAACTCAAACAACCACCTGCACTTTCACTTCCTTGTGTTTTCCCCTAGCTCACCCTTCCTACCCCGCGGGCTCAGCCAGTGCGAACAGCCTGCAGTCCCAGAAATGGGAATCAGGATGGGGGGGTCACCCCCACCACACCCTGGGCCACAGGCGCTGCGCCGTGGCCACCTCCACTGAGCACCGCCACCCGCTTCCCCTACATCTCACAGGGGACAGTGGGTTCGGACCCCCACTCCTGACCTATTTACTGAATTTTATGCTTTGAGAAAAGTCACCTCTCCCAGGCTTTCTACAAGGGAATGCACTCACCAATTAGCCCAGCTAGAGACTCTGGTGTCTCTCAAACCTTTTGTGGGCCTGCCTGCAGCTTCTCCTGCATGACTTCCCAATTAGGTTTGCTGGGTTCTTCTCCAGGAGCATGTAGGCCTTTGCTCCCTCCAGTGTGTGTTTGTGGCACTGCATGTTCCCCGGCTCTGTTCTCTGCAAACCCTAGGCATCTGAAGTATGCCAGCTGTCCATTAGCTCCGCAGAGCCTGGGAGATAGATACCAGTCCTCAGAATGCCGGCTGGATTCATGCTCTGCTCTTCTCTCTCCCTCCTTGGGGTGCTACTGAGTCAGGCATCTCCTCCTGATCGCACCAAGCTGCCCTGGCCTCCGTGTGCTGCACCATGGGCCCCCCTGGTGCTAGCGCTGCTGAACACTGCCCTCATTCCTTCTAGCTTTCAGCAACCTCCAGACCTCCAAACTGTGTTGGTTCCTTTGGTTCCGTTAGCCCTGGAGTCAGGAGAGACAGACACCAGTCCCTCGAGTAGCCCTCTGAAAGCCTGGAGTGTTGGTCCACGTCTTATGTTCTCTTCCCCACCCACCCTGGGACAAGCCGTGCCAGCCAGGGGGTGGGCAGTCACAAAGGAAATGAAAGGCTCTTCTTACACTTCTCCATGGAGCTGTTGTTGACTCTGCATTTGCCTGGGGGACTACAGCTTCTTGGAAATGGCACCCCCACTCCAGTGTCCTAGCCTGGAGAGTCCCGTGGATGAAGGAGCTTAGTGGGCTACAATCCAAAGAGTTGTACAGAGTCAGACACAGCAACTAAGCGTAGCACTGCAACTTAGCTGGTTTCTGAAGTTCTCCTAAAGGTATTTTGGTGTTTCTAGGGTTAATTTGGTGTCTCTGTTGGAGATGACTGCTGAGCCTTCTTATACTGCCATCTTGCTGGCATCACCCTGAGTCTTCTGTTCATTACCAAGATATCACATGAGGTGTCAAGACGTATAGAGCATGTCAGTCACTCAGTTGTGGCTGGCTTTTTGCGACACCATGGACGGTAGTCCACCAGGCTCCTCTGTCTGTGGAATTCTCCAGGCAAGAATACTGGAGTGGGTAACCATTCCCTTCTCCAGGGGATCTTCCTGACCCAGGGATTGATCCCGCATCTCCTGCATTGCAGGTGGACTTTTTACCATCTGAGCCATCAGGGAAGCCCAGGATGTATACAGCCCAGTTGTCTAAAAGGTGCTTAACACAGACTTTGAATGAAAGGCTGAATGAGTGACACAGACCAGACAAAGACCCCATCTCCTTTAACTAGTAAGGAAACTAAAGATCAGGAATGCCCAAAGTCCAAGGCCACCTGCAAGCAAGAGATGGGTCTGCAGTGAGTTGAATAGTGTCACCCAAAAAGGCATGCCCACCATAATCCTCAGTTGCGACCTTATTTGGAAATAATAGGGTCTTTGCAGACATAATTCAGTTAAGGGTCTCAAGATCGTCCTGGATTTAAAGTAGGTCACAGTTCCATTGACTGAAGTCCTCCTAAGAGGAAAGAGGGGGAAACCGGAGACAGGGACACAGAATTGAAGATGTCTCATGAAGACAGAGGTGGCTACAAGCCAAGGACTGCCAGCAACCCCAGCAGCCAGGAAAGAGGCATGAAACACATGCTCCCCCAGAGCCTCCCAGAGAACTAACTAACCCTGCTGCCACCTTGGCTTCAGACCACTGGCCTCCAGACTGGGAGAGAATAAACTTCTGGCATTTTAAGCCCCCCAGTTTGTGGTTCTTCATTCCAGCAGCCCTCGGGATCTAATATAGGATCTAACTTCCCACTCAGAGTTGTAACTTCTATTCCCGATCCCACCATAGATCTTGAGAAGGGAGTCGGGTCTGTTAAAAAAAAAAAAGAACTACAGGTCCCCAAATGGAGTCACCTGCAAACGAATACTTACTATCTAGCATAACTGCACTCACAGTGTCTCCCAGGAAATGTGACCTTTAACCAGTCAACTGGAATTAGGTATCTGCATGATGGAACCCCCCTCTCCCCTCAAAGGAAGGTGACCCTGCCTAAAGCAATCCACTCTGTTAGAAACTGCCTTTTTTTCCTAGTCCCCTTTTGCCTGTAAAAGCCTTCATTCTGTACAGCTCCTTGAATCTCCTCATGTGCTGGATGAAATGCTGCCTGACTCAAGAATCTCTGAATAGAGACTTTTCTGGTGGTTCCCTAAGTCTGTGCTTCCACTGCAGGGGTCACGGGTTCAATTCCTGGTCAGGGAACTAAGATCCCACCTGCCTCACAGTGTGGCCAACAAATAATTTAAAAAGAATTGTAGTAAATCATGAAAAAACTGACAGAGCACAGGTATGTTCAGAGTACTTTATTGGTTCCTATGCTAACCTCACAGTAGCCCTGAGTGAGGCTCCCACTGTCGGTCCTCTTTATACCTAGAGGTGACAGTGAGGGAGTTTAAGACACACCCTAGACCCACGCGAGGGCCAGTGACAGGTGGGGACTCCACCCAAGCAGCCCAGCTCCAAAGCCATTCGATTACACTCTCAGAATGTGGGCAGTAGCCGTCCTCCAGCTCAGTGACTTCAGATGGACTGTGGAGGGAAGGAGCAACAGGTCAGTCCTGGCGCGTCAGTAAACCTTGCTGTGACTAGCATCTCTCCCAGCTCACTACTCAGACAGAGCCCTTCGAGGACTTCCCGTTGGGAACACAGAGAAAGTTAGGGTCCTCAGGGACAACATTTGCAATTCCCATCCAGTCTTAATTACTCGGCTGGTACGGTGTTCACTCTCCTCTGGGAGCTGTGAGGAGCAGACTTCCTACTCGCAGCCAATTAGACCTGACCTGGACGTACAGCGCCTCATTTTCTGTGCCCTCAGATTCCCCTCCCAGCTTTCCTCCTAAGCCAGCTCATCTGCGTCGTCGGGCAACTGGCCTCGATACGGTCTACGATGAAGTGAACGATAAACTGGAGACATCGCCGTAGAGGACACACGCAAACTCCCGGGCATGGAGCCGGGAGGGGGCAGGGAAGGTGAGCGGACTTCCGGGATGGTCACGTGGGTGCATGACGTCAACGCCCCATCCAGGCGTTCGGGGAGCCGGCGCGGGATTGGCTGCCGGCAGGTGCGGCAGGCGCTAGAGGCCGAGCTCATCCAGGGCGTGCGCCCTCTTTGCGGTCGAGGGTCTTGCGCCCGGGGTTGAGGCTCGGCCTCGCCCACCTCCCACCGCCCGCCAGGCCTGGGCGTGGCATGCGAGTCCTGCGGATCCACCTGCGCCTCGGCACCTTCTGCCGCCGCCCTCCCGGGGAGCGGGACGGGGGCGCGGTCTAGAGGAGAGTCGCCCTGGGCCGGGCGGCGTAGGCACAAAGAGGACACTGATGGCCTGCGGGACGGCGCTATAGCCTGGGGACAAATTGAGCCTGGATTGCATTGAGCCTCTGGAAACACCCATAAAGAGACTGAGTTGAGTGTAGAAACTGGGTGGTCCAGTGGTTAAAAATCCACTTTCCAGTGCAGGGGGTGCGTGTTCCATCCCTAACCCTAACCCCTACCCCTACCCCGGGGAACTAGATACCCCGTACTGTGGGGCAGTTAACCCTGTGGGCTGCAACTCCTAGGCATGTGCCCCATAGTGGGGAGAAGCCGGAGTGCCACTACTGAGACCGGATGCCGCCAAAAATAAATATTTTAAAATATAGAGTTTAGAACTGTCAGCTCCCAAAGGTGTGGAGAGTGCAGTTCTTTTGCGAGGAACCCTGGGGTTGGGTTACTGGTGTTTTTTCTGGAGTAGGTTGAGGCCCTTAGTCCTGGGCTGGAATTTTTGGAAACATTTTGGGAGCCTACAGTTATTCCTGTTTTATTCTTAGGAACACTTCCCTTCAGATAGAGAAGCTATAGATAGACTGAACAACAGATTAAACATTCAAAAATATCTCTGTAAAAATGGCAAAGTCCTTATACTGTGACAATATGAATGGAAGCCCAAAGCAGAAAAATCTTTCTGGGAAAGTTAAAAAATAGCACAAGGCTCTTCCAGGGGAGTTATTTCACATGAGAAAGAATGGAGGAAAATGCAGGAAGACTGCTGCTAACCTGTATCCTTCAGTCCTGCAGTCCTTGTAACTGCCCAGCAGTGAGATGGAAGAAAGAGCCTGTAGACAGTGACAGACAGAGGCATCAGTGTTTTTTGGATGGGTACCTTAACAGGTCAGAGGCAAAGGTCCTGGAGCAACACTCCACTGAGTTCAGGGGAGGGCAAGCAGGATGTGGCAGCAGTCTTCACTGGAGGGGGCTGCTCTCAGTTATAGCGAGCATGATGTTAGAAGCCCCCTTGATCAACAAGGGGGACTCCCACACAGCTCTGGGTTAGCAACAGTCATGAAGGCTGATGTCTCCTGATGATGACCAAACATACTGGAGCCATTCTGGTCCTTGGGCTGGAACAAATTTTAGCTGGGGGTCAGGCTGATCACTGGAGAAGGCAATGGCAACCCACTCCAGTATTCTTGCCTGGAGAATCCCATGGACAGCAGAACCTGGCAAGCTACAGTCCATGGGGTCGCAAAGAGTCGGACACGACTGAGAGACTAACACACACAGCCTGATCATGCTGGTGATTCCTGATCAAACCTGCAGATTTGTTAAGAATGCAGGGGACTTGGGTGCAATCTGTGGTTAGGGACCTAAGAGTCCACATGCCACGAAGCAACTAAGCCCATGAGCCACAGCTAGAGTCCCTGTGTGAAATGAAGAGCCTGTATGCTGCAACTAAGACCTGAAGCAGCTAAATAAACAAACAGTAAAAAAAAAAAAAAAAAAAGACGGGAAGCAATGTTTTGCATAGCATAAAGGTGAGGGAGGGCCAGTGGGGCATGGGATGTACCAAGAGCAAGAGAGCAGCCATTTATGGGGACCGACAGACCATACAACCATAGCAAAAGGCAGAGTTCCATGAAGAATTTAGGTTGTGAAGACTAAATGAGGTAACATATAAAATACCTACTGGGACCTCCATGGTGCTCCAGGGGTTAAGATCTCACCCTTGAAATGCAGGGGATAAGGGTTAAATCTCTGGTCCCAAAACTAAGATCCCACATTGCCACAGGGCAGCTAAGCCCATGCTCCACAGCCAGAGGAGCCTAGCAGCCAAAATAAAGACCCAATGCAGACAAAGAGTAAANCCAGAGACGTGGTTGATACCTGGGGTACAGTGAAGTCTGACAAAGAGGAAAGGGCTGGAGAGAACTTTCTAGGGGATGGTCACACTCTGCATCATTAAATAGGCATTTGGGTTATACAGGTACAAGTGTTTGTTGAGACTCATCAAGCGATACCTTATGGGATGCAGGTAAGGCAGTACTCAGAGGCACGTGTATAGCTACAAACGCCACATTAAAAGAGAAGAAAGGTCGCAAACCAGTAACCCAAACTCACATCTTAAGGGGCAAGAGAAGGGAAGGATAAACTGGACCTGGAGCTCGCAGAAGAAAGGAAACACAGGCTGCAGCAGAGAAGTGAAATGGGGAGCAGCAAAGCAATGAAGAACGAGACAAAAAGCTGGTCTCTGAAAAGCTAAACAGACTTGACAAGCATTCAGCCAGCATGACTGAGAAACAAAAGAGACTTACTCATCTCACTGTCACCAGAACAGGCAAAAATTCCATAATCAGTTCTTGAACTCCAGTTCGTGATAATCGTGTAAAAATATTTGAGGAAAGGGGTGAATGTATTGCTGTGAGTGCATTCCCAGTCATGTCCGACACTTTGCAACCCCATGGACTCTTCTGTCCCACCAGGCTCCTCTGCCCATGGGATTACCCCAGGCAAGAATACTGGAATGGGTTGATATATCCTCCTCCCGGGGATCTTCTGGACCCAGGGTTCAAACCCGGGTCTCCTGTGGCTCCTGATTGGCAGGTGAATTCTCTACCACCTGGGAAATGCAGAAAATAAACGATGGATGGACGAATGGATAGGCGGATGGACAGATGTGTTGACATGTGATAATGTAAGTACAGCAAACGTCGGTAGCCTAGGTGATGAGTTTAGGGTTGCTTGTCAAATGCTTTCAATTTCTCACTGAATTTGAAAACCTCCACAATAAAATATTTGAAGAAATGGCCATCCATGTGTCACCCACCTATTGCGCCATCCCAGCTTTATAACATACTTCCTGCGATGGAAAGACCCGGATTACACAAATTCACTCCTCCAGAGCCACTCCGAGCCCCCACAGCTGTGCTCCAGACATGCGCGGAGGCCTGAGCACATCAGAAAATGAACCCTGTGAGCGCCAGCGCTTATGCTACGACGCAGGGACAGGCGATGGGCGGGGCTGGAGGGCGATGGGCGGGGCCGGACGGGCGAGGGGCGTGGCTGGAAGGCGATGGGCGGGGCTAGCTAGGCTGCGTGGCCAGGCTAGGTGCGCAGTGCTGTTGAGAATCCCATTCTGGGCAGACATTTCAGAGGAGCGGGGCATGCTGTGTTTGGCTGGCAGGTGAACTCTCAGCTCGAGCCCTTCCCAGGAGCTCCCTCTGAGTCTCCCCCCACCCCCATGAGTGGATGTGGTACACAGAGAAGGCCCCTTCACCTGCTGCAAGGCTCGCAGCAAGCCCCCTGCAGATAACACTGTACTATGATTTTGGTGGGATGGTGGGGGGATGCAGGAGGGACCCTCAGGAATTTGAGGTCTGGTTCTTAAAGCAGTGTGGGCAGGGAGGGCGTGGCGTTGGTGAGGCCGTGATCTCTGCTATCAGACATGATTCCGGTCAGACACCCAGCACCTCTCGGTCAGGACCCCACAGGCCTTCAGAGTATGAGCACTCGTCGCACAGCTACCGCCAAACGGGCAGGAGGTCTGGAGTCTCCTGGCAGCAGAGGGGTCTGCCCAAACGCCAGGCCACCTTCACAGGGGGGCACCGCAGATGCAGGCAGAGTGAGCCCCTCCCCAGCACCAGGACGAGCCCCGTGACGGACGCGTGGGGTGCAGCTGCTTTCCAGACTAGCCCGGCCCTCGCTGGTTCAGCCCTGGGTGAAGGCCAGCAGCCTTGAGTCTCTCCACTCCAGTGGGTGAGTCCCCTCTAACCTCCAGGGACACCACCTCTAACCTCCAGGGACACCACCAGCAGTTTCTCCTGGGCTGGCAGACAGAACCTGATGTCTCGGTGCTGTTTGCGTCTCACTGCTGACTGTGCATTAAGCACTCTTTATGCTTCCCGAGCCTCCACATTTCTTTCTGTGATCTGCTTACGCGTGTCCTGTGTCCATTTAAAATTTATGTCCATCTTTCCTTATTGCTTTGTTACACTTTATGGACCTTTATATATTGTCTGTTACATAAATTGCAAGTATTTTTTCCTAGACTGACACTTGTCTTTTAATTTCAGTAACCATGGATTTCATTCTATTGAAGTTTTAAAATTTCATGTGATAAAAAATGTCCAATCTTTTCCTTTATGGTTTAGGGATTCCAGAAGGACATCTCCATTCAAGGTTTTACAACATTCTTCTCTTTGATGCTTTGATTAGCTCTTCAATCATCTAGTATTAACTGTGGCTGTGGAGAGCAGATATCTGTGATGTTTTTCTCTGTGACTGTCTGGTTGCCCACCCTTCAGGGATCACGTGCCTACTGTTTTGAAATATCTATCTTTGCCCTTTATTAAAATCCATATATCAGGGAATTTGGTCCACTGATGTATTTGGGTACTACTGTGAGCATAAGAGATATTTTATATAACTAGTAATACATCAATATATGTAAATAAACATAAATCTCAGCATACATACACATATTGTTCATGTGTGAATATGGGTGTGTAAGGATCTGTGTGCATTGTGTATACATGAGTGTCTGTATGCACACAGTTGAAATGTATCTGAATGGTGGGAGGCAGACTGGAGGGTATAATCATGATTTTCTGGGAGGCGATAGTCATATGTAACACAGATGTAATGTGAGCGTGTATTTCTATGCACACACATCCACCCGCACGCCTGGTGATTCCTCAGAGACGGTAGCCTGCGTGGCATCAGGGCGGTCCTGGGAGGCCTGGCTCAGGCTGTCTTTCCTGGGTGGCAGAAGGCACAGCAGGGGGGCTTATGGGGTTAGTTACACCTTAGGACCTGCAACGTGACAGTGGTGAGAGATTCTGGCGTCACCATCACAAGGCATGTCCAGAAGACTTTTAGTGGACTCAGGCATCTGTGTCCACCCGCGAGGCCCGTGAGGAACAGCTCTGGGGCCGGGCCACCTGGAACTCAGGAGGATCAGGTACCTCCCTGAAGCCTTGTGGTCACCGGTCAGCCACCTGCCATCCCTCAACTTCAGTCCCCAGAGGACACTCAAGAGAAGCCCAGACTCCTGCTCAGAGCAGGGAAAGCTCTGAGTGGCGTGCCTCCCTGGCCCACCTTCCACGGAGTTGTGGGGACATCTTGCCGTGGGCCATGGCACTGAAGCCTCTCTGGAGAATGATCCTTGGGACCCATGTCAGGGTCCACACCTCTTCTAGACTCTAGATCCTGGAAGTTAAACATGACGAGCTGACACTGAGGAAAGGAATGCTCTGGAAAGGAGGAATAAGATCATTTTAGTGAGACCAGTAGCTCCTAGGCCAGAGCATACAGTAAATAAACACCTTTGGTGCTGCCAATACATAGGGCTGGCCAGCAAAGAAAGTCTCTTGTCTCGAGCAAGGTCTGGGCATTTTAGGGTGCCCTTCCAGGGCATGGCTGGAGGACGGGGTGTGGTCAGGCGAACGTGGGCATCTGCTCCACCTGGCAAGCCTACCGTAATGGGGAAGTGGCCGCATCATTAGATGTCCCTGTACAGAAGGCCCAGCTGCCCTCTGGCTGAGGCCATGCTCTGCTCAGAGCAGGGAGGATGCTGGCTATTGGGCATCAAGCTGATTAACCAGGCAGCAAGCATGCCTCACGTAACACAGTGATGCCATCCATGGAGCACTCTGTCCCCTCCCGTCTCCTGCACGTCCTTCCATCCGTGCAGGATCCTTGTGGGGGACTTAACTGCCCCCATTGCACAGAAAGGTAAAATGAAGGGCTGCCCAGTTACTTGGCCGAAGCATCCCAGTTTGCCACAGGTGGACCTAGGTTGATTCTAGGCTGTGTCCACTCGATTCCAAAGCCCTACTTGTGATGCTGCCCTGAGACCTGTCCCCTGGAAGCCAGCAGGGTTGGTCCCATCTGGGCTGTGATGGGACTGGGCCTCTGGGCCAGCTGGGCTGCTGGTGAGGCCACCTGGGCCCTTCACCACCAACAGCTGGTCGGCGGCCCCTCAGGGACAGCCCGAGCTGCCATCAGTAATGTGAAGTCCAGGCACACCTGCTTCCTGGTGGAGGCAAAGCCTGGCCCTGTGAGCACAGTCAGGGCCCCGCTCGGGGCCTGCAGGAACTCCCCACCCAAAGTTCTGGGAGCTGACTGATCGGGGGTACAGTACCCTGGGATCCCTGCTGAGCCTCCAGACCCCCCAACCCTGCAGAGACTCACCTTCCCGAAGAAAGAAAAGTGGTGGGAAGCCTGAGTTGCCCACGTTTCTTCCTTTTCTCTCATTTTTTGGCCATACCACGTGGCACATGGGATCTTAGTACTCCAGCTGGGGATCAGACCCGTGCTCCCTGCTGTGGAAGTACAGACTCGTAACCACTGGACCGCCAGGGGCTGAGAGAAGCCCACCTGCTCCCCAACTCCTGCTCGGGAAAGTCTGTCCTCAAGTTTCTTTGACCTGCTCCCAGTCAACACAGCCTTTTCCAAGGAGGTTGAGTATTCTGCTTCAGGCCTATGATTCTAGCATGGAGCCCAGGAGAAAACAGCAAAGGAAGAAGGTTTCTTATTTCATTCTCCCCAGTTTTCCATAAGGGAAAAGCAAGGTCTACAGAAGTTGAGGACTGCTCAAAGTGAGCAAGGCATGAGTGGCAAAGCCCAGACCAGCCCCTGCAGACGCTCTCCGCAGGGCTCTTACACGTCTTACCGTGGCTGTGTCCCAAAGACTCTGCTCACTTGGAGCCCATGAGCCCAGAATCCACCTGCAGCCATCCGGGTGGGGTTCCAGGCCCACCGTGAAGACCAGTATCACAGTGGTATCATCTGCATAGACCTGTCTGCAGGGATACTGTGAAACTGCATGGATACTATCATACGCATGTGTTATATTCCTCATCTTCAATCAACTCCCAGAGCCTACTGTCCCCGTGGACTTGGGCAAATTGGAGGGAGATTCTCAAGCCCCCTCCTTCATCATGGCTGGGTCTTCCAACCCTACAGCCTAAGCCTTGCTTCAGCTCACCGCACATGGGGTGTGTGTGTGTGCGTGTCCAACTGGCCCTGGCCACTGAGCTCCTCCCCATCTCCCTTCTCAGCTGGAGGGGACCCCTGGTCCCTGGGGAGGATGGGGTCCCAGGGGAGCCTCCACCACTGTGTGGGCAACGAGCTCAGCCCTGGTGGGTGAGAGTTGTGGGAAGCCGGTCCAGAGGGAGAAGGGGCAGGAAGTCCCCTGCAGGGCGCCGGGCACCGCCCAGGAGTGACTTTGCCTGGGTAGTTCAGTGCGGACAGCCCAGCCCTGGGTTGCTGCCCTCAAGCAGGGACCTGGGCAGCAGGCAGGCTTCTCTTAGCCCCGGGTCTGTGCCGAAGGCTGCCGGTCCCTGCCAGGATGCTACGGTGCCAGGCCTCATGGAAGGTGCTTCATCATGACCCCGGGTAATCCTCACCACAGCCAAAGGCCAGGTCGGGTTGCAGATGAGGAATCTGAGGCTCGGCAAGGTCGTGTTGTGCTGGGGCCCTGGGTCTCGACCGTCACAGTCTGCGTGTGGCCCTGGGTCACTGCACCCATGGCCCCTGGACAGAGGCATTGGAGCCCTGGGGATGAGGAGACTCAGTGAAGCTTCCTCAGTAGCACATGTGTGTGTCTACAGCCGCCACGAGCCCCTGAGACCACGACGGACACCACCCCAGGGCACAGGCCCAGGGAGGAGAGGCCGAGTGGCCACAGGGTTGAAAGGTCAGCTGTGCAGCCGGAGGACAAGTCCTGCGTGTCTCCAAGTCCTTGCTCAGAACTCGGGGAAGCCCCCTGCATGCCCAGGCCAGACAGAGCATCCTAACCTGACGCTGGGGTGGCGTAGCCCCCTTTCTGTCTTTGCAGTCCACATGCTTCATGGGCAGATGAGTGAGGGGGCGGCCTCCTCAGGCTTGTGTTGGAGGATGGAAGACCAAGCCTCGGGCCAGAGCTGTGGAGGACAGGGGTGTGCCGGCTGGCCAGGGGTCCTTGAGAAGTACTCAGCGTTCAGGTCCTGCAGGCTGTAAGGATGGGGCGGAGGCTCCATCCTGAGACCCCACCCTCGGCCAGTGGCCCCACCAGCTGACCCCCCCTGAGGTGAGCCAGCAGACCCCTCAGTGCCCGAGCCAGACAGAAGAGAGGCTGGCAGAGGCCACCTGGTTTGGGCAACTCAAGGGCGAGTTGGTTGTGAATGGGGAGGAAACTTGCTGTGTGATGAGAAAATAAGGAGGTCAAAGAAGGACCACCAGGCCAACCCAGGGAAGAGACAGCAAAAGCCACCAGGGCTTTAAACAAGCAAATCCTACCACGGACGAATGGAGCAGGAGACAGAGGTGCCAGTGTGGGGCACCACTGTCCCGTGCACGTGTTTTCTGAAGACGGCAAGTCAAGTTGGAGAAGCAACTCGACAGCAGCAAGACTGGCTGGTGGTTGACGAGGGACCTTCGTGGGACATACAGCAGTCCTGGTCCAGGCCGGGAAGCCTGCCATCCAGCTCATCCCCACCTGGCTGTGTGAGCGTGGGCATGGGGCAACACCCCTCTGGGCCTCTGGATCTCAGGTGGCAAGGTTTGGTTCAGAATCCAGATCCCTCAGTGGGGAGGGGTGGGGCAGGGCCTGGAGAAGGCCAAGTTTCCTGAACACCGTGCAGAAGGCCTATCTGCTGGACACCACCTAGCCCTCGTCTTGACCGTGGCCAGGGCCCTGCTGCTCCAAGGGGTCCAGGCCTTATTCCCATGGATGCCCAGTCTGGCCCTGTGGGATGGGGGGACTCACCCCTCCTGACCGTTCACACCCCTTGTACCACTGCAGCCATGGTGAGGATAGTCTCTGCTTTATCCTCCTCATTCTGGAAGTCTCCAGCGCCTCAGCCACGGTGCCTGGTCCTCCAGGAGTCCTTGCCGTTGTCACAAACACCCAGTGGCTCCCCTGGAGGGGCAGCACCTCAGTCTGAAGATGGCAGGTGGACCCACTGGTCCGCAGGGCACTCCATGCTCCAGCACACACGAGTCAATCTCCCGCTGCCCTGGGAAGCAGGCCAGTGCCAACGCCCAGCACAAGGAGGGGTATCTCCTAGAACAAACTCTCAAGTTTGGGCTTCACGAGAATTTCCGCCTCCTCAGAAGCACGTCTCCACCCCCTCCTGCCCACAAATGAAGTACAATCGTCTTTCTTATGAGCACACATCCTGATGAAAACAGTGGAAAGTGCAGAACCACAGCCCAGAATGCGAGTAGCACCGTGGAGTCCTCTGTGCTCCCCGGGGCTGACCGGGGGGTCCGTGCCCTCCACACCGCCCGGCCACCCGCAGCCCTGACTGGGCTGCAGCTTGGAGGCCTCACAGGGTAAGGCAGACCTGTCACCACTCTGAGGTATCGATCACAGTGAGCACATCCTCCCTCTGATAAAGTACGCACCGTGACTCCTGCCCCTTCTAAGAGGCCTCGGGGACTCGCAGTGAATTTCAGCTGCTTATTCGAAACCAAGCAGGGTGGGGGTGGGGAATACAGCCAGCCCCAAACCACGCTCCTCCCCAGCCTCTGCCTGAGCTCTTGGGGTGAGGGTGGGGCTGGCGCCCTAGCCTCCCCACCTAAGCCCATCCTTACCCACGGGTGCCTGTCTGTCCCACAGAAATGCCACCAGGCGCCTGTGCCCGCTGTCTGCATCCAGCTGTGCACACTCGGCCCCGGTAAGTGCAGAGTCATATTTGTTGGACAAACTGGTTGTAAAGGTATTAAGCATGAGCTGGGTGCTTGATACACCTGTATTATGTACTCACAATATTATTAAAAATTTAAAGATTAAAGAAAAAACCTCAGAGCAGTTAATAGTCCAAAGCTAGACTTTCAAATCCAGATATTGGCCTGTCTGAGATATTTTGTCAGTAGACGCCAGAGGATGAGATGGTTGGGTGGCATCACCGACTCAGTGAACGTGAGTTTGAGGAAGCCTCGGGAGTTGGTGATGGACAGGGAAGCCTGGCATGCTGCAGTCCATGGGGTCACAAAGAGTCGGGCGCGACTGAGTGACTGAACAACAAGGCCTATCACAAGAAGGGTGGGCGCTGCTTCTGTGCTGACCTGGAGGTGGGAAGTGGATGGATGGATGGGCAGGCGGGTGGATGGACGAGCAGGCGGAAGGATGGACAAGCAGGTGGGTGGATGGATGGGCAGGCGGGTGGATGGATGGGCAGGCGGGTGGATGGATGGGCAGGGTGATGGATGGATGGGCAGGCGGAAGGATGGACAAGCAGGTGGGTGGATGGATGGGCAGGTGGGTGGATGGATGGGCAGGGTGATGGATGGATGGGCAGGCGGATGGATGGGGTGGATGAGCAGATGGGAGGAAGGAAGGATGGATGGATGAATGGATGGAAGCCAGATGTTCAGGTATTTATGACTGTTTTCTCAAGGAATTTTTGAGGACTACTTAGGCAACTAAAGCATCTGTGAAGATAGCCAAGTACCACCTATAAAAGTGGAGAATGTTCCCCGGCTCCAGTCAGAGAGAAATACAGCAACAGAAGGGTCAGAGAGAGGCGACGCTACTGGCTTTGAAGACAGAGGAAACAGGCCGCAAGCCAAGGAATGCTGGCAGCTTCTAGAAGCCGGACAAGACAAGGTTCATCTCTGGACTCTCCCGAAAGAACGCTGCCCTGTGGACACGTTAGCCCAGGGAACCTTGTGTTGGACTTCTGACCAAGAGAACTGTGAGACAATAGGTGTGTGCTGGTCAAAGGCTCTAAGTTTGTGATCAATTGTTCCAGCAGAAACAAGTAACCAATAGAGGGGGTTTGCGTTTCAACAGAGAAGCAGCAAGGTAATTATGGCGTGTCTTTCCACAGAGGTGTGGAGAGCTGCCCCTCTCCTCCAGAAGCACATGTTTTAGATCAGAGGTTACAGTCACCAAGGAGAGAATTCTTTTATGTATATAATCCCCACTGTGATTAAAAATACATATATATAATTTTAGAGGTTATAATAGCTGATTTACAGTTATTACAAAATATGGGGTATATTCCCTGTGTTGTACAAACTACATCCTTGGAGCACATCTTCTTTTCGGAGAAGAGCCAGATATAAGCTGGTTTCCACTGACAACAAGCAGTCATGTGCAACCCTGGCGGGGCTCTGTGTCCCTNCACATGTTTTAGATCAGAGGTTACAGTCACCAAGAAGAGAATTCTTTTATGTATATAATTCCCACTGTGATTAAAAATACATATATATAATTTTAGAGGTTATAATAGCTGATTTACAGTTATTACAAAATATGGGCTATATTCCCTGTGTTGTACAAACTACGTCCTTGGAGCACATCTTCTTTTCGGAGAAGAGCCAGATATAAGCTGGTTTCCACTGACAAAAAGCAGCCATCTGCAACCCTGGCGGGGCTCTGTGTCCCCGTAGAGCATCATTCACCCCAGCACCCCGAGAACTCAGAGACAGACGTGAAGCAGCAGCGTGCGTCAGCACAGTATCCACAGCTGGGCCCACCTGCCTCCAAGGTGCCTGGCGAGCCCGGCCTGGGGCTCTGACTCTGCAGCCTGAGCTCCGTGGATAGATCCCCCCGGCCCCAGCACGGCTGCCCTATCCCCCTGATCCTGGCTTTGAGGAGCAGAGCCCGTCTACTTCCTGCAAGCAGGGAGGTCCCCCCATCTCCCTGGAGAATGCAGAACCCCCCACATCCATGGCTCCTCTGTGGAAACTGTTGGTCTTCCTTCTCCAGGAAGCAGGCGGCCGGGAAGGGCTGGGCTGTGCTCACACCCACCACGTGTTCTGTCCTTCCTGGGGGACACAGTGCTGCATTCCTGGGGCTGCACTGGGAGGGCCTGCCAGGCAGCAGGGAGACTCGAGCCTGCAGAGCCTGCATTCCTGCCCTGCAGGGGACACTCTTGTACGCTCCCGGGAGCAGGAACCCCGTAAATGGTTCCCCAGCCTGGCCTCCTCACCCCACGGAGCAGGGAATCTGCCTGGGGCTCTCACACCTCCTGGAAACACAGTTCATCACATGAGCTTCCCCAGGTGTCTGGGGAAAACCGATTTTTCAACCTGGCTGACACGTAGTATCCTTAGTGCCTCCAAAGCAAAACTCACTCCTGTCCACAGGGCGCTACTAAACTNTGAGCTTCCCCAGGTGTCTGGGGAAAACCGATTTTTCAACCTGGCTGACACGTAGTATCCTTAGTGCCTCCAAAGCAAAACTCACTCCTGTCCACAGGGCACTGCTAAACTGGAACAGCCGCTATATTTAACAGAAAGCCCACATCCCGTTGCCATGACAACCTGCGTTCTAAAATTAGAAGCACCCCACACCTCGGGGGGGATGCCGCGGGAGGAGCCGCTTCGCTTGCCTTCATCGGCTGTCCGGCCAGGAGCTGGGGTTCCCTGTGCCTGGCTGTGGACGTGCACCAGGCTCACAGTCCGTGACGGTCCCTCCGGCCTGCCCGTGAGCTGCCCTGCAGCCGCAGGTGACGGGGGCCAGGGGGCCGTGGGCGTGCTGTCCGAGCTCCAGGGTCGTCCTGGCCCTTCTCCCGCTGCCTTGGCTCGTGTCCACCTTCAGAGGGCAGTGCCAGCTGCTTGGCCATCTTCACAAGGAGAGGAAAGGAAGATGTCCCTGAGCTTCCTGGCAAGCTCCCGCTCTTTCTCACTGGCCAGTGCAGGGGCACCTGGCAGCCCCAGGCTCTAACCCCAGGAGTGGGAAGAGGCCCTGCACAGCTGGTTCCCCCAAAACAGTGTCCTGACCTTGCTGGTGGCCCTCTTTCTGTAGACACTTTATTCTCCAAACAGCACGGAGGGATGTGGCCCGGATGCCTGACTTCTAGTCATGGTGCAGAGCTCGACCTTGTTTGTGACTCTGGCTCATTTCCTTTGTGTCTCTGGACTTGGGTTTTCCTGGGGAGAAAGCCAGGCAGTGGGGTCAGCCTGGACAGGTAAGGTCCCTCCATTTCAGTTCAGTTCAGTTCAGTTCAGTTGCTCAGTCGTGTCCGACTCTTCGCGACCCCATGAATCGCAGCATGCCAGGCCTCCCTGTCCATCACCATCTCTCGGAGTTCACTCAGACTCACGTCCATCAAGTCCGTGAATGCCATCCAGCCATCTCATCCTCTGTCGTCCACTTCTCCTCCTGCCCCCAATCCCTCCCAGCATCAGAGTCTTTTCCAATGAGTCAACTCTTTGCATGAGGTGGCCAAAGTACTGGAGTTTCAGCTTTAGCATCATTCCTTCCAAAGAAATCCCAGGGCTGATCTCCTTTAGAATGGACTGGTTGGATCTCCTTGCAGTCCAAGGGACTCTCCAGAGTCTTCTCCAACACCACAGTTCAAAAGAATCAAGTCTCCAGTGCTCAGCCTTCTTCACAGT
>SJYW01006979.1:3674-44696 GCA_006410735.1 Raphicerus campestris | reverse complement strand
TGGGAGGGATTGGGGGCAGGAGGAGAAGGGGACGACAGAGGATGAGATAGCTGGATGGCATCACTGACTCGATGGACGTGAGTCTGAGTGAACTCCGGGAGTTGATGATGGACAGGGAGGCCTGGCATGCTGTGATTCATGGGGTCACGAAGAGTTGGACATGACTGAGCAACTGAACTGAACTGAACTGAACTGAAAATCACTGTATATGGTGACTGTAGCCATGAAATTCAAAGATGCTTACTCCTTGGAAGAAAAGCTATGACCAACCTAGACAGCATATTAAAAAGCAGAGACATTACTTTGCCAACAAAAGTCCATCTAGTCAAAACTATGGTTTTTTCCAGTAGTCATGTATGGATATGAGAGTTTGACCATAAAGAAGGCTGCATGCCAGAGAATTTATGCTTTGAACTGTGGTGTTGGAGAAGACTCTTGAGAGTCCCTTGGACAGCAAGGAGATCTAACCAGTCCATCCTAGGCGAAGTCAGTCCTGAATATTTGTTGGAAAGACTGATGCTGAAGCTGAAACTCCAGTACTTTGGCTACCTGATGCGAAGAACTGACTCATTTGAAAAGACCCTGATGCTGGGAGAGATTGAGGGCAGGAGGAGAAGGGACAACAGAGGANGAATATTTGTTGGAAAGACTGATGCTGAAGCTGAAACTCCAGTACTTTGGCTACCTGATGCGAAGAACTGACTCATTTGAAAAGACCCTGATGCTGGGAGAGATTGAGGGCAGGAGGAGAAGGGACAAGAGAGGATGAGATGGTGGATGTCATCACTGACTCGATGGACATGACTTTGAATAGACTCCAGGAGCTGCTGATGGACAGGGAGGCCTGGTGTGCTGCAGCCCATGGAGTTGGAAAGAGTCAGAGACGACTGAGCAAGTGAACTGAACTAAACTGAATTCAACGCAATTATTTTCTTGATCCATATGTAAATTTCAAGAAATTCACATTTTCATCATTTTTATTATTCCCATTACTCTCAGTACTATCCTTCTTTGATGGTATCCTTTAAAACCCAGCAGTGAAAACTGGAGTGATAGCAGGTGACTTTGGATGAGCCAGTGTGTGTCACCGTGATAAGAGCATGATGGCATATTATTCATTAGAATGGAGAGAGTTAGAAATGAAATTGGGAGTGACTGTGGTGTGTCTGCCCCAGGCACATTGGTAAGTTGGAAGGCATTCCCCTCAGGAAGACTTTAGGCTGCAGGGCCCACCTAGACCAGCCCCAAGACCATTTTCTCAATTGGAACAGTCAGCAGAGAAAGGCGTGGTGACAAGGTGTCACAGAGGTTGTCCTGTTGGTATTCAGAAAGCGTTGTGCTGAAGAATATGACCTTGTTTATGAGCCAGATCAGACACTTCCTTGTTACTGAAAGCCAAGAGCAAAAGGCAAGTTAACAGTAAAGGTATACATTATCAAGCATCAAGACGCCGAAGGTCAAACTTCATCTTACCACTAGCAAGCTCTTCTGTTATTTGAAAAAGTTACTCATCCCACTTGGAATTTCAAGTGGTAGTTGATTGGGTTTAGAGCTTTTCCTGTCTTTGTCCTTTGAAAACTGTCTAGACGCCAATGCTAAGACTGGCTGCCAATGCCCAATAACTCAGATCTTCAGATCCAGCAAAGAGGAAAGTACTAAGATACTTGCAGCTAAATCCTGACTTTCTAATTAAAGTGATGGATAGAGCGTTCAGCATAAACATTCTATGCCCCCCTTCTAACAAACATCTTAAGCAGAGTGAAAAGGAAAAAACACTTCGGTATTACTTAGCCTTTCTCACAAGGACACTAGCTTGGCAGAACTATTGCCAAAAATAGGCTCAAGAAATAAGCTAATGAGCTGATACAGTATAAGAACAAACACACATACAATTTGTTTTTGTTCAATCGCTAAGTTGTGTCTGACTGTTTGCAACCCCATGGCCTGCAGCACGCCACGCCTCCCTGTCCTTCACTGTCTCCCTGGAGCTTGCTCACACCCCTGTCCATCGAGTCGGTGATGCCAGCCAACCAGCTCATCCTCTGTTGCCCCTTCTCCTCCTGCCTTCAATCTTTTCCAGCATCAGGGTCTTTTCCAGTGAGTCGGCTCTTCACATCAGGTGGCTAAACTGTAGCTTCAGCTTCAGTATCATTCCTTCCAATGAATATTTAGGGCTAATTTCCTTTAGGATTGACTGGTTTTATCTCCTCGCTCTCCCAGGGACTCTCAAGAGTCTTCTCCAGCACCAGTTTGAAAGCATCGACTCTTCAGTGTTCTGCCTTCTTTATGGTCCAGCTCTCACATCCGTACATGACTACTGGGAAAACCATAGCTTNCTCGCTCTCCAAGGGACTCTCAAGAGTCTTCTCCAGCACCAGTTTGAAAGCATCGACTCTTCAGTGTTCTGCCTTCTTTATGGTCCAGCTCTCACATCTGTACATGACTACTGGGAAAACCATAGCTTTAACTATAGGGACTTTTGTTGGAAAAGTAATGTCTCCATTTTTTAATATGCTGTTTAGGTTGGTCATAGCTTTTCTTCCAAGGAGCAAGCGTCACTATAGTTAAAATAGATAACCAACACGGACCTCCTGTACAGCACAGGGAACTTTGCTCAATATGCTATAGTAAACTAAATGGGAAAAGACTCCGAAAAGAATAGATATATGTATATGTATAAGCATCTGTGTCCAATGCGGGAGACCAGGGTTTGATCCCTGGGTCAGGAAGATCCACTGGAGAAGAAATGGTAACTTGCCCTCGTATTCTTCCTGGAGAATCCCATGGACAGAGGAGCCTGGTAGGCTACAGTCCCTGGGGTCACAGAGTCAGACATGACTGAGCGACTTCACTTTCACTTCCATAACTGAACCAGTGTGCTTTACACTTGGAACTAACCCAACGTTGCAAATCAACTACAGTCCAGTATAAAATAAAATTTTAAACAATAAAATACAGATTAAAAGGTCCAAAAAGTGAACATATCAGCAAAAGCCAAGGGCTGCGTGATTGAATTATTTTAGTTTCCACGTTTCAATTTTCATTCTGTAAGAGCGCTGTGTTTGTGAATTAGTCAGGCTGCAGGTTTGAACGCCCCTCCTGCCGTGGATGTTGGCCGCACGTGGCTCCACATGCGGATGTGGGGGTGGGGTGGGGAGAGGGTCAGTGTTCCCAGGTGAATCTTGGAAACCTCAGGGCCCTGAGGTGAACCCCACCCCCCTGCCCACCACCGTCTCCAAGTCTGCAGAGTCACACCACTGCTGAGGGCCGTGTTACCTATAGTCTGAGCTCAGTCTCAGCCACACTGTTAGGGCCTGGTTCCCAGGGCACTCATCCAGGCCGAGGAAGGCGTTCCAGGAATTCTGGGGGCAGGTTGGAGGTCCATCTTGTAGAACTGGATGCCCCACTTGGAGGAGCTGAGTGTTCTGCTCAAGTGGTCTGGAGACAGGTGACCTTCAGGGACTCGGGACTCACTCTCAGGCCCTGCTGGCCGAGTTTCCAGGCTAAGAGATTATAAATGGACGTTTCCTTCCATGCATACACCATCCCAGGGATGGACAGTCAGGGAGCAGCACCATCCAAGACTGGCACTAAGAGTTATATACCCTGAGCTGCTCCCTTTTCTGCATCTCAGTGTCCTTGCTAGTAAAACAAGGGGGCTGAGTCAGAGCCCCCACATTCCCCTTTGTGAACCCCAGAACCCTGGGCAAGTTTAAACCATATACATATGTGTTGAAAATAATTTTCATTTTTCTAAAATTGAAAGGTATAATCAAGGCGTAGTCTTTTCAAGAAGTATACCTCAGTTATCCTGTTCCTGGTTGGAATTCCAATAGCACTCCATTACATAAATATTATATAACACCCCTCTCTACAAAAAACCAGAGACGCCAGGCGGGTGAAGAACAGAACAATTACAGAGAACAGTGAGAGGTATTACCCACCATCAGCCACTTAATTCCAAGGATTAGGAGCCAAACACAACCCCACACAGTAAGTGAGCATCACCTAATTAAAACCTCCTTTNAGGCGGGTGAAGAACAGAACAATTACAGAGAACAGTGAGAGGTATTACCCACCATCAGCCACTTAATTCCAAGGATTAGGAGCCAAACACAACCCCACACAGTAAGTGAGCATCACCTAATTAAAACCTCCTTTATAAACGGCACCATTAGAATTGCTACGGCCACCGATCGCGGGAGTGTGCCATTATGTAGCATTGTTACGGCCCTAAGACGCTGCTCTGGGACATGACTCAGAGTTCATAAAGCCAGCAAGGACCCGTGCTCCCGATTCCAGCCAATTTTCGGAGCACTGTGAAAGATATAGTTATGCCAGGGAGTGCTTTCCACCCCAGAGCGGTTNTGTCTGATAATTTTTGATTGAACGTTTGACAGTAAGTATAAAACGTTTCAGGCTTCCCTAGTGGCTCAGATAGTAAATAATCCATGTGCAATGCAGAAGACCAATCCATGGGTCAGGAAGGCCCCCTGGAGAAGAGAATGGCAACCTACTCCAGTATCCTTGCTGTGAGAATCCCAGGGACAGAGGAGCCTTGCAGGCTACAGTCCATGGGGTTGCAAAGAATCTGATGCAACTGAGTGACTTTCACTCACTCATAAAATATTTCAGGCATAGTTTAAGATTCTGGATTACATTCTCTTCCCCCAATGAAATCTTTTCGGCTTCTGATGGTTCATTAGCAGAGAAGGAAGTTTGCCTCCAGCACTCTGAATTGGGCTGAGTGGATCTGTGGGAAGACATGTCCGATGGACTTTGGCTGATGCTGGGGTTCCTACCAGGCCCTTCCTCTCTGGGAGGCACTTTTCTCTGTTTGCCGTCCTCAGCTCTTTGGGTTTCTGATGCTTCAGACTCTCAGCTAGGGTCTTCTGCCCAGTTTTCTAGTCTTTGGCGCCAATGCTGGTGAATTAAAGGAGGAAGAAGAAGCAAACACTGGACTCATTTCTGTGAGTTTCCTTCCCTCTAGGATCTTGACCTCTCAGTTACTCTTTGCCTTGGCAGCTCTTCAGTACCTTTAAATTGATTTTAAAAATGTATTTTATCTAGATTTTTTGAAATGGTTCTCAATGGCACTGGTGAATGTGGTTCACTGTTACAAGAAGCAAACATTTCCCTTTTGACATTTTAATGCTTATTTTGGCACAGGTGGGTGATGAAAATGAACGTCATCCTTTCTTCTTATCTTCACAAGCAAGTAAATTATTAGACCACCAATGACGAATGTCTATTGAGCCTATTTGCCTATTACCAGAGGCAGAGGAAATGCCTATTTTCCAGGCTTTTCCCAGGGAGCTTTCAGAGCACTGGGAAGAGGGGCAGATGCTTTGTGACCATTTAAAGACAGCTTTACCTTACATCATCTTGTTCTGAAAGGGAACAGTAACTCCAAGTGATAACTCGTTTAAAGGGCTGAGGCCAATCTCTAGCACACAGCTAGCGCTCCATCAGGGCTCCTTGCTATTGCTGACTTCTGGAAGCACCTTCCTGCTCTCTTTAGCGATTTGCATTCCTGTCTCCCACCTTCAAAAGCTCTTATAAGAAGTTGGCATAAACTAGGAGTTTGGGATTAATAGATGCACACTGCTGCTGCTGAGTCGCTTCAGTCATGTCAGACTCTNTTGCATTCCTGTCTCCCACCTTCAAAAGCTCTTATAAGAAGTTGGCATAAACTAGGAGTTTGGGATTAATAGATGCACACTGCTGCTGCTGAGTCGCTTCAGTCATGTCAGACTCTGTGCGACCCCGTAGACGGCAGCCCACCAGGCTCCCCCGTTCCTGGGATTCTCCAGGCAAGAACACTGGAGTAGGTTGCCGTTTCCTTCTCCAGTGCATGAAAGTGAGAGGGGAAAGTGAAGCCGCTCCGTCATGGCCGACTCTTAGCGACCTCGTGGACTGTAGCCTACCCGGCTCCTCCGTCCATGGGATTTTCCAGGCAATAGTACTAGAGTGGGCTGCCATTGCCTTCTCCGAGGTACACACTACTCTAACTAAACTAGATAAACAGCAAGGACCTGGATGCACGTATATGTGTGGCTGAGTCCTTTTGCTGTCCATCTGAAGCTATCACAACCCTGTTAATAAGCTATATGCCAATAGGGAACTATATTCAATGTCTTGTAGTAACCTACAACAGGAAAGAATCTAAAAAAGATATATATATATATATATATATATATATACACACACACACATATAATTGCTGCTATTTTTTAGTAGCTAAGTCGTGTCTGACTCTTTGCAACCCCCTGAACTGTAGGGGGGCTCCACCAGGCTCCTCTGCCCATGGGATTTCCCAGGCAAGCATGTTGGAGTGGGCTGCCATTCCCTTCTCCAGGGGACCTTTCCGGCCCAGGAACTGAACCCACACCTCCTGCACTGGCAGGTGGCTTCTTCACCACGGGGCCACCTGGGAAGCCTGCTGCTGCTGCTAAGTCGCTTCAGTTGTGTCCGACTCTGTGCGACCCCATAGATGGCAGCCCACCAAGCTCCCCCATCCCTGGGATTCTCCAGGCAAGAAGACTGGAGGGGGTTGCCATTCCCTTCTCCAATGCATGAAAGTGAAAAGAGAAAGGGAAGTCACTCAGTCGTGTCCGACTCTTAGCGACCCCATGGACTGCAGCCCACCAGGCTCCTCTGTCCATGGGATTTTCCAGGCAAGACTATGCATATGAATATGTAAATCTATACATATATATGGATCCACAGACATATATACACACATACATATGAATCACTTTGCTGTACACTAGAAGCTAACAAAAATTGTAAATCAATTACATTCAATAAAAAATCTTTATAAAAATTGAGAACTGCGTGTGTATCAACCATTCCTTCAGACAACCACGGGATGAAATGTGAGTTGTAACCAAAAACAGAGAATAAGCAAAGTGTCCACATCCTGATTTTCTCTTCTCTTCTCCTCCCATTTGGAAAAGTTGGAAGAAACTGCATTTATCAAAAACCCAGGAGAGTTACCCTGGACCCAGGATTTCCTTCTTTGCTTTCCTCCTCCCCTTGAAACATAGCAATGAATACACAAAACAACATGCATTAGCAATGGTTTTCTTACAGAGAAGCTGTCAAAGACTACAGGATGAAAGGAAAGCTGCAGATTGACAGAGACTTTATAAACATCAGTCAAACCTGCTGTGCAAACCTTATTTGGATTCTTATTCAAACAAGATATTAAAAGATTAAATTGCCGTTAGTGAGGCAATCGAAAAGGTGAGCACTGACTTAGTATTTGATGGTATTAAGAAAATTTTAACATAACCACAAAACCATGATCATGCCTACGTATATGAGTCCTTATCTCTTAGAAATACATGTGAAGATGGTACAGAATAGATTTTATGATGTCTTGATCGGCTTCTAAAAATTATGGAGGAAGAGGGGAATAGGAGGGAGTATAGATTTTAAAGAGAAAAAGACTGCCCGAGGAAGGATGTTTGAGTGCCCCGAAAGGTTAAAACTGCACCCAGAGTTAGTGAGCATTTCTAAGATTTCTGTCTTTTTGGATCAGCTACTGCTCTGCCTTATCTCTTCTCATTTCCTTCTTTAACTTCTGTATAAACCATTAGCTTCTGTACTAATCCCCATGGTGAGCAGTAGGTTTGGTAATATTGTCACAGGTAATCAAAGCCCTCATTTCATTTATCTCTTTTCCCATTAAGGGACCGAGTCTCTCGTCTCCACAGGCTCCCGGTCCCCCAGAGCCACGGGAGAGACGACAGCAATTTGAGGCAGGATTTGAGCCCCCAGATGGCCATTAAGCACCAGCCACTGGGGACGCTAAGCCAAGCACTGAAGCTGGCGGAGAGCCCTCATCGCTGTGACAGGGAGGTGGGGGCAAAGCATAAGCTCCGTGTCCGGAGCTGGAATTCCCGCTGAAAAGCTGGCCCCGTATGGGAGGACCCTGACCCGAGCACGCCACCCCACCCCCTCGCTTGCTGGAGACAGAACAGCCATCCGGGTCCAAGCAGCAGCACTTTGGGTGTGTCCACCAGCCACACGAGCCTGGGGAAGCTTTCAGCCTGCCTGAGCAGCAGAACCCTCATTTAGAAAATGAAGCTATTGTTCTTCCCCTGCCTTCTTCCTTAAAGGGAATTAAGGTCAAAGGATTTAGGAAAGAGTTTAGGAAACTTCAGAGCAAAGCATTGTAAGAAGGGGAGGGGCCATGAGGAGAACCTAGAAGCCCTGGGTCAGTACAAATTGCCTGAGAGCGTGGCTCGATTCCAGCTGTTTAGGTGAAAGAAATCAATGGTAACTGAAGACAGAAGCTTTTTGGTGCTGGAGTCTTTAGAAGACATGACTTGGGAAGAGCAAACCACTTATCTGAAGCCGTCTCAGATGTCCCTAACTCATCTCTGCTGCCCCCCCCAAAAAACAGCGACGGCACAAGCAGGGTTCATTGGCTGATCCCTCCCTCCGTTTCCTCTAGTCTGGTGACAGCATCTCAGTCTCGGTGGTCTGTCCCCTGCCATGAGCCCAACTTTAGTCAGGCTCCGCTCAGAGGAGATGGGACGAAACGCACCCCGCAGCCCACCCTGGCAGGCACAGCACCTTCTCCGTAATGCAGGAGGCTCCTCCTGGGTGGCACCTTGGCTCTGTTCAGTTCAGTTCATTTCAGTTCAGTTGCTCAGTCGTGTTCGACTCTTTGCAACCCCATGGACTGCAGCACACCAGGCCTCCCTGTCCATCACCAACTCCCAGAGTTTACTCAAACTCATGTCCATTGAGTCCATGATGCCATCCAGCCATCTCACCCTCTCGTCCCCTTCTCCTCCTGCCCTCAATCCCTCCCGACATCAGAGCCTTTTCCAGTGAGTCAACTCGTTGCATGAGGTGGCCAAAGAATTGGAGTTTCAGGTTTAGCATCAGTCCTTCCAAAGAAATCCCAGGGCTGATCTCCTTTAGAATGGACTGGTTGGATCTCCTTGCAGTCCAAGGGACTCTCCAGAGTCTTCTCCAACACCACAGTTCAAAAGCACCAATTCTTCAGTGCTCAGCTTTCTTCACAGTCCAACTCTCACATCCATACATGACCACTGGAAAAATCATAGCTTTGACTAGATGGACTTTTGTTGGCAAAGTAATGTCTCTGCTTTTTAATATGCTGTCTAGGTTGGTCATAGCTTTTCTTCCAAGGAGTAAGCGTCTTTTAATTTCATGGCTGCAGTCACCATCTGCAGTGATTTTGGNGCATCAGTCCTTCCAAAGAAATCCCAGGGCTGATCTCCTTTAGAATGGACTGGTTGGATCTCCTTGCAGTCCAAGGGACTCTCCAGAGTCTTCTCCAACACCACAGTTCAAAAGCATCAATTCTTCAGTGCTCAGCTTTCTTCACAGTCCAACTCTCACATCCATACATGACCACTGGAAAAATCATAGCTTTGACTAGATGGACTTTTGTTGGCAAAGTAATGTCTCTGCTTTTTAATATGCTGTCTAGGTTGGTCATAGCTTTTCTTCCAAGGAGTAAGCGTCTTTTAATTTCATGGCTGCAGTCACCATCTGCAGTGATTTTGGAGCCCCCCAAAATAAAGTCTGACACTTTTTCCACTGTTTCCCCATCTATTTCCCATGACGTGATTGGACCAGATGCCATGGTCTTAGTTTTCTGAATGTTGAGCTTTAAGCCAACCTTTACGCTCTCCTCTTTCACTTTCATCCAGAGGCTCTTTAGTTCCTCTTCACTTTCTGCCATAAGGGTGGTATCATCTGAATATCTGAGGTTATTGATATTTCTCCTGGCAATCTTGATCCCAGCTGGTGCTTTTTCCAGCCCAGCATTACGCATGATATATTCTACATATAAATTAAATAAGCAGGGTGAGAATAAAAAGCCTTGACTTACTCCTTTCCCAATCTGGAACCAGTCTGTTGGTCCATGTCCAGTTCTAACTGTTGCTTCTTGACCTGCATACAGATTTCTCAGGAGGTAGGTCTGAGTGAGTGACCCCATGGATGGTAGCCTACCAGGCTCCTCTTTCCATAGGATTTTCCAGGCAAGAGTACTGGAGTGGGTTGCCATTTCCTTCTCCAGGTGATCTTCCCAATCCAGGGATCGAACCCAGGTCTCCCACATTGTGGGCAGACGCTTCACCATCTGAGCCACCAGGGAAGAGCTAGGAGTGGTGGTCTGGTATTCCCATCTCTTTAAAAGTTGGCTCTATAGTTGACTCAAAGCCAGTGAGGCCCTGATCATGCCGGGGCAGTAAAATCCGCCAGCGGTCCCCACCCCACTCACTCTCTTTGTGAAGAGGATCCACAAGAACGAAGCGTGGGGACGTCCCTGGTTGTCTGCTGGCTGACTCCTCATCCAAATGCAGGAGCCCAGGCTAGACCCTGGCAGGGAACTAGGTCCCACAGTTACGAGTTCACATCCTGCAACTGAAGGTCCCCTTCTCAAAGAACCAGCACACCACAGCTAAGACCGGCATGCGCAAACAAGTAATAAATAAGATAAATACACTAAAGAAAGAATGCAGCCTGGAGCCAGGCACCTGCTCAGCACCACCTCCCCAGGGGAACACTCACGCGGAAGCCCTGAGCTGGGAATGCTGGGTAGCGGTCCACTCAAGGGATTCCTGACACCCTCAGCGGCAACCACAGAGGCTCAGTAGCAAAGCGCATGGAGAAAAGGGGGCAGGCCTTCCCCTTCCCTGTGCTTCCTGCCTGAGAGGGGCAGCCTCTGGGGTGGGGTGAGGCCCTCGTGGCCTGCCACACTCTGCTGGAAGGTGTGAGGGCTGCTCCCCAGGCCACGCTAACCGTCTTGCGTCTACGCCTACACCAGAATGGTTCTCTGCTCCGCCTCTGGGCTGGGCAGGTGGAGATGCCTCCACAGAGTGGGCCACTGGCAGGAGGAGGCACCCGAGCCCAGAAGCAGTCTGGGGCTCCTAGGACTTTCAGTCTTTTTGGAAAAGACACTTTACACCCTCCGGTTATCTGGGAGCAAGCTCCAGTTTCCTGTGAGACAGCTGAGGGCCGGGGGTGCGCGTCTGTCTGTCTGGACTGAGGGGTAGGGGTCCGTCTGTCCATCTGGACTGAGAGTGGGGGCCTGCCTGTCTGTCTAGACTGAAGGGTAGGGGTCTGTCTGTCTGATTGGGGGGTGGGGGTCTATCTGTCTGTCTTGACTGAGGCATGGGGGTCTGTCTGTGTGTCTNTGGACGAGTCAGCCGAGGACACGGCAGCCCTGCGAGGGCCGCCCCCTCGCCCTCTGTCCTCAGGTCCTGGAGCGCCCACTGGGGTGAGGATGTCCCTCTTTTAAGATGGGATCCTTGGCCTGGACCATTATTTAAATTTATTCATTTAACTGGAGGATAATCACTTTACAGTATTGTGACTTTTGCCATATATCATCATGAATCAGCCATAGGCATACGTGTCCCCTCCATCCTGAACCCTGCTCCTACCTCCCTCCCCCACGACCCCGCCAGGTGGTCACAGAGCACCAGCTTTGAGTGTCCTGTGTCATACATCAAACTTGCCTTGGCTATCTATGTTACATTGACTTTTTTTGGGATTGGAATGAAAACTGACATTTTCCAGTCCTGTGGCCACTGCTGAGTTTTCCTAATTTGCTGGCATATTAGGTCCAGCACTTTCACAGCATCATCTTTCAGGATTTGAAACAGCTCCACTGGAATCCCATCACCTCCACTAGCTTTGTTCGCAATGATGCTTCCTAAGGCCCACTTGACTTCTCAGTACAGGATGTCTGGCTCTGGGTGAGCTGGATTTAGAAAAGGCAGAGGAACCAAAGGTCAAACCAGCCAACATCTGTTGGATCATAAAAAAAAAAAAAGAGAGTTCCAGAAAAACAGCTGCTTCTGCTTTATTGACTATGCCAAAGCCTTTAACTGTGTAGATCACAACAAACTGTGGAAAATTCTTAAAGAGATGGGAATATCAGACTACCTGACCTGCCTCTTGAGAAACTTATATGCAAGTCAGGAAGCAACAGTTAGAACTGGACATGGAACAATAGACTGGTTCCAAATCAGGAAAGGAGTACCTCAAGGCTATATATTGTCATCCTATTTATTTAACTTATATGCGGAGTATACATCACGTGGAATGCCAGGCTGGAGGAAGCACAAGCTGGAATCAAGATTGCCAGAGAAATACCTATAACCTCATATATGCAGATGACACCACCCTTACGGCAGAAAGTGAAGAAGAACTAAAGAGCTTCTTGATGAAAGTGAAAGAGGAGAGTGAAAAAGCTGACTTAAAGCTCAACATTAAAAAAACTAAGATCATGGCATTTGGTCCCATCACTTCATGACAAATAGATGGGGAAACAATGGAAACAGTGGCTGACTTTATTTTCTTGGGCTTCAAAATCACTGCAGATGGTGACTGCAGCCATGAAATTGAACAATGCTTTCTCCATGGAATAAAAGCTATGACCAACCTAGACAACATATTAAAAAGCAGAGACATCACTTTGCCAACAAGGATCCATCTAGTCAAAGCTATGATTTTTCCAGTTGTGTATAGATGCAAGAGTTGGACTATAAAGCTGAGTGCCGAAGAATTGATGCTTTTGAACAGGGTTGTTGGAGAAGATTCTTGAGAGTCCCTGGGACTGCAAGGAGATCCAGCTAGTCAATCCTAAAGGAGATCAGTCCTGAATATTTACTGGGTTAATGCTGATGTTGAAGCTCCAATACTTTGGCCACTTGATGCAAAGAACTGACTCATTAGAAAAGACCCTGATGCTGGGAAAGATTGAAGATAGGAGGAGAAGGGGATGACAGAGGATGAGATGGTTGGATGGCATCACTGACTCAATGCACATGAGTTTGAACAAGCTCCCAGAGTTGGTGACGGATGGGAGGCCTGGCGAGCTGCAGGGCAGCTGAGCAACGGAACTGCACAGGCCTGTTTTAGACACGGCAATGCACGTGTTTCAGTGCTAGTCTCTCAGATCACCCCACCTTCTCCTTCTCCCACTGTGTCCACAAATCTGTTCTTTACATCTGTGTCTCCTTTGCTGTCCTGCACATAGGCCCAGAGCGTTTGCCCAGCCAGGCAGGCAGGGACCAGTGGGCCTCCTGGTTAAGCAGAAGTCCTGCCTGCCCGACACAGCTCAGGAGTGAGCAGCACCCCGCTTAGAGGTTCAGACACAGAATGGGACCTCGCGCTCCCTCCTTCTCCAGGGTCGGCCTGGCTGGACTCCCTGTTGTCCCTTCCCCAGCATTTCTGCAGCTGCCTCCCCTTCGGGGCCTCTCCGGGTAGCAGGTGGGAGTGAGGTGGGCCCAGGTCAGAGGCGCCAGGCCCAGTGGGGAGAGGTTCACACTTGTCTGGCAACCAGGACAGATGCCTGTCCTCCCCGTGTGTCACCGAAACATCACTGCACAGCGCTGAGGTCCGGGAAGCCACGATCACAGTCCCACCAGTTTCTCCTCCTTCCACCGCGACCCCAGAGTCCCACTGCTCCGCGGGTGCTCACAGATGACACACCTCACACTTTCCGAGCCCTATCTGCGGAAGGGGCCCTGTCTGTTTTAAGAGCTTGAAGGATGCTGCGTCCAAATAATCCCCTTCCACGGGAACTGTGAGAGCTTAAATCCTTGCAGCAGAAAGAGAGCATTTGGCAAACCAGTGCTAAAATTCTCAAAACAAACTTATTAGTTAATGCGGCCTGTCACCATGACAACCAAACAGCCTAGAAACAAACCATTAGCACACGGATTTATTACTGTGGAAGGTTTAGCTAATGCCGTTCCAGAGGTGTATTATTTTCCACTTTCAGTTATAATAAAAAAACTAATTTAAAATCTCACATGAGAGCACAGTCTGCCAGAGACCTCCATCCACAAAAGCAAAGCCCCCAGAGCATGCGGGTGCGTGTCTGCGCCTCCCAGCCCCCAACTGCCTCAGGTGTGCTAGGGGCGCAGGTGCATCCTCCGCGGGCGGCTGCCCTCCTGGCCAGAGAGATGCACCAAGGGTCAGTAGGGACCACGAGTCCTGGGCCAGGGGCCCCAGCCAGGGCTCAGGGCTTCCTCAGCAAGTGGCCCAAGTGCAGGGAAGGGTTCCCAGGGGCAGATCTGCAGACTGAGACCCTGCGGGGGATGAAAGGGCCGGGAGATACGAGGCTGACTTGGAGACATCTCGGGTGGGGCCAAGGGGACGTTTTGAGAGCACCCGGAGGGCTGGTGTCGCAGCCATGGACAGGGCCACGGAGGCAAAGGGCGGCAAGAGTTGGGGCCAGGAGAGACGCTGCTGGCTGAGGTCCGTCTGTACTGACCTGGGCCCATCACCACTCTGGTTAATGTCAGCCTTGACCGAGAAGGTAGCAAACAGGGACAAGAGCGTGCTGTGCTCAGGAGGGGTCAGTGTCTTTACCAGCCTGAGTCTGAAGCAGGCCTGTGAAATATGGGTAATGACAGTGGGGGTCAGCAGGAGGGTTATGCCAGGTTCTACCAGAAGTATTCTTAAAGAGTCAGTTCACCTGTCCCCCAGGTATCAGGGTCAGGACTGTCGCTACTCCCAATGTACAGATGCCCTGTCTCCGGGCTGAGTGTTTGCCTCCAACTGTGGAGCTCAAGCCCCAGCTGAGTGGAGAGCCCTCGGTTCAAGCCGAAGGCAGCAGACCCGTGCCACTGCCCGCCTCCCAGGAGCCTACCAGGCAGGCCTGGAGCTCTGGGGGCCGATCGGCAATCAGGGCCTAGAGTACACCAGGGGAGGCTGAAGCAGCTGGCACTGAGGGGCCGGCCCCCGCTGCCTCCCACCCCAGCTCAACGCTAAGCCCCATCCCACGGGGCACCCCCATCTGCAGCCTGACACGATGGCGTCCGCCTCCAGGGCAGCGGGCACGGCTGCCCATCCCCAGACCTTCCCCAGCAGTGGCCACAGTGGTGGGAGGGGCTGGCCGCAGAGTTTGATATGCATCACCCCCTCCTTCTCCTCCAAGCTGGACGGGGCGGTCACCCACGGGCACTGCTGGGCCACGTGCCCAGCTTCAGGACTTGGCCAGAGGGAAAGTGTGGACACACAGAGCCCCAGGGCCTACGCCCAGGCGGGAGCAGGCAGGACCCAGGGTGCCCGCATGCCGACTGCCTTTCTGAGCCTGGCCTGGGAACGCAGACGCAAGGAAGAGTCTGGAACAGAGCTTCCCTCCTGGACAAGGAGGTATCCAACCTGAGTGGAAAATCTGGGATCCCGGGCTGAAGCTGGGAAATGGTGGGGCCAGCAGGAGTTCAGGGGTTTAGACCAAAGAGGCAGGAAGGCCACATCCAGATGGGAGACACCGAGAGGAGCATCCTTAGAAGAGGCAGGTCCTGAAGAGGGGAGGAAGGAGGTCAGAGGTCAGACAGGACCTAGGGATGGTGGGGAGGGGCAGGTGTCCAGATCTCCAGAGCCTGGAGGTCACAGGGTCAGAGGAGCCTTGTGGGGTGGGGTGCGGGGCAGCCCCCTGCAAGGACATGAGCGCGACAGAAATGAGGTGATAATCAGTGGAGATGGTCCGTAAAGAGCTGGGGGTGCTGGGGGGTGGATCCAGGACATGGGAGGGAATGATCTCCACTCTGGGAGGGCTGCAGGGAGCTTCCCAGTGGAGCTGCAGGACAGTGGACGGGGCTCCCCTGAGCTGTCCACTCAGAGGAGTGTAGCGCCAGGGCCTCTGTGGAGAGGGCAGGAAGCTGAGGCAAGAGTCCCTGAGCAGAGAGGGGGCTCTTTTCTCCTGAGGGGCAGGAGAGAGACAGACAGACTCCTGGGCAGCCCTGGGGGGCAGCCGGGCTCGGAGCGCCTGCTCACTGGGCACCGAGGAGTGCTGTCTGCATTTCATCCAGCTGTGGTCAGCATCCTGAGAGATGAGTGGACAGGGGAAGGGGCGTGGGTTCCGGGTACTAGTGGACCGGCAGTGGCAAAGCGGCTACTGTGAACGAAAATGTTCCTGCCGAATCAGGAAACAAAGGAGGCTACAGCCCTCAAGCCGTCACACAGCAGCTGCCCGCAGAGGCGCAGCCGCCCGCAGAGGCACAGCCGCCCGCAGAGGCGCCCCCGCGACAACTCAGGATGAGAACGTGAGGACGCTGACCCCAGAGAGCTGAGTGTGCAGCCAAGGAACGATTGCAGTGAGCCCAGACCCCTGCATCCTCCCATCCACAGAAAATCACGTAATTCTTTAGCTTGAGGTGTCTGTGCCACACTCAGTCACTCAGTCATGTCTGATTCTCGGTGACTTTTTGTGACCAACTCTGTGGACCCACTTCTCCTGCATGGCAGGTAGATTCTTTACCATCTGAGCCAACAGGGAGGTTCCCAATAGTAGGCTCTATAGGCCACATGTCTTACATAGTTGCAGATCCTCTACTCTGCCATAGAATTCTCAAGGCAAGAATTCTATCAGCTTCCTGATGCCTCCAATGGCAAAGAGTCTGTCTGCAATGGGGGAGACCTGGGTTTGATTCCTGGGTTGGGAAGATCCCCTGAAAAAGGAAATGGCAACCCACTCCAATATTCTTGCCTGGAAAATCCCATGGATGGAGAAGCCTGGTAGGCTACAGTTCACGGGGTCTCAAAGAGTCAGACGTGACTGAGCGACGGATACACACTCTACTCTGCCATGGGATTCTCCAGGGAAGAATACTGGAGTGGGTCTCCATCCCTTCTCCAGGGGATCTTCCTGACCTGGGGATTGAACCCAGGTCTCCTACACTGCAGATAGATTCTTTACCATCTCAGCCACAATCCTTTGATGTCCCAACTACCTGGCCTTGGTTGCAAAAACTCTTATATATCCTGCCCCGCTCCCCTCTCCTACCATGCCTTGTCTCTTTGGAGCTGTCCCTTAGAGTTGCCTGAGATGCTGTGTCCTGCACTTAAGGTCTCAGTTTTGCCCGCCAGATAGAACATAGCTCTCAGCTTTCGTGCTGTGCATTTCTTCTCAGTTGACAGTCCAGAGGGAGTACAGCTTGGCCCTCCACTTGCAACGAGCAAAGCGCCTTCTCTTGAAGGGAGGAAGCAGTCAGGGGGGCATCAGTGGACAGGGGGTGCTGTGGGTCCCACTGGATGAAAGTAGCAAAGGCATGAAGTCACAAGAGACATTGAGAGATGGATGAACATGACCCCGTCATTTTTCACTTTATTGCCAAGCCTTTTTTCCCATCACCTTTCTTGTAGGAGCAACATCCAGCTTCTCTAGGGTAATTCCTTCCCCCGCTCTCTGTCCTACTTGCCTCTGCAAGGACTGAAAGGTTGCTGTGGACTTTGCCACTTTCATCTGGGTTCATTCTGACCTTTTGGCAAACACTTTGTTCTGTCAAAGACAGAGGCTCATTCATCGTTCATGAAAGAACTGAATAAGACATAAAATTCAGTTGTGGACAAGAGCAATTATCCAAGGGTAATTACATGCCATTTTTTCAGTACTAGCTAAAAAAAAAAAATCATTGGATTTTCCCCCTGATTCAAATGTATTATTATTGGTAGAAATAACATAAAATAAAGTCAACAAAAATTGAAATTTCATGCAATAAAAATTGTTATAGATAAAAATTGAACAACAAAAAAGTCATTGTTAATACTGGAAACTGTGAAACTGAACCAGGGAAAACGAGAGCTGGTAGAAATAATCAACAGAAAACGAAACCAACATTATGTAAAAATATACATGTCAAATTTGTTGACTCAGATTGACAGAAGAATTAAAAAATTCTTAAAATTTTGATCTGTGCAAATTACCCACGAAATTTGGCTTTGTGGAAGTAACAGCCACAAAAGAATACGCATTAGCAGAAGATGCAATTGTTGAAAGTAGAGATCATTAAAAAACAAAACCAGAACCCTAAACCCCACAAGAATGGATGGACCAAATTGTCACTGAAGAATGCAAATGGAAACAGTCTGGCTAACTGCTCCATGTAGAGACTGATCCAAGAAGTAAACTGGCTTAATGGGATCAGCTTCAGTAAACGCTTCCCTGGCAGACCTCCAGAGCCGCTGGTACAATTCTGATGAAGACGATGGTGCATGGACATGGAGTCAGAAACACTCTNGGAACTGTGAGAGCTTAAATCCTTGCAGCAGAAAGAGAGCATTTGGCAAACCGGTGCTAAAATTCTCAAAACAAACTTATTAGTTAATGCGGCCTGTCACCATGACAACCAAACAGCCTAGAAACAAACCATTAGCACACGGATTTATTACTGTGGAAGGTTTAGCTAATGCCGTTCCAGAGGTGTATTATTTTCCACTTTCAGTTATAATAAAAAAACTAATTTAAAATCTCACATGAGAGCACAGTCTGCCAGAGACCTCCATCCACAAAAGCAAAGCCCCCAGAGCATGCGGGTGCGTGTCTGCGCCTCCCAGCCCCCAACTGCCTCAGGTGTGCTAGGGGCGCAGGTGCATCCTCCGCGGGCGGCTGCCCTCCTGGCCAGAGAGATGCACCAAGGGTCAGTAGGGACCACGAGTCCTGGGCCAGGGGCCCCAGCCAGGGCTCAGGGCTTCCTCAGCAAGTGGCCCAAGTGCAGGGAAGGGTTCCCAGGGGCAGATCTGCAGACTGAGACCCTGCGGGGGATGAAAGGGCCGGGAGATACGAGGCTGACTTGGAGACATCTCGGGTGGGGCCAAGGGGACGTTTTGAGAGCACCCGGAGGGCTGGTGTCGCAGCCATGGACAGGGCCACGGAGGCAAAGGGCGGCAAGAGTTGGGGCCAGGAGAGACGCTGCTGGCTGAGGTCCGTCTGTACTGACCTGGGCCCATCACCACTCTGGTTAATGTCAGCCTTGACCGAGAAGGTAGCAAACAGGGACAAGAGCGTGCTGTGCTCAGGAGGGGTCAGTGTCTTTACCAGCCTGAGTCTGAAGCAGGCCTGTGAAATATGGGTAATGACAGTGGGGGTCAGCAGGAGGGTTATGCCAGGTTCTACCAGAAGTATTCTTAAAGAGTCAGTTCACCTGTCCCCCAGGTATCAGGGTCAGGACTGTCGCTACTCCCAATGTACAGATGCCCTGTCTCCGGGCTGAGTGTTTGCCTCCAACTGTGGAGCTCAAGCCCCAGCTGAGTGGAGAGCCCTCGGTTCAAGCCGAAGGCAGCAGACCCGTGCCACTGCCCGCCTCCCAGGAGCCTACCAGGCAGGCCTGGAGCTCTGGGGGCCGATCGGCAATCAGGGCCTAGAGTACACCAGGGGAGGCTGAAGCAGCTGGCACTGAGGGGCCGGCCCCCGCTGCCTCCCACCCCAGCTCAACGCTAAGCCCCATCCCACGGGGCACCCCCATCTGCAGCCTGACACGATGGCGTCCGCCTCCAGGGCAGCGGGCACGGCTGCCCATCCCCAGACCTTCCCCAGCAGTGGCCACAGTGGTGGGAGGGGCTGGCCGCAGAGTTTGATATGCATCACCCCCTCCTTCTCCTCCAAGCTGGACGGGGCGGTCACCCACGGGCACTGCTGGGCCACGTGCCCAGCTTCAGGACTTGGCCAGAGGGAAAGTGTGGACACACAGAGCCCCAGGGCCTACGCCCAGGCGGGAGCAGGCAGGACCCAGGGTGCCCGCATGCCGACTGCCTTTCTGAGCCTGGCCTGGGAACGCAGACGCAAGGAAGAGTCTGGAACAGAGCTTCCCTCCTGGACAAGGAGGTATCCAACCTGAGTGGAAAATCTGGGATCCCGGGCTGAAGCTGGGAAATGGTGGGGCCAGCAGGAGTTCAGGGGTTTAGACCAAAGAGGCAGGAAGGCCACATCCAGATGGGAGACACCGAGAGGAGCATCCTTAGAAGAGGCAGGTCCTGAAGAGGGGAGGAAGGAGGTCAGAGGTCAGACAGGACCTAGGGATGGTGGGGAGGGGCAGGTGTCCAGATCTCCAGAGCCTGGAGGTCACAGGGTCAGAGGAGCCTTGTGGGGTGGGGTGCGGGGCAGCCCCCTGCAAGGACATGAGCGCGACAGAAATGAGGTGATAATCAGTGGAGATGGTCCGTAAAGAGCTGGGGGTGCTGGGGGGTGGATCCAGGACATGGGAGGGAATGATCTCCACTCTGGGAGGGCTGCAGGGAGCTTCCCAGTGGAGCTGCAGGACAGTGGACGGGGCTCCCCTGAGCTGTCCACTCAGAGGAGTGTAGCGCCAGGGCCTCTGTGGAGAGGGCAGGAAGCTGAGGCAAGAGTCCCTGAGCAGAGAGGGGGCTCTTTTCTCCTGAGGGGCAGGAGAGAGACAGACAGACTCCTGGGCAGCCCTGGGGGGCAGCCGGGCTCGGAGCGCCTGCTCACTGGGCACCGAGGAGTGCTGTCTGCATTTCATCCAGCTGTGGTCAGCATCCTGAGAGATGAGTGGACAGGGGAAGGGGCGTGGGTTCCGGGTACTAGTGGACCGGCAGTGGCAAAGCGGCTACTGTGAACGAAAATGTTCCTGCCGAATCAGGAAACAAAGGAGGCTACAGCCCTCAAGCCGTCACACAGCAGCTGCCCGCAGAGGCGCAGCCGCCCGCAGAGGCACAGCCGCCCGCAGAGGCGCCCCCGCGACAACTCAGGATGAGAACGTGAGGACGCTGACCCCAGAGAGCTGAGTGTGCAGCCAAGGAACGATTGCAGTGAGCCCAGACCCCTGCATCCTCCCATCCACAGAAAATCACGTAATTCTTTAGCTTGAGGTGTCTGTGCCACACTCAGTCACTCAGTCATGTCTGATTCTCGGTGACTTTTTGTGACCAACTCTGTGGACCCACTTCTCCTGCATGGCAGGTAGATTCTTTACCATCTGAGCCAACAGGGAGGTTCCCAATAGTAGGCTCTATAGGCCACATGTCTTACATAGTTGCAGATCCTCTACTCTGCCATAGAATTCTCAAGGCAAGAATTCTATCAGCTTCCTGGTGCCTCCAATGGCAAAGAGTCTGTCTGCAATGGGGGAGACCTGGGTTTGATTCCTGGGTTGGGAAGATCCCCTGAAAAAGGAAATGGCAACCCACTCCAATATTCTTGCCTGGAAAATCCCATGGATGGAGAAGCCTGGTAGGCTACAGTTCACGGGGTCTCAAAGAGTCAGACGTGACTGAGCGACGGATACACACTCTACTCTGCCATGGGATTCTCCAGGGAAGAATACTGGAGTGGGTCTCCATCCCTTCTCCAGGGGATCTTCCTGACCTGGGGATTGAACCCAGGTCTCCTACACTGCAGATAGATTCTTTACCATCTCAGCCACAATCCTTTGATGTCCCAACTACCTGGCCTTGGTTGCAAAAACTCTTATATATCCTGCCCCGCTCCCCTCTCCTACCATGCCTTGTCTCTTTGGAGCTGTCCCTTAGAGTTGCCTGAGATGCTGTGTCCTGCACTTAAGGTCTCAGTTTTGCCCGCCAGATAGAACATAGCTCTCAGCTTTCGTGCTGTGCATTTCTTCTCAGTTGACAGTCCAGAGGGAGTACAGCTTGGCCCTCCACTTGCAACGAGCAAAGCGCCTTCTCTTGAAGGGAGGAAGCAGTCAGGGGGGCATCAGTGGACAGGGGGTGCTGTGGGTCCCACTGGATGAAAGTAGCAAAGGCATGAAGTCACAAGAGACATTGAGAGATGGATGAACATGACCCCGTCATTTTTCACTTTATTGCCAAGCCTTTTTTCCCATCACCTTTCTTGTAGGAGCAACATCCAGCTTCTCTAGGGTAATTCCTTCCCCCGCTCTCTGTCCTACTTGCCTCTGCAAGGACTGAAAGGTTGCTGTGGACTTTGCCACTTTCATCTGGGTTCATTCTGACCTTTTGGCAAACACTTTGTTCTGTCAAAGACAGAGGCTCATTCATCGTTCATGAAAGAACTGAATAAGACATAAAATTCAGTTGTGGACAAGAGCAATTATCCAAGGGTAATTACATGCCATTTTTTCAGTACTAGCTAAAAAAAAAAAATCATTGGATTTTCCCCCTGATTCAAATGTATTATTATTGGTAGAAATAACATAAAATAAAGTCAACAAAAATTGAAATTTCATGCAATAAAAATTGTTATAGATAAAAATTGAACAACAAAAAAGTCATTGTTAATACTGGAAACTGTGAAACTGAACCAGGGAAAACGAGAGCTGGTAGAAATAATCAACAGAAAACGAAACCAACATTATGTAAAAATATACATGTCAAATTTGTTGACTCAGATTGACAGAAGAATTAAAAAATTCTTAAAATTTTGATCTGTGCAAATTACCCACGAAATTTGGCTTTGTGGAAGTAACAGCCACAAAAGAATACGCATTAGCAGAAGATGCAATTGTTGAAAGTAGAGATCATTAAAAAACAAAACCAGAACCCTAAACCCCACAAGAATGGATGGACCAAATTGTCACTGAAGAATGCAAATGGAAACAGTCTGGCTAACTGCTCCATGTAGAGACTGATCCAAGAAGTAAACTGGCTTAATGGGATCAGCTTCAGTAAACGCTTCCCTGGCAGACCTCCAGAGCCGCTGGTACAATTCTGATGAAGACGATGGTGCATGGACATGGAGTCAGAAACACTCTCAGGATGAAAACTCCTCCTGGTCAAAATGGTGAAGCCAGACAGCTTACCTAGACAGACCCTCAGTGACATGTCAGGCTGCCCCTTGGCACTGGTGGCAGGGTTGGTCCTGCCACGTCTGCAGGAATGACCGGTCCAGTGACCACGTGAGAGCCAAGCACAGCCGGTCAGAGCCCTTTGATGAGATTTAACACTTGACCTCTGCCAGAAGGAAAGTCTCTCTTTATTCTGGGTCACAAGCCAGAAGAATCCAGACTTGGGCTCCAGTGGCCGCTGTGGCAGCCAGGTGGAGACACATGCTTGAAGAACAGTCAGTCTAAACTGAGACAGAGGAGGGGAGGGGACAGGAGACGGGGGCCTGGAAAGAACAGACCACCTCCCCCGAGCCCACGGGTCCAGCTGTGCTTGCAGCCTCCCGTTCCTGTTCTGGGCAAGCCAGTCACTGAAGCCGGGTTTCTGTGACTTGTGACCCAAAGGGTCTGAGCAGTACAGCAGTTGACCTCCAGATCAGGTCACAAGGCAGGTGTCAGAGGGCGAAGGTGCAGGAGGCAGGAGGCTGTGGTAGAGGCCATGGGTACAGATCCGAGTCGAGTCTGTGTGATGCCAACACACGGCTGAAGGCCATGGGCATGTCTGCTTGCATAATGGGGAAGGCCAATAATCTTGAGAAAATGGTGGGGTCGGAGCGAGGGTGGTGACTGCGTGACCCACGGGGCCTCAGCATCGTCTAGAACGGTGTCTGTATTTGGTGGAGGGATGATAAACTGGCCTCCATGGTCCCCGAGGGTCGGGGGAGGGGCTGGTCAGGAGCTCTGCAGGTGGCAATGAGGAAGGGTCAAGGGCGACATCCTTGGATATCATGTGGAAACCAAGGAGGGCCACTCACGGGTCTGAGTGGTAGAGTTCTGTGACGCTCACTTCACCTGCTAGATTACCGGGGGCTGCACTGTGCTCCCGTCAAGGTTCACTGTGTGTGTGTCTGTGTGTCTGTGTGTGTGTGTGCATTCTCAGTCATGTCCAACTCTTTTTGACCCCATAGATTGTGGTCCACCAGGCTCTGCTGACCATAAGATTTCCCAGGCAAGAATACTGGAGCAGGAAGGGGACATATGTATACCCATGGCTGATCTGTGCGGATGTTTGCCAGAAACCAACACAATACTCGGAGAAGGCAGTGGCACCCCACTCCAGTACTCTTGCCTGGAAAAACCCATGGATGGAGGAGCCTGGCGGGCTGCAGTCCATGGGGTCGCTAAGTCAGACGTGACTGAATGACTTCACTTTCACCTTTCACTTTCACGCATTGGAGGAGGAAATGGCAACCCTCTCCAGTGTTCTTGCCTGGAGAATCCCAGGGACAGGGAAGCCTGGTGAGTTGCCATCTATGGGATCTCACAGAGAGAGACACGACTGAAGTGACTTAGCAATAGCAATAGCAACACAATACTATAAAGCAATTATACTTCAGTTAAAAATAAATAAATTTTAATAAAAGAAAAAAGAATAATACTGGAGCATGTTGCCATTTCCTTCTCTGGGGGATCTTCCCAGGGATCAAACCCTCGACTCTTGCATCTCCTGCATTGGCAGGTGGGTTCTTTACACCTGGCACCACCTGGGAAGATCTTCAAAATTCACATTTTGAACTTCTGACCCCCCAGGACTTTAGCAGTGACCTGATTTGGGAACAGGGTCATTGTTGATGTTATTAGCTAGGATAAGAGTAGTATGCATTAGTTACGCTCGAGTAGTGTGGTCCTGAATCCAACATGACTGGTACTCTCATAAAAAGGGGAAGTTGGGGCCCAAATGGGCCCCCAGAGAGAGTCCTGAGTGAAGATGGAGACGGAAGTCCACCTGCCAAGGACCACACAGCTCGTCAGCAAACTCAGGAACAGGAGGGATGCCTGGAACAGGCTCTCCCCAGAGCTCAGAAGGAGCCTCACTCTTGGACTTCCAGCCTGCAGATGGTGAGGGAACGTGCTCAGGGGAGGTAGGCATCCGCTGGGGCCCTTGCTCTGTCAGGTCTGGGAAACTAAAGTAAAAATATCCCTCCACGGGAGTCCTCCCGTCAGAAGGAGTGTGATGTCCAGATGGGCGTGTGTGTACCGCGACGAAGGGGAGGGGCAGCTCCTATGAGTCTCAAACTGGAAGCACGCTGACGTCACAAACACACGTGGACAGACAAGTGCCCCTTGGGTGATCCTGTCAGCCCTGACTCGGGTTCCTGGGGGCCAAAGCAGAGGTGGCCGCTGAGCGGGGGCTGCCCACTGGGTGGGGGCAGCCATCTAGAGAGGAAGCCCGGGTCCTCCTGGGGGAAAGGGGATGGAAGAGGGATGGGGGGATGGAAGAGGGATGGGGGGACAGAGGCGCTGGGGATGCAGGAGAGCCCCGGCCTGCCTGGGCAGGACCCCAGTCGGTGGGTTCATATCTGCTCGCCACAGCTCCCTTCTCTCAGGGGCCGCTCCGGGAGGCCACTATCACTGCCCCAGCCCGAGATGGTCCTCAGAGCCGCGCGGCCATGCCCACCTCGCACATCCCCACTCACAGGGAAGACCCGGACCTCCGCCCCGCTTTGGTCTGGGAAGACCCAGCTCCTGACTTCTCCTCGCATGGTCCCTCCACCCCGCAGCCTGAGAAGCCCCAGGGCAGGGCTTTGACCCCTCAGCTCCTACACACTCTGTGGGTTCAGACAAACCTCTCAGGGCTCTGGAATGGTCCTTCCCCGTGTAAAACAGCGAGCTGGGGTTCTGGAGGCCCCTTCCGTACAGTGAGCACCGTGGCACCGATCCCCATCTCCCTGCAGTGTGTTCCCCCCAACNAAAAAAAAAAAAATCATTGGATTTTCCCCCCGATTCAAATGTATTATTATTGGTAGAAATAACATAAAATAAAGTCAACAAAAATTGAAATTTCATGCAATAAAAATTGTTATAGATAAAAATTGAACAACAAAAAAGTCATTGTTAATACTGGAAACTGTGAAACTGAACCAGGGAAAACGAGAGCTGGTAGAAATAATCAACAGAAAACGAAACCAACATTATGTAAAAATACACATGTCAAATTTGTTGACTCAGATTGACAGAAGAATTAAAAAATTCTTAAAATTTTGATCTGTGCAAATTACCCACGAAATTTGGCTTTGTGGAAGTAACAGCCACAAAAGAATACGCATTAGCAGAAGATGCAATTGTTGAAAGTAGAGATCATTAAAAAACAAAACCAGAACCCTAAACCCCACAAGAATGGATGGACCAAATTGTCACTGAAGAATGCAAATGGAAACAGTCTGGCTAACTGCTCCATGTAGAGACTGATCCAAGAAGTAAACTGGCTTAATGGGATCAGCTTCAGTAAACGCTTCCCTGGCAGACCTCCAGAGCCGCTGGTACAATTCTGATGAAGACGATGGTGCATGGACATGGAGTCAGAAACACTCTCAGGATGAAAACTCCTCCTGGTCAAAATGGTGAAGCCAGACAGCTTACCTAGACAGACCCTCAGTGACATGTCAGGCTGCCCCTTGGCACTGGTGGCAGGGTTGGTCCTGCCACGTCTGCAGGCATGACCGGTCCAGTGACCACGTGAGAGCCAAGCACAGCCGGTCAGAGCCCTTTGATGAGATTTAACACTTGACCTCTGCCAGAAGGAAAGTCTCTCTTTATTCTGGGTCACAAGCCAGAAGAATCCAGACTTGGGCTCCAGTGGCCGCTGTGGCAGCCAGGTGGAGACACATGCTTGAAGAACAGTCAGTCTAAACTGAGACAGAGGAGGGGAGGGGACAGGAGACGGGGGCCTGGAAAGAACAGACCACCTCCCCCGAGCCCACGGGTCCAGCTGTGCTTGCAGCCTCCCGTTCCTGTTCTGGGCAAGCCAGTCACTGAAGCCGGGTTTCTGTGACTTGTGACCCAAAGGGTCTGAGCAGTACAGCAGTTGACCTCCAGATCAGGTCACAAGGCAGGTGTCAGAGGGCGAAGGTGCAGGAGGCAGGAGGCTGTGGTAGAGGCCATGGGTACAGATCCGAGTCGAGTCTGTGTGATGCCAACACACGGCTGAAGGCCATGGGCATGTCTGCTTGCATAATGGGGAAGGCCAATAATCTTGAGAAAATGGTGGGGTCGGAGCGAGGGTGGTGACTGCGTGACCCACGGGGCCTCAGCATCGTCTAGAACGGTGTCTGTATTTGGTGGAGGGATGATAAACTGGCCTCCATGGTCCCCGAGGGTCGGGGGAGGGGCTGGTCAGGAGCTCTGCAGGTGGCAATGAGGAAGGGTCAAGGGCGACATCCTTGGATATCATGTGGAAACCAAGGAGGGCCACTCACGGGTCTGAGTGGTAGAGTTCTGTGACGCTCACTTCACCTGCTAGATTACCGGGGGCTGCACTGTGCTCCCGTCAAGGTTCACTGTGTGTGTGTCTGTGTGTCTGTGTGTGTGTGTGCATTCTCAGTCATGTCCAACTCTTTTTGACCCCATAGATTGTGGTCCACCAGGCTCTGCTGACCATAAGATTTCCCAGGCAAGAATACTGGAGCAGGAAGGGGACATATGTATACCCATGGCTGATCTGTGCGGATGTTTGCCAGAAACCAACACAATACTCGGAGAAGGCAGTGGCACCCCACTCCAGTACTCTTGCCTGGAAAAACCCATGGATGGAGGAGCCTGGCGGGCTGCAGTCCATGGGGTCGCTAAGTCAGACGTGACTGAATGACTTCACTTTCACCTTTCACTTTCACGCATTGGAGGAGGAAATGGCAACCCTCTCCAGTGTTCTTGCCTGGAGAATCCCAGGGACAGGGAAGCCTGGTGAGTTGCCATCTATGGGATCTCACAGAGAGAGACACGACTGAAGTGACTTAGCAATAGCAATAGCAACACAATACTATAAAGCAATTATACTTCAGTTAAAAATAAATAAATTTTAATAAAAGAAAAAAGAATAATACTGGAGCATGTTGCCATTTCCTTCTCTGGGGGATCTTCCCAGGGATCAAACCCTCGACTCTTGCATCTCCTGCATTGGCAGGTGGGTTCTTTACACCTGGCACCACCTGGGAAGATCTTCAAAATTCACATTTTGAACTTCTGACCCCCCAGGACTTTAGCAGTGACCTGATTTGGGAACAGGGTCATTGTTGATGTTATTAGCTAGGATAAGAGTAGTATGCATTAGTTACGCTCGAGTAGTGTGGTCCTGAATCCAACATGACTGGTACTCTCATAAAAAGGGGAAGTTGGGGCCCAAATGGGCCCCCAGAGAGAGTCCTGAGTGAAGATGGAGACGGAAGTCCACCTGCCAAGGACCACACAGCTCGTCAGCAAACTCAGGAACAGGAGGGATGCCTGGAACAGGCTCTCCCCAGAGCTCAGAAGGAGCCTCACTCTTGGACTTCCAGCCTGCAGATGGTGAGGGAACGTGCTCAGGGGAGGTAGGCATCCGCTGGGGCCCTTGCTCTGTCAGGTCTGGGAAACTAAAGTAAAAATATCCCTCCACGGGAGTCCTCCCGTCAGAAGGAGTGTGATGTCCAGATGGGCGTGTGTGTACCGCGACGAAGGGGAGGGGCAGCTCCTATGAGTCTCAAACTGGAAGCACGCTGACGTCACAAACACACGTGGACAGACAAGTGCCCCTTGGGTGATCCTGTCAGCCCTGACTCGGGTTCCTGGGGGCCAAAGCAGAGGTGGCCGCTGAGCGGGGGCTGCCCACTGGGTGGGGGCAGCCATCTAGAGAGGAAGCCCGGGTCCTCCTGGGGGAAAGGGGATGGAAGAGGGATGGGGGGATGGAAGAGGGATGGGGGGACAGAGGCGCTGGGGATGCAGGAGAGCCCCGGCCTGCCTGGGCAGGACCCCAGTCGGTGGGTTCATATCTGCTCGCCACAGCTCCCTTCTCTCAGGGGCCGCTCCGGGAGGCCACTATCACTGCCCCAGCCCGAGATGGTCCTCAGAGCCGCGCGGCCATGCCCACCTCGCACATCCCCACTCACAGGGAAGACCCGGACCTCCGCCCCGCTTTGGTCTGGGAAGACCCAGCTCCTGACTTCTCCTCGCATGGTCCCTCCACCCCGCAGCCTGAGAAGCCCCAGGGCAGGGCTTTGACCCCTCAGCTCCTACACACTCTGTGGGTTCAGACAAACCTCTCAGGGCTCTGGAATGGTCCTTCCCCGTGTAAAACAGCGAGCTGGGGTTCTGGAGGCCCCTTCCGTACAGTGAGCACCGTGGCACCGATCCCCATCTCCCTGCAGTGTGTTCCCCCCAACCAGGGTACCCCTCCCGGGTCCACTGCCCCCACTGACTTGGGTCCTGTGAGCAGACGCAACACCTTGTGGGGGGCGGTGAGCGTGCAACTGACTGACGGCAGGCAGCGGGTTCAGGCAAGGCCGGGGCCAGGCTGGGGGCCCGAGCAGTTCCGCCCCTCCTCTCCCCTCACAAATGCGCGAGCCCAGCCTGGCCCACACCCCCGGGGCACTCGAGTGCCCTCAGGCTCTGCGTCCCCAGCCCAGACTCTCCAGGAGGCCTGGCCCTTTGTCCTCACCCTCCGCCCCCCCAGGGAAGCCAGCCCAGGAAGGAAAAGTGCGCAGGCCAGCCGCGCTCAAGGACGCCGTGTGCTTTGTTTTCTCTCTGAGCCCAGGCATACTTCATTTCTGGCAGAATCGCCCAGATAATTCATCACTGGAGACAATTCTCATTTTCATTTAATGGGAAACCAAAGGTGTCCCCAGGTCACTGGCCCTAACGTTGGACTAACGTCATGGGAGGTGAAACAGGAGGGAGGGGGGCTGCGTCAGTACTTTTCTGCGATTGGTGGACAACTAGCGCCTTCTTCTTCATACAAAAAATCTTCCTTTCAGGCCAGAGAAAGCCCAATGAGGAATGTGTTCTTTTAGGGAAAAGTGGTGTGTTTGCGAGCATGGGGCTTCCCTGAGAGCCTGGCTCCTGACCCGAGAGGCTGTCATCCCCACCCCCAGCCCCTCACTGGCAGCCACAGGCCACACGGTTTGCTGCTCAGCCTTCAGCTGCTTTTCAGAAATAATTGCCATCTGTCCGCGGGCACGTTGCTGCGAGTCCCACTCTAGGGACACGAGCCATTGCTGCAGCGCTGTGTGCAGGAGGCTGCTTCGGGGACAGCTCCCAGCCCTGCCTGTCCTGCTCTCAGGCCAATCCACAGGGAGGGTCTGGGGGAGTGGGGGGAATGGGGGGAGCCTCGATTCATCAGGAGTTGGCAGTGCCAATGGACACACCGAGGGCTGAGGGAACCTTAGGGTGCACGCCTTAGGGCATTATATGGAAGTGATCTGGAGGCCTTGGTGGACGGTGCACCTGGCTTTCTGCCACCCCCTGGCTATGGGATCATGTTTGCTAGCAGAGTCTGGGCTACAGTATCTAACAGATCAGCCCGTAAAAAGGAAGTCGCGGCAGGGGTGGCTCCAAGAGTGGGTATGGAGGTGGTCTTTCACTCCAGATGGTCACTCAGGGATCCAGGCAAGGAGGGCCTGCCATCTTGAACACAAGGCTTCCAAGAGCACCCTGGTATCTCTCTCCCAGGAGGGAAGCAGCACAGGTGGGATCTTCCTGGGCCAGGTCTGGAGGAAACCCAAATGGCTCCCCACATTCCACTGGCCAGAACTTGAGTCACAGTATTTCCTACAAGCACTGCATGCTGGGAAGTATAGTCTCTAACAAGGTGGGATGCTGGGAAGTGTAGTTCATATCAGCAGAGGATGCTGGGAAATGTAGTCCAGCTGTGAGTTGGGGTGGTGGGTCTGCGGTCATGGCCTCCCAGAACACCTAGGATGGGGCAGCAGAGGAGGTCTGGAGGCTCCGCCCTGTGAGGCCCAAGTGAGAGAGCGAGGACACTCATCCAGGAGAAGGAAACTCAAGTGCATTTGCATCTATGTAGTTGAAAGTCTGAAACAAATGGACTCTGTATGTGAGAACACAAAGGGAAGTGTAGAAAGGACAAAATGCATGGAGAGCTATTCTGAGTCCTAGGAACAGCTGCTCAGTGAAGATGGACCTCGCTGCGAGGACGGAGCCCCCAGGACTCAGAGAGCCGAGGGCCAAAACTGCAAAGCGGGGCTCTTCCCACATTAACTGCTGTTTAAAAAGATCTTCTTCCGCACATCCCTCTTTCCTCTCCTCCATCCATCCTGTTTCATCCTTTGCTCTGCAAACCCCTGCTCCTCGATCTCGGAGCAGCAGGTTGGGGCCCGGCCTGCAGACCCGGGTTTATCCAGCTGTGTCTCCACTTGGGTGAGCCCTCATCATCTACTGGACTCCTAGTTCCTTCCTGGAACATAAAAAATAATAATAACTGAGGAGGGGCAGGTAACTGAAGGCCACCGACTGACCTTCAGAACAGACAAGCAATACCACACAGCTGTATCTGCAAACCACTGTGAGCTTACAAACAAGGCTACCTGACACGCTCAGTCCTGTCCGACTCTTTGCAACCCCATGGACTGCACCCACCAGGCTCCTCCATCCATGGGATCTTCCAGGCAAGAATACAAGAATGGGTGGCTATGGCCGCCTCCAGCGGGTCTTCCCAACCCAAAGATCAAACCCAGGTCTCCTGCATTGGTAAGCAGAGTCTTTACCGCTGAGCCACCGGGAAGTGCCACGCATGTTACTGTTGCCAAATATTTCCCCACAGTGTTCACAGCTGTGACCTGGGCAGGCAGGCNTCTCCACCTGGGCTCCCAGGCACCTCAGATCATCTGCGGGGAGGAGGGGGTTTTCTGCACCCGGGTACAGATGTCCCACTGGAACCTGCCTGAAGCCCCGATGGGAGCAAGGACATCCTGAACACACTGAGTGCTCCATCACATGTGGGAAGGGCTAGGAGGGCGGGCAGTGAGGTTTTGACTTTTTGAGATGAGATCATCAGCAAAGAAATCACCCAAAGGAGGATGGCTGGCTTGCTGAGAGGTCTTTGTGCAGACAGCTCTCTTCCTCCCAACAGGTCCCATCCCCACATGGTCCTCCTGCTAAGAGATCGCCTACTAGGTCAGGAGGCAGGGGAGATCTCATATTCTCAGGGAGCACACACTCTTCCCCTGCTTCTTAGCAGCTTTTGAAAACCCCAATCCTATTTCCAGATGCACACTCTCCCAGCCGCCCTTGCCTAANCTGCTAAGAGATCGCCTACTAGGTCAGGAGGCAGGGGAGATCTCATATTCTCAGGGAGCACACACTCTTCCCCTGCTTCTTAGCAGCTTTTGAAAACCCCAGTCCTATTTCCAGATGCACACTCTCCCAGCCGCCCTTGCCTAAGCCAAGGGAGACGTAAGCAGGAGTCTGCAGGGAGACTTCTGGGAAGGCTTTTCTCTCCTCCTAAGAAGTATAGATTGGACAAGGAAATGGTAACCCACTCCAGTATTCTTGCCTGGAGAATCCCATGGACGGAGGAGCCTGGTAGTCCACGGGGTCGCAAAGAGTCGGACACAACTGAGCGACTTCACTCACTCACTCAAGAAGTATAGATACAAGTGGAGAGCTCCCTGGTGCTGCTTCTCCCCCTCTGCTCTGCCTTGGAATGTAGCTGTGATTCCTGACTAGCGGCAGCCATCTTGCAGCTGCGTGGTACAGGCATAAGTTTGAAAAGCTTTCACAGTCAGAAGATAAAAAGCATCTGGATCTCCGAGGGCATTACTGAGCTAACCAGTAACCAGACTAACCCTGAGACTATTTAAACCTAGAAATCTCATCGCCATCTTGACAAGTATCCTGATGCTTCAGATCATGCTGTTGGATTTTCCGTTACTTGCAGCTGTAAATATCCAAACTGATGTGCCATTTACAAGTTCTGGGCATCAGGTGCTACCGCTGATACAGGGAGGTATCAGTGGAGGCCTCCTGGGGCTCAAGACCTCCTGTCCCCGCCCTGCAGTAGCCAGGATCCCTGCCCCTAGGGGCCAGTGGAGGTCAGGGAGGGAACCTGGATTTCTTCCTACCTGGAAGTGATGAGGCAGTGCCTCCACCTCCCTTGCAAAAGCAGCATCACAGGAAATAAGCTAAAAGAGAAGTTTTAAATAAGATCCAGGGTTTCATAACATAATACACAAAGAATCCGGATAAGCTGAAAGTCGTTTGTCATACCAAGAGCCAGGAAATCTCAAACGGAAGAAAACAAGAAAATCAAAACATGCCAACAATTAGGTGACAGAGATATCAGAATTATCTGACAAAGATTTCAAAGCAGCCATCATAAAAATACTTTCATAAGCAATTAAAAATATGCTTGAAATAAATAAACTAAAAGCTTTCAGAAAACAAACTAGGAAGTCCCTACAATGAAATAGATGACGTAAAGAAAACTAATCAGAAATTTTAGAACTTAAAGTGACTAAATTTTAAAGAATTTAAAAAGAACAATGGATGGGCCCAAGCAGAAGAATGGGGGAGACAGAGGAGAAATACGTGAACTGGAAAAGAGAATATAGAGATTACCCAGCCTGGATAACAGGAAACTTAACTAACATCAATAATGACAGAATCGCAGGGACCGCGGTGGGACTCTAAAAAAATTGAGGACTTATGCCATCGGAGCCTGAGAGAAAAAAAAGGAGATGGAAGGAGGGGCCAAAAACAAAAAGTACTTGAAGAAATAATGGCAAAAACTTTTCAAATTTAGCAAAAGTCATTAACCTATAGATTCAAGAGGCTGAACAAACTCCAAACGGAATAAACCCCAAATAGTCCATACAAAAGCAACACCAGAGTCAACCCCGTTGCTTTTGTTCAGTCACTAAACTGCACCCAACTTTTTGAAACCCCAGAGACTGCAGCACACCAGGCTTCCATGTCCTTCACAATCTCCCAGTCTGCTCAAATTCGTGTCCACTTGGTAACGCTATCCAACCATCTCATCCTCTGTCATCCACTTCTCCTCCTGCCTCCAATCTCTCCCAGCATCAGGGTCTTTTCTAATAAGTTGGCTCTTCGCATCAGGTGACCAAAGTATTAGAGTTTCAGTTTCAGCATCAGTCCTTCTGATGAGTATTCAGGACCAATTTCCTTTAGGATTCAGTTCAGTTCAGTCACTCAGTCGTGTCCGACTCTTTGTGACCCCATGGACTGCATCACGCCAGGCCTCCCTATCCATCACTAACTCCTGGAGTTTACTCAAACTCATCTCCATTGAGTTGGTGATGCCATCCAACCATCTCATCCTCTGTCATCCCCTTCTCCTTCCACCTTCAATCTTTCCCAGCATCAGGGTCTTTTCCAATGAGTCAGTTTTTGGTGTCAGGTGGCCAAAGGATTGGAGTTTCAGCTTCAGCATCAGTCTTTCCAATGAATATTCAAGACTGATTTCCTTTAGGATTGACTGGAATAAAATCTGACAAAGAAAAAGTTTTGAAAGCTACCATATGGAAATGAAGCATTACTAACAAGGGTGGGGGAGGCCAGGGGTGGGGAAAACCATTTAAATGACTGAATTTATCCTCAGAAACTGTGGAACACAGAAATAAAAAGCAGTAAAACATTTTCCCACGCTGAAGGAAAGAGCTGTCAACCCAGAGCCCTAGACCCGCCAGAAATAAGCTTCAGGGATGAAGGGAAATGAAGACATTCCCGAATGAAGAAAAACTTTAGCACCAGCAGATCTACCCTGGAAAAATGGCAGAATGAAACCCGCTATACAGAAAAGATAAAAGTGGGGAACTTGGGGTACCAGTAAGAAAGAAAGGGGCTTCCCTGGTCACTCAGCTGGTAGAGTCTGCCTGCAATGCAGGAGACTCCAGTTCAATTCCTGGGTCAGAAGACCCCCTGGAGAAGGGATAGGCTACCCACGCNTGAAAAGCTTTCACAGTCAGAAGATAAAAAGCATCTGGATCTCTGAGGGCATTACTGAGCTAACCAGTAACCAGACTAACCCTGAGACTATTTAAACCTAGAAATCTCATCGCCATCTTGACAAGTATCCTGATGCTTCAGATCATGCTGTTGGATTTTCCGTTACTTGCAGCTGTAAATATCCAAACTGATGTGCCATTTACAAGTTCTGGGCATCAGGTGCTACCGCTGATACAGGGAGGTATCAGTGGAGGCCTCCTGGGGCTCAAGACCTCCTGTCCCCGCCCTGCAGTAGCCAGGATCCCTGCCCCTAGGGGCCAGTGGAGGTCAGGGAGGGAACCTGGATTTCTTCCTACCTGGAAGTGATGAGGCAGTGCCTCCACCTCCCTTGCAAAAGCAGCATCACAGGAAATAAGCTAAAAGAGAAGTTTTAAATAAGATCCAGGGTTTCATAACATAATACACAAAGAATCCAGATAAGCTGAAAGTCGTTTGTCATACCAAGAGCCAGGAAATCTCAAACGGAAGAAAACAAGAAAATCAAAACATGCCAACAATTAGGTGACAGAGATATCAGAATTATCTGACAAAGATTTCAAAGCAGCCATCATAAAAATACTTTCATAAGCAATTAAAAATATGCTTGAAATAAATAAACTAAAAGCTTTCAGAAAACAAACTAGGAAGTCCCTACAATGAAATAGATGACGTAAAGAAAACTAATCAGAAATTTTAGAACTTAAAGTGACTAAATTTTAAAGAATTTAAAAAGAACAATGGATGGGCCCAAGCAGAAGAATGGGGGAGACAGAGGAGAAATACGTGAACTGGAAAAGAGAATATAGAGATTACCCAGCCTGGATAACAGGAAACTTAACTAACATCAATAATGACAGAATCGCAGGGACCGCGGTGGGACTCTAAAAAAATTGAGGACTTATGCCATCGGAGCCTGAGAGAAAAAAAAGGAGATGGAAGGAGGGGCCAAAAACAAAAAGTACTTGAAGAAATAATGGCAAAAACTTTTCAAATTTAGCAAAAGTCATTAACCTATAGATTCAAGAGGCTGAACAAACTCCAAACGGAATAAACCCCAAATAGTCCATACAAAAGCAACACCAGAGTCAACCCCGTTGCTTTTGTTCAGTCACTAAACTGCACCCAACTTTTTGAAACCCCAGAGACTGCAGCACACCAGGCTTCCATGTCCTTCACAATCTCCCAGTCTGCTCAAATTCGTGTCCACTTGGTAACGCTATCCAACCATCTCATCCTCTGTCATCCACTTCTCCTCCTGCCTCCAATCTCTCCCAGCATCAGGGTCTTTTCTAATAAGTTGGCTCTTCGCATCAGGTGACCAAAGTATTAGAGTTTCAGTTTCAGCATCAGTCCTTCTGATGAGTATTCAGGACCAATTTCCTTTAGGATTCAGTTCAGTTCAGTCACTCAGTCGTGTCCGACTCTTTGTGACCCCATGGACTGCATCACGCCAGGCCTCCCTATCCATCACTAACTCCTGGAGTTTACTCAAACTCATCTCCATTGAGTTGGTGATGCCATCCAACCATCTCATCCTCTGTCATCCCCTTCTCCTTCCACCTTCAATCTTTCCCAGCATCAGGGTCTTTTCCAATGAGTCAGTTTTTGGTGTCAGGTGGCCAAAGGATTGGAGTTTCAGCTTCAGCATCAGTCTTTCCAATGAATATTCAAGACTGATTTCCTTTAGGATTGACTGGAATAAAATCTGACAAAGAAAAAGTTTTGAAAGCTACCATATGGAAATGAAGCATTACTAACAAGGGTGGGGGAGGCCAGGGGTGGGGAAAACCATTTAAATGACTGAATTTATCCTCAGAAACTGTGGAACACAGAAATAAAAAGCAGTAAAACATTTTCCCACGCTGAAGGAAAGAGCTGTCAACCCAGAGCCCTAGACCCGCCAGAAATAAGCTTCAGGGATGAAGGGAAATGAAGACATTCCCGAATGAAGAAAAACTCAGACAACTTTAGCACCAGCAGATCTACCCTGGAAAAATGGCAGAATGAAACCCGCTATACAGAAAAGATAAAAGTGGGGAACTTGGGGTACCAGTAAGAAAGAAAGGGGCTTCCCTGGTCACTCAGCTGGTAGAGTCTGCCTGCAATGCAGGAGACTCCAGTTCAATTCCTGGGTCAGGAAGACCCCCTGGAGAAGGGATAGGCTACCCACGCCAGTATTCTTGGGCTTTCCTGGTGACTCAGATGCTGGACACCCTCCGGTCCCTGCAATGTGGGAGATCTGGGTTCCATCCCTAAGTTGGGAAGATCCCCTGGATCAGGGTATGTCAACCCACTCTAGTACTTTTCTTGCCTGGAGACTCCCCATGGACAGAGGAACCTGGCAGGCTCCAGTCCATGACTGCAAAGAGTTGGACATGACCAAATGACTAAGCACAGCAAAGCACAAGGAAGAAAACACAGGTAAGCAAAAATTGGGAAATACAACAGATTTTCCTTTCGTTCATGAGTTTCTGCAAAGTATGGTTGGAGAATAAGCAAACGCCGTAATGGACACAGTTCCAAGTGTCTTCACAGAAAATATTTAAGACAGTGATGCTATAAATGGGAAGGGGTAAAGGTTTGTAGGGGGATGTGACTCAAATTGGCAAACGAATGACACCACTAAGCTTGATGCGTTAGGTATGTGTAATATAACACCTAAAATAGCCACTAAAAAACTACACAGAGACACACAACCAGAACACTGGAGACAGATCAACACGGGGTGCTGAGCATATGTCAAGTAACCTACAGAAATACAGGGAAAAGAAGCAAAAACCATATATGGCGGAAAACAAAAATTAAATTGGGAGCCGTAGCCTTCACATACCCATGACTGCGTTTCAAAGAGTCTCAGTACACCATTGAAAGGACAGAGATCAGAAGACTGGATAGACAAACCGTACCAACTATAAGCGACAGCAAGAAATTCACGTCAACAGACGATATAGAAAGGGTGAAGTTGAGTCGCTGTTAAGAGGGACTTCCCTGGTGGTCCAGTGGTTGGCAGTCCACCTGCCAATGAAGGGGACGTGGGTTTGGTCCCCTGTCTGGGAAGATCCCACAGGCGTCCAGCGCAACTAGCTCTGTGTGCCACCACTTCTGAGGCCAGAAGGCTCCAGAGCCTGTCTCCAAGCCACGCAGAGCCCCAAGAGCCCGGGGAGACGGACCCAGGTCACGGGACCCACAGTGAGCAAGCAGCCCACCAAGGGGAGTGACGGGCGGCGGCCACAGTGTCTGCCCTGCTGCCCAGGGCCGGGCCAGCAGCCACGCCCGGTGGAGGGGCGGGCCAGCCCTCCAGCCCCTCGGTCCCTGCCCGACAGCCAGCTCAGCAGCAGCACTTCTTCAAACGGAGCCTTTCATTTGCAGAGCACTTGGCGGAGTTCAAGGGTCTCCAGGGACTGCACACCTGGAGATCACAGCAAGGAGTGCCGAAAGGTGGGCCTGCTTCTTTCCCAGGGCCCCTCCCCCCCCAACCAGAAACTGAACCCACCACGAACATCCCCTCCACCACCACACGCCCCACCTCCTCCCAGGGAGCCCAGTCTGGGGCCCTGCATGCTCGGCCCAGAGCACCCTTACAGACTCAACGGCAGAATGAGTGAGTGCATCTTCCAAACACAGACATCCTTGAAACTTCAAAGAAAGAGAAGCAGGTAAATGGGGGAAATCGAGAGGCATTCCTTATCACCAGGAAACACCTGCCTGGGTGCCCAGAGCCCCAGAGAGCCCCATCCGACCCCCACCAGCATCCTGCCCAGGGTTCTGGGCCCTTCCAGTGGGATTCTGCGAGCAATGGGCTCGGCCCCTGTCTCCACCGGCCCCGTGTTTCTAAGGCACGCTTTCTTCTGCAGTCTCTCAGACTGGCCCCCACCCTAGGCCCAGCAAACCCCATGGGGGTGAGATTGTATCTCTGTTTGTTTTGGTCGATTGAACAGTTTCTTTCCTTGTTCAACATTTTTCAGATTTCTGGGGATTGTTTTCCACCTCTTGATGTTGTCTGGGCCCCGGCCAACGGAAACACACGCCATCTGCCTGCGGCTGCGGGAGGAGAGCGGAAACTGAGGACTGAAACGCTTGTTAAATTTAGCTTCTCTTGGGCAGCTTTATCTCCATTAATCATAACCCAGCGGAGTCTGATTTCCCTAAATCTAGCCCCCGTGTGGATATGTGCGTCCCTCCCAGAGCGGATTTCCCGGCGCAAACGCCCACACAGCTCCCTTGAGACTCCAGTGGCCACAGCAAAGGTGGAGTCCAGGGGACGCAGGTGCTCGGCGCTGGGCCGGAAGGCAGGAAGCATGCAGGGCCGGGCTCCCGGGACTTGCAACGGGGGTCCCAGCTGGAAGGGGACGGTCACAGGGTGGCTGAGATGTCTTTCCTTGCACCTCTGGGTGGCAGGCGCACAGGTGAGGGTCTTCATACTTGGAATGGAGCTTCATACTTGGAGAGGAAATGAAATCTACAAGACTTTGGATTCACACATGCCCCACGTGACAGGTCACCTTCTGCCTAAGTACTTTTGACCAGATGACGCCTGCCACACGTCTCCAGGCCTCCAGCAGCTTCCAGGTGGTGCAGCTCATTCTGGACTGACCAGCGTGCAGGGGGTGATATGACCCCCACACGCCAGGTCCCCCACCTCGCTCCACCTGCCGGGGAGCTGGCCCCCACCCCGCCAGGCACACCACCCCAGCTCCATGCCCAGAGCTCAGAGCCGCCGTCCACTGGTGGTGGTGGCCACACTGGGGACCAGGCAGAGGCTCTGCAGGAGGTCAGCATCAGAGGATGGCACAGGTTGGAGGCTTCTGGCATGGACGTCTGGACCGAGGGGAGTGTGCTGGCCTGAAAAAGAGTTTCCAAGAAGGTTTCCACCATGCTCGTCTACGAGCAGCCCAGGCAGGCTGCGAAAACCCCTCATTGTGCAAAGCAGACGCCTTTACCAACGCAGAGCAGATGGCACCCTCTACCCCACCGAGCTCAGCACCCAGCTGAGCGGCCAGTCGTGAGGGGAGGAGACTGAGAAGGAGGAAGCTCGTGGCATCACCAAACAGGAGGCAAATCGATTCGGAGTTGCTGCAGCTGAAGTCAGGTGGCTGGAGCAAGGGCGCCTCACACCAGGTGCTGGGTCTGCAGCCCACACCCTGCCATCCAGGACTGGAGCCTCGCTGTCCGCAGGCGGCACTGCCATGCCAACAGCTCTGGCCACCGGGTCACACAAGAAGAGACACCTGCGCACCTGGGTGCCATGCCCCCCGCCTCCTGCTGGCGCCACAGCCACCCTTCCCAGGAAGGGGAGGAGACACCAAAGACGCAGGGCCAGGTCACGGCCAGGCTGAGCCTCTGGGTGCGATCAGGCCTGGGAGGTGCGAGCCCACCAGCTGTGGACTCTGTGCCGTGAATAGACCTCTATCCAATCTACCCTGTTGCCATGGCGTGGACTTGGCTCAGCCAGGTGCCACCCTGGCCTGGCAATGAGCTGAGAGCCCAGAGGTCAGACAAGCCTGGCCTTGATCTGGGTCCGCTTCCCTCCCACCGGCTGCAGGCCCGCCAGCATGGTTAGCAAAGACCCAGGAGAAAGCAGGAACTTTCAGGCTGCGTGGACAGGGAGCCAGGCAAGACCACCCGAGCAGCAGGGCTGGGGTTCCAGGTATGTGACTCTCTCTCTGAGGCCCAGGGAACGCACCTGTGATTGGGGATTATAACACACTTGCCTCACAAGTGTGAGGCACACGCTGTCCTCGTGAGACACACTTTAGATCAGAGATGCAGGCAGATTGTAAACCCATGGAACTAAACGATGGAAAATTACAGCATGTGCTAGCAGTCACAAGGAGGCTGGAGCGGCCACTTTAATAACAAAAGCGACTTGGAAACAAAAATACTACGAGGGATAAACAGTGACACTTTAAAACATGGAAAGGGTCAGCCCATCGGGAAGAGACACAACTCCATGCGTAGCTGACAATAGATAACGCAGCTCAGGAGGCCAGAACGACAGAAACGAGGTGTGAAGAGGCTCTTCCACACTCCAGCAAGAGCGGGAGAGCTCAGTGCCCTGCTGTCAGCCGCGGGGAAACACGCAACAGACAGATCACGCCGTAGCAGACGTGTGAGAAGGCCAGACGCAACAGCTGCAGGGCATGCCCGCCCCCGGAGGGCACGCGGAGCGCTAAGAGGGAGCACAGGCTCGGCCATCAGTCAACCCCCGTGAGCGCCACTGGACAGAAACACCATCACGTTCGGGGACCACGATGGATGGACGTCAACAGCAGAGAGAAATCTGGGAGAGGTGCACATATGTGGGAATTAAATAAGCCAAAGAAGAAAGCGGAAGGACATCATGAAATTCTTCGGGATAAACGGTGACATGACAGGACAGAGCAAGACTTGCAGGGCGCGGCGGAGGCAGAGCTCAGGAGCAGGCGCGCTGCCGTCGGCGATCACGCCGAGAAGGAGATGTCCCCGTCTTTCTGACCTTCCATCTTGAGACCCTGGAGAAAAAGACACACTGGCTCTTAAAAAAGCAGCGGGAAGGAAACAATGCTAGTCTGGAAATGAATGAAACGGGGCTAGAGAAGCAATGGGGAAAACTCAGTGCAACTAAAACTGGTGCTTGAAAACAGCAAACAAAAGCAACAAGCTAATAGCCAGACTGGCCAAGGAAAAAAACGGGGGATGAAGACTTCTAAATTAGAAAAGA
>SJYW01006974.1:8304-24023 GCA_006410735.1 Raphicerus campestris | reverse complement strand
GGTAATGGTAAAGAATCCGTCTGCCAGTGCAGGAGATGTAAGCGACCCGGGTTCAATCCCTGGGCTGGGAAGATCCCCTAGAGAAGGAATGGCAACCCACTCCAGTTTTCTGGCCTGGGAGAATCCCGTGGACAGAGGACCCTGGCAGGCTACAGTCCATGGGGCCTCAAAGAGTCAGATATGACTGATGCGACTTAAGCACACATTAATTTACATGTGGTACAAATTAACTTAAAAGACATATGTTCCATTACTCTAAAAGAAAGATGTGTTTTTAAAATGTTAGTGGTTTATTTTACCGTATATATATTTTTAAACTTAATCTGTTCTTTCAGTTTTTAGAATTACTCACTATGGNGAATTTACATGTGGTACAAATTAACTTAAAAGACATATGTTCCATTACTCTAAAAGAAAGATGTGTTTTTAAAATGTTAGTGGTTTATTTTACCGTATATATATTTTTAAACTTAATCTGTTCTTTCAGTTTTTAGAATTACTCACTATGGGAAATGGCATATTTAAGTCTCTGCAATTGGTAACACCAGTCTTTCTATAAACCAAATGTGACAAAATGGACCCAGCACCTAAAAAGCTAATTTGTACCAAAAATATGATTTGCAGTTTTAAATTCAATCAAACACAGAGAATCAGCCATTTAAGTATTAACTTACGTAAACCAACAGCTAAAGCTTAATCTTAGCATGCATACATCATCACACATCCACTGCTTACAACAGTTAAGGAAAAGAAAAGGGGCATCTCAATTTTTGTAGCAATATTACTGCTTACAAATCTTTTGAATGTATTAAGAACTGCTTCAGTGGAACTCAGTAATTTATTTTTGAAGTAAAACCTTAATTTAAAATTCATAAAATTAAGTTTCAGTTAAGTAGGGATTTAAATAATGTTAATTATATATTAAAATGTACCTCTGAAGTTATTATATCAACTTGTGATATAAAAATCTGTATACTTTTAATGAAATCAATTTAATCAACTAGGGAACTAAGCCAACTACAAAATAAAAATTCCAACTATTTTCTGAAATCATTAAATATGTTGGTACTTTAAATGAGACAGCCACATGTACCCATATATAAAATTTTTAATATTTTGTATTTATCACTACTGTCTAAGAGGAGAGGGTCTGTTTTTAAGAAATTACTATTTTCATTATTATATAAATAATTAAGGTATTAAAAGAGCTTTAGTAATGCATATAAAATATAAAGCCTGTGCTGACATTTAAGATATCTTCACAAATGATTCTCTTTTCAATTTGAAAATTAATGCAAGAAATTTCAAATATATGTATATACAAACAAACCAGGTAAATCTCATATTTTTAAGAATAAAAACTCTCATTCCTGTTTAAAAAAGAAGGTATAAGGTCAATGTGGAAGTACTGAAATATTCTATGATGGAGGAAAAAATACAGGGTTTTGTTGCTCTATTAATTTAGCAGAAGCAAATTTTGATTCTAATTTATTTCTAAAACTAGTTTGAATGTGTCTGCTTTTTAAATATGCACATCCCATCACCAATATCAGAATATATGATTTTTGTTTCCAGCAATGCAGAGAGAGAGTTGGAAGCCAATCATTAAAAAGAGCTATACTACCCGCCACCAAGAATTCAGTATCAGGACCTCAGAGGCTAAGATAATTACCACCACCAAGAAACAGTTGTTCCAGAATGACTTTTTCATTTCTCATCTTTACTAATAGAAAATTTAAATTAGATTTTAAAGAATCTGTTATTTACCATATTTTCTCAGACTTAATTACTTATTTCTTGATAATATGCTTTAAAGTCATACTGACATGAAGAGAACATTACTGATCCTTGTATGTACCTTAAACCACTGGCACAAAACACTGGTTTCATATTCCAGAATTTGTACGTAATTTTAAAAGATTAAGCACAGCCAAAACAGATGTTTAATACCTACTATGGCTAGTTGCTAAGGTCTTAACTGGCACACAAAGATTTATTCCTGAGACTATGGCTTGTTGCCACAATATACTCATCTTCAGATCTCACTGATTAAACAACTGAGACACAAGTGCGTACTGTAGGAGCAAAAGTGCATGTATAAGTTTTTAAAGATATATTTGTACATTTTCTTAAATCAAGAGATCTGACAGTACTCTCAGCTCAGTCATTATCTGAAAACATACTGTGGAGACTATGGAAATACAGCACTTCAGTACAGGAGAAAGAACTGTTAACCACATCATTCTGTATCCTGGTGCCTGTAATGCTTTCACTAACCAATTCAATTTTAAACAAGTACTTGTTCCAGTTGAACAGTTTACTACCTGCCAAAACTCTTCCAATGAAATAACACTTCAAATATCTGAACTGTAGACAGATCCAAGAATACTAGCCTTCCTGTGCTGTTGTTCCGTCATTAAGTTCTGTCCAAGTCTTTGCAACCCCATGGACTGCAGCACACCAGGCTCCCCTGTNATTTTACTCAAATAATAAATAAATAATAGGCTGTCTCTTATACACATCTTTCACTAACCAATTCAATTTTAAACAAGTACTTGTTCCAGTTGAACAGTTTACTACCTGCCAAAACTCTTTCAATGAAATAACACTTCAAATATCTGAACTGTAGACAGATCCAAGAATACTAGCCTTCCTGTGCTGTTGTTCCGTGATTAAGTTCTGTCCAACTCTTTGCAACCCCATGGACTGCAGCACACCAGGCTCCCCTGTCCTTCACTATCTCCTGGAGTTTGCTCAAATTCATGTCCATTGAGTCAGTGATGCCATCCAACCATCTCATCCTCTGCCACCCCTCTTCTAGCCTTCTTAGGGGAGAGCAATGGGAGGAACAAGATGTATTCTAAAAAGCAACTCTGCATCGCTGAATTGGAAAGAAACCTTGACAAACGATAACCCACCTCAGGAACTACTGAACTGCTTCGGAGGCTATGCTATGCATTGGTGCACAGCAGGTCCTCGGTTAATTGTTTTGTCTAGTTTTAGCTCATAAAAAGCAAAGTTCAAAATATCAATCTTTTGTACACAACCCCAGCTACTGCTAAACAGAGAAATGTGGCATATAAGAACGTTTTTTGTTTGGTTTGCTTTGTTAAAACAGTTTGATCATAAGCTTTCTTTAAGGGAGGTCTCCCAACAACTACATTTATGTATCTAGAAATTAACAACAACAAAAGAGAAAATTAATTTTTTTAATTAAAATTTTTTTTAACTTAAAACATTTTTAAGTTCATAAAACAAATCTTCACATTATGCTCAAATTGAGACCTCCAGAAAGCAAAAAAGCTGAATCAGAAGTAACAGATACTCAGAATTCTGCTTTTGTCATCCACTTTCCTGAATGCTCCCCACTTTTGATTTTAGCAGACTGGAAAACACACTGCTGATTACCATGGTGTCAACAATTTGGTTTCAACAGCCTCTGCGAACACTGCCATGCACTGCCCAAAGAGGCCAGAAAAATGTCATCTAGACAGCAGACTTTATTATACAGTTGGAACACAGGGACCTGATGCAGCCTACCTGCAGAAACAAAAACTTCTTTGACCTTTAAGATGTGGACTAAAATGATAGCTGAAAACTATAATTTTATAAAAATAGAACTGTATTTAAGCCATAAAAACGGGCTTTTTAAAATAAGAAACTAATTAAGTTGGTAAAATATATAGTCTGCAACCCTTACCTTAAAAATACTACAGTAAAACTCCTACTTCTGTTTCACAGAATATGTAAATTTTACTTTAAAATTACTAAAGTTAGCCTATAAAATTTAAGTTGAAAGTCTGATCTAACTTCTCGTGTCTGGTCAAAGAATACAGTTTCCTCGATAATCAACAATCAGCACAGTACAACCCACAAGCCCAATGCAGCCAGAGCCTATATTTTTGTATTGCCCACAAGCTGAGTGATTTTTGTATTTTTAAAGAGCTGTAAGGAAAAAAAAAAAAAAATGCAACGGATATCACTTGGGGCCCCAAAGCCTAAAGTATTTATCATCTGACCCTCTGCAGAAAAAGCTTGCCAGCCCCTGACTTTTATCTATAAAAGTTCTAAATGCAAGTCCTGTTCCTACTAACTTGAATACAACTTTCTCTTGTTCTGTGTTTTAAGTTCACGCTCAAGACCAAAACAGGGCATGAAACAAGTAGCTGCTGATAAACTACAATGAGGATATGCATATTCATTTTACTCAAATAATAAATAAATAATAGGAGATGAATATCAAAACGTTCTGCAGAAAATAGGGCTTCAAATTTTCACAAAACTGGAGATGTAAATTAAAATTTATAAAAATTTACATATTTCATTTTCTCAATTACTTGGAACAGTTAATTCAAGTCTTCTAAGAGCATGCAAAAATAAAATTAATTTCAACAGAGAGAAATGAATTAACTTTTGAGAGACAAATCAATAAGTCCATATAATACAGAAATCAAATATCAGAAACTAAATACTGAAGCTGTAGTTTAGCACCATAAATTACATAACCAGATCAATAAAACAGGATATAAATATAAGAAAAGCTGAGGGCTAGAAGGTTAAGGATAAAGTACAATTATTTCTTTGTAATATATCACTATATTTTTAATTTGATGATCGATAAAAATGTCTACAAAACAAATTCAGGTTAATCCACTAGGTATCCCATACCTACATTACCTTCCCTACCCCTCCCTCCACAAAAACCAGTATAAAACCTAAAAATCTATTTTAAAAGGAAACCAGGTAGTTTTCCGATTAGTTATGAATGCTGTGGTGTATTAAAGTATTAATGTCAAACACTAAGAATCAATATTACTTCTGAGGTAGTAACCATACAACAAGGAAAGAAGACAACTATTTTAGGCCTCATATCAAATAGAGGAGGGTAACACTGCAGAAGTAACAAGACTTCTTTTTTTGTCCTTTATTACCTTTCCAGTCCAGATGTGGTCCATGTACCAAAGTCAGCATCACTTGAGAGCTTGTTAAAAATGCAGAATCACAGCTTCCAACCTAGACCCTAATTCTAATTCAGAATTAGAATCTGGATTTGAATAAGAAGCCCACTTGATTCTTATGCATATTAAAGTATGAGAAGTACAGCTTTATTTGCAGCCCTTTACAACATCAGGCAAAGTCTCTTCTTATTGGACTTTTTTCTTTCCTTTGTACAATGTAAACTAATATGTCTCCCAACCTAAAATATTTATTTTTAAAGTTATAAATAATATAAGTTAATAAAATGTTAATGGTAAATCTAGGTAGCAGGTTTGCAAATGCTTTGAGTAAAAATCCTTCAATTTTATATCTGAAAAATGTTCATATGAAAGTGGGAGAAAAAGTTACAATGTTATAATCATGCTCNTATTGGACTTTTTTCCTTCCTTTGTACAATGTAAACTAATATGTCTCCCAACCTAAAATATTTATTTTTAAAGTTATAAATAAGTTAATAAAATGTTAATGGTAAATCTAGGTAGCAGGTTTGCAAATGCTTTGAGTAAAAATCCTTAAATTTTATATCTGAAAAATGTTCATATGAAAGTGGGAGAAAAAGTTACAATGTTATAATCATGCTTTCTGAGTACTTCCTAATGGAAATCCAGGATTCTAGTCAGAGAAGACCAGTACAAAAATGATAAAAATCAAACCTCTTCCTAGTCTTTGGGACTTGGGAATGCTATGAATAAAATCTTAATTCTTCCAAAGTAAAATGAAGTAATGTATATACCAAGTATTTCTGTAACTTATAAATCAGGTTTTAGAATGATACTGTATTATGGTTAAAAACTATAGTAATTCAGCTTTTGATTCCAAATGAAGACTTAAAATAGAATTTTTTTTTCACTGTGTACCAAATTTGTACAACTAGAAAGTGGTACATATAATCTTCCACCAGGGAAGCAGACATATATATACTAGCTGAGTAAATGGTTTACTTTTAAAATTTTTATCCCTTTACAAAATTCAGTGAAAGATCTAGAAGATGTTTTTATAAGTTTAACCATGTAATGAGTTTTCATCAATTTTCTTAACTTCTAGCATGATAAAGTTAAATTCCATGAGATTGGTTTTCCGGGCCATAACCAGACAAGGCCCCAAACAAATGTTCACCTTGTATGGAACATACCAGTATTCCATCATAACAGTAGATAGTCCTTTCTAGGAATTTATTTATTCTACATGTTAAACTCTTATTTCACACAAAGAGGTTAAATCATATCAATTAATTTTACCTAGGGAAAAAGGTACTTTTAAAATAAAGATAATTTTTGAAACAAAATTCAGGATCAATCTGGTGGTGGTGGTGTTTTGTTCAGAACAACACAGTACTAATGAGGAACTGAGAATTCCTATTTGCTTTCTAAATATTCTCCTGCCTTAATAAAAACTTCCCTGAAAAACAAATATATCCTTTAAAAGAATATTCTAGCAAAGTAAAATTCTCCAAACACATAACATTTAATCTAGAAACATGATAATATTCTTAAAAGCACTTCAAAAATAGGAAACTCAAAATTTGTCTCCCTGTTAATTTTAAAAATAAAACAAAAAAAAAAAAAAAAAAAAAAATCCCCACATTTCTTGAATCCTGACTATAAGATGTGCTGAACTGTTCAATGTGGAAAGAAACCAAAGCCAAAAATAACACATGGACACTGGAATGAGGACTGCCCTCTCATATCCTTTAGAGAACATTTACCAAGTAAATATTGTTTTACTTCCTACTTTAGTATAATGGAAAAAAAAAAATCAACAGTTATGTTATCAGGTATGTACATTTATTAATGTTCACGCCTTCCTGCTCCCAAAATGACATTATTGGAATATATATTAGTAAATTGTAATTAAAATCACTTGCCATAGTTTGAGAGGACAGATTTGTTATTTATTACAATTTTACTTACCTGTCTTGTCTTTGCTGATGTTTCAATAAAAGGAATTCCATAACTTCTTGCTAAGTCCTGAGCCTGTTTTGTGTCTACTGTTCTAGAAGGCAAATCACATTTATTTCCTACTAGAACCATAGGTACATCTTCAGAGTCTTTAACTCTTTTTATTTGTTCTCTGGGGAGGAAAAAAAAAAGTTATAGCACAGGAATTAGTAACGAAAATCCTTCAGAAACTATTCACAACTTTGTCTCATAAAATAAAGGTTGTTAATATAATTCCTAGTTCCCATCACACCAAATTTTCCTTTCTCCTCCTCTACTTATTTTTCTCTATTCTAAACAGAGAGAACTTCTATGCCTTTTAAAAGATCAAATATCCAGAAATATAATAGTACTACAGTCTAATAGGTTCATATGCAGATGTTTTATCACAATGATAAAACAGAAATAATGAAAAATTCTAGACCAAAAAAGTGCTATGCCTAATTTTAAAAATTATAATCNCTCTATTCTAAACAGAGAGAACTTCTATGCCTTTTAAAAGATCAAATATCCAGAAATATAATAGTACTACAGTCTAATAGGTTCATATGCAGATGTTTTATCACAATGATAAAACAGAAATAATGAAAAATTCTAGACCAAAACAGTGCTATGCCTAATTTTAAAAATTATAATCTTAAAAACACATACTGTATATGTTGTTAAATATAAATATATAGAATTAATGTTTTATGAAAACATGATTTACAACATTAACATATTTTTAACTTTCCATTCTTAAAAAAAGAGCACCAAGTGGAAAGATTTTATTTCTATGTGAACAATTATTTTAATAAAAGTAATCAATTTTATGCAAATTCACCAAGATTCTTTAAAAAATGTATGAACACTTCTGTCTTTTAACTTCAGAGTTGTGTTTTTTCCTTAATTATCTAAAGCCAATATTTATTGATTCCAAGAAATGCCACACTAAATGGACTTTATTTTTTAAGGCTATTCAAGTGGCGCCATCTCAATTATCTTTTCACATTTTTGTTCATGGTTTTCATTTTTATGATGGATCTACCATAAAGCTTTGTTTCTCCCGTACAGAGTGGTTAATAACACAGTTTTAGAGTCAAATAGGCCTGCTTCTCAATTCCAGCATTGCCACTGTGTGATCTGGAACAAGCTGCTCAACTGCTCAATCCCTAAGATTTCATTTGCAAAACAGGGATATTACCTACCTCACAAAAATTATTTTATATTAGATAATTTGTGCATGGCAGTTAGCAAAGACTCAATGAACGGAGATACAATTACTCCTCAATGTCAATTTAGTTTATTCAACTTAAACCCACCTATAATGGTGAATATCTTCAAATGATTTAGTATTATTTATGGCAAATACACAAAGAAAGCCCTCCCCAGTCCTCATGTACTGGTCCCTCATTGCACTGTACTCCTCTTGACCTGCTGTGTCGAGAATATCCAAGAGACAGGTTTCTCCATCAATTACTACTTGTTTCCTGTAGGAATCCTGAAGGGAGAAACACAGTCTGGGTTATCATGGTGCACCTTTTGCTTCTAAAAAGGTGTTAGACACAACTCACAAACAAAAACCAATCCAATTCAAAACTGGGCAAATTGAATAGACAGGTTTCTAAAGAAAATATACAAATGGCCAATAAGTACATGAAAAGATGTTCAACTTCATTCAGGAAATGCAAATCAAAACGCCAATGAGCTACCACTTCACTCCCATTAGAGTGACTATTAAAAAAAAAGGGTAATATAATAAGTGCTAGTAAGGATGCAGAGACACTGGATCCACCAATTCCATTCCTAGGTATGTTAACAAAAGAACTGAAAGCAGAAACTCAAATACTTGTATGCCAATGGTCAAAGCATTACTTACAATAGCTAAAATGTAGAAACAACTCAAATGCTTGTTAGATAAAATGAATGGATTAATAAAATGTGTGTGATGGCATGACTGTATACACACACACACACACACACACACACACACACTCTGAGTGGAATAATATTCAGCCATAAAAAGAAATGAAATTCTGATATATGCTATAAAACACAGATGAACCTTGAAAACATTATGCTAAATGAAGTCTGATACAAAAAGACCAAACATTTCTATGATTCCATTTATACTAAGATACCTAGAAAAGGTCAAGTCACAGAGACAAAAAGTAGGAAAGAGGTTACCTGGGGCTGAGGAGAGGGGAATTGGAGAGTTATTATTTAATGGGCACAGAGTTTCAGTTTGGGATAAGGAAAAACTTCTGGAAACAGAGCTAATGGTTGTCCAATGTCGTGAATTTAACTGTCACTCAACTCTACACTTAAAATTATGGCAATGATAAATTTTATGTGTATCTTACCATGGTTTAAAAAATTAAAAAAAAAAAGTTACAAGAAGATTCAACAATGCAAGTGCACAGACTGCGAAAAAAAAAAAAGACTCAAAATTCTCTGTAAAGAAAAATAATGATTACAAAATGGGATAGCTCTATCAACTCTTACTATTCTGGATGATTTAGGTGGCAAAAAAAACCAAGCAACTTACAAATAATTGTCATGCCATTATTTTACCTATGGTCAAAGGGAATTCATAAGAGAATGGTCAATACTGAGAATTTTCACACCCTCCATAGTCCATCTCTACAGTCATGGGAACAATATTTAACAGTCAGATAGACACTATGAAACTGCTAAAGAGAATGATTGTTCTGTCTGCAAATTCTGTGAGATCCCTAGTAAAAAAGAGGGAGTAGAGAAGAAAAGAGAAAGAGTTGGATACCTTAGAGACACTGCAACTCAAAGATGGAATAAAGAAGAGGGTGAGTAACATAACAGACTCTTGAAATGAAATTTGACTTTCCTCTGACTTTTGATTAGTCTGTGTGTATCTACTCAGTCACTCAGTCGTGTCCAACTCTTTGTGACCCCATGGACTGTAGCCTAACAGATCTCCCCTATCCATGGGATTTCCCAGGCAAGAATACTGGAGTGGGTTACCAGTCTCTTCTCCAGGGGATCTTCCCAACCCAGGGATCAAACCCGCATATCCTGCATTGGTTAAGTGGATTCTTTACCACTGAGCCACCTGGGAACCTTTTGATTAATCCTCATGCCTACAAGATTTCACACACTGTCTGCCAAAATAGACTTCAAAAAATAAGGGAAAGAGCTGGTGTAAGGTGAGGTCATGGAAGCAGAGGTAGGGCTAATAATGGGTATAAAGTATAAGCCTAAGGACACTGTTTCTTCTTGTTCCACCTTTAGTTCATGAATTACTTTACAAGCCAATCTATCATTTAAAAAGTGGTCATTAAAAATTATGTTTTTGGTAAAATGTCTGAAAAAATGTTCATAGCATAGAGTATTCTAAGATACACATGTGACATGTTCCCAGTATCTCTACACACCTGTATAAACGTATCTATATATACATTAAAAAACTCATGGTGGTATGTATATTAATGTCAACAAAGAATATGTCTCTGATGGAAAGAATTAACTTAAGAAATAATTGATTACTTACCTTTTTTTGGTAACAAATATTATTTTTAATATATTTCTTTCTTTGCCTCTTAATTTCAAAAAAGTGTAAAAGGTTACCATAATAGACTATGATTTTGTGTTTACCTTTAAAGTATTTTCCAAATGTCTATAATAAAAAGCTGTTGATCTCACTAGTTAGAAAAAAAGGATGAATATTTAATTTTCCAAACAAGAAGCTCTTGACCAAAGACTTGAACATTTGGTTGACATTTTATTTTAGCCTAAAAGAGTTGGACACAACTTAGCGATTAAACACCAAAAAAAAAACCCCAAAAAACCCACAACAACAACAAATTCCCTTAATTAACTACTTGAAAGAACTGTATATTATAAATTATGTAATAAAAACCAGTGTTTTCAAGGTATAATCAAAGAGCAGGAATTGAGAGCAAAGTACAGTGTATTCAAGTCAATCCATTCATTACCCAAGTGTGGCTACTGAGCATGTAAAACAGACCAAAGACTTTTCCTCATAGTCTTCACTTGCCAATACTAGCACAAGTTAACCTTATGGTTAGTAGTTTCTTTAGTCTTTGAAATTTCCTATCAACAATGAATTAAAGACTGTAGCTTCTGGAGCCATACAGATCTATACCTAAGGCGTGGCTGGAGGATCACTCACATGTGACGACAGATACTGCCTCTAAAACAAACACCTAGTAAATTCCCATTTACAAAATTTTCAAACACTGTGTGTTTCAAAAGTATGTAATGTTGAATAGCAGCAGTTTCTGCATGTATTTCATAGCATGTTCCCAGGATGAACACTCCATCAAAGAGACTGGGAAACTGGGAAAGCAGTGTCTATTCATTCCTATTATCTTTTCCCTTCTAAGCCCTAAAGATACTGACAGCAAGGTTCTGACTCACATTCTGCTATTGAAAAAAAAAAAAATCTACAACCTGCCTATAAACAATGAGGTGGAATCTGCTGATTCTAAAGAATAGGTTTAGGTTAAAAACCCCACTTTGGCCACCTCATGCAAAGAGTTGACTCACTGGAAAAGACTCTGATGCTGGGAGGGATTGGCAGCAGGAGAAGGGGACGACAGAGGATGAGATGGCTGGAAGGCATCACCGACTCAATGGACTTGAGTTTGAGTGAACTCCGGGAGTTGGTGATGGACAGGGAGGCCTAGTGTGCTGCAGTTCATGAGGGTGCAAAGAGTCGGACACGACTGAGCGACTGAACTGAAAAACTTAAACCAAGTATTTCCCAAGTTAATTTTAACTAGGGTCATCCTTAGAAGCATAACTAGTCACTGAGCTATATAAAAAGGCAATACAACTTGGTAAAAACTTAAGAACAAAAGTGTTACACGGTGAGATGTGACCTGAAAAGAACTACAGGTTTTAAGACAAAGCAGACAGCAAGCACAACAAAAATGACACGTGAATACTAGAGTGTTTGTTTCAGCTTCAGGGCAGCGATAGGAAAAAAGTATATGAATGTAAGAAAAAATGTATGTATCAACAGCGACACTTTCCCAAGATGAAAAGCCTAAATAAGCAAACTACTGCCCACAGGCCAAATCCTGCTCACTTGTTTTTGTGTGGCCTATGAGCCAAGAATAGTTTTTGGGTTTCTAAATGATTGCTAAAAAAAAAAAAGATTATGTGACAAAGAACCAAATGATGCTTAACAGAAGTTTGCCAAGCCCGCTCTAAGCTAATAAAACGCCTTATCACAAATCTAAAGTACTCTTAACATATATTACTCCTTTTATTTGTAAAAAAAAAACAAATCATCACTGAGAAAATACAGGTTATAAAGCATAACCAGTTTAAACCACATAAATTCAACAATGAAACTAGTTAAAGCAAGAAAAGGAATAAGACTCTACATCTTTAATTAGTGTTATTTCCAGAATAATACTAATNATAAAAAAAAAAAAAAAAAAAACATCACTGAGAAAATACAGGTTATAAAGCATAACCAGTTTAAACCACATAAATTCAACAATGAAACTAGTTAAAGCAAGAAAAGGAATAAGACTCTACATCTTTAATTAGTGTTATTTCCAGAATAATACTAATAATATAGAATAAACTTTTAGATCAGGTACATATGTTACTAACATCCTTTGGAAACTAGGATAAAAGAAAGTCACTTAAAAACTAACTCAACACAATTAAACAATAAATGAAGTAAAGTTATTCCATAATTTCCCCTTATTCCTAGCTAAAGTACTGTTTTTTTAATTTAAAAAAGAAAAACTTTTCTAAATGAAATATACTACGCTGGCAAAAGTTAAACACAGACTGAAGCCAAACATTTCTGGTGATATAGTTAACAGGTACAGCCCTTTGGGAAAGCAAGTATAGTACTTATCAAGAGCCACACAAATGTTCATAGCCTTTGACACAGTAATGCTACTTATGGTAAAGGATGCTAAGAAAATACGGTTAAAAAAAAACTATAGTTAAGAAACATACTTAACATTTTACCACAGAGCACAAAATTACAGACTTTTAATACAATCTTATGCCATTTATCTATTTTCAAAATATATTCCAAATCCAAGCACTCACCACCATCATCCTGGCCCAATGTGCTTGTGTCTCATGCAGCGTCCTACAATTGCCTTCTAGCAGCCATTGCTAGTGCTACAATATATTTTCTAACAGCATCTGGTAATCATATTATAATTTGCAACCNATATTCCAAATCCAAGCACTCACCACCATCATCCTGGCCCAACGTGCTTGTGTCTCATGCAACCTCCTACAATTGCTTTCTAGCAGCCGTTGCTAGTCCTACAATATATTTTCTAACAGCATCTGGTGATCATATTATAATTTGCAACCATGTACTTATGTGTAATTATTCAAGTCGATACCCCTACTTGGCTTTAAACTCCAGGATGGTTAAGCTTGCATCTGTTTTATTCACTATTATGTACCCTGTGTGTCAGTCTTGAACACAGTAGGTATTCAGTAGTTGAACAAATGAATAAACCGTTCCACTGTAAACATATGCAGGCACTATAAAACAGTCTTATAAAAATAAAAACAGCTATAAGAACCAATCTCCCTGACTTCAAACTATACTACAACAGTATGGTACTGGCACAAAAAAATAAATACGGACCAATGGAACAAGATAGAAAGTCCAAAGATACACCCATGCATAATATGGACACCTTTTCTTTGACAAAGGAGGCAAGAATATACAATGGAGAAAAGACAGTGTCTTCAATAAGTGGTGCAATATAGCTGTCCTGGACAAACTGGACACCTACATGTAAAAGAATGAAATTAAGAACACTCCCTAACACCATATACAAAAATAAACTCAAAACAGATTAAATACTTAAATGTAAGACCGAAATCTATAAGGCTCTTAGAGGAAAACATAGACAGTACACTCTTTGACATAAATTGCAGGAAGATTCTCTTTAACACACATCCTAGATTAATGGAAATAAAAACAAAAATAAACAAATAGGACCCAATAAAACTTAAAGTTTCTGCACAGCAAAGGAAACTATAAACAAGATGAAGACAACTCTCAAAATGGGAGAGAATATTGGAAACATAGTAACCCACAGAGGACTAATCTCCAAAATATATAAGCAGCTCATACAGCTTAATGTCAAAAAAATGAACCCAATCAAAACATGCACAGAGACCTAAACAGACATTTCTCCAAAGAAGACATATAGACAGCCAATAGACACCAAAAAAGATGCTCAACACTGCTCATTATTCAGTTCCGTGGCTCAGTCCTATCCAACTCTTTCCAGCCCCATGGACTGTAGCATGCCAGGCTTTCATGTCCACCATCAACTCCCGGAGTTTACTCGAATTCATGTCCATTGAGTCCCTGATGCCATCCAACCATCTCTTCCTCTGTCTTCCCTTTCTCCTCCTGCCTTCAAGCTTTCCCAGCATAATGGTCTTTTCCAGTGAGCTAGTTTTTCGCATCAGGTGGCCAAAGTATTGGAGCTTCATCATCAGTCCTTCCAATGAATATTCAGGACTGATTTCCTTCAGAATTGACTGGTTTAATCTCCTTGCTGTCCAAGGGACTCTCAACAGTCTTCTCCAATACCACAGATCAAAAGCTCATTATCAGAGAAATGCAAATCAAAACCACAAACTTCACACCAGTCAGAATGGCCATCATCAAAAAATTTACAAATAAATGCTGGAGAAGATGTGGAGATAAAGGAATCCTCCTGCATAGTTAGAAATGTAAACTGATATAGTAACTACAGAGAACAGTATGGAAATTCCTTAAAATACTAGGAATAAATCTACCATATGACCCTGCAATCCCACTACTGGGCATTGGACTTGGAAGCAACCTAGATATCCATCAACAGATGAATGCATAAAGATGTGGTACATATATACACAGCCAGGACTTGGAAGCAACCTAGATATCCATCAACAGATGAATGCATAAAGATGTGGTACATATATACAATGGAATATTAATCAGCCATAAAAAGGAACGAATTTGAGTCAGTTGGAGTGAGGTGAAGAAACCTAGAACCTCTTATAGAGTGAAATAAATCAGAAAGAGAAAAACAATTATTACATATTAACACACATATATATGGAATCTAGAAAAGTAGTACTGATGACGCTAATAGAGAACAGGCTTGTGGATACATGGACACAGTCAGGAAAGGTGAGAGTAGGGAGAACTGAGAACGTAGCACTGACATACATACACTATCACGTACAAAATAGACAGCGGAAGTTGCTATTCAACACAGGGAGCTCAGCCTGGTGCTTTGTGATGACCTACAAGAGAAGAGGGGGAGGGGGCTCAACAGTGAGGGGTTATATATTAATATACAATTATGACTGATTCACACTGTTGTATAGCAGAATCAACACAATAATGTAAAGCAATTTTCCACTAATTAAAAAATAATAATAATCAACAGGGTGTAGCCATCTCATCACCACGGACTCAACAATAAGTCTTACATTATTATTCCTCTCAGTTTGTTAAACCAAAAAACCCTATTGTTTTAATCTCTCTTTGAGGACTAGTAATGTTACATAGTTTTTCTTTGTCATATTAGTTCCCATAACCCATGTCCTTTGACCTTTTGAGATTTTTGTCTTTTTTGTACTGACCCAAGAGTACATCATGAGAAATGCTGGACTGGAAGAAACACAAGCTGGAATCAAGATTGCTGGGAAAAATATCAATAACCTCATATATACAGATGACACCACCCTTATGGCAGAAAGTGAAAAGGAACTAAAAAGCCTCTTAATGAAAGTGAAAGAGGAGAG
>SJYW01006965.1:0-11351 GCA_006410735.1 Raphicerus campestris | reverse complement strand
CATGGAAATGACTAAAAAGGGTAGAACTCAATGAGCAAAAGTGAGAGAGAATGTGATGAAAATTGGGGAAGAATGTTAAGAAACATACCATGTATACAAAAACAAGGCTAAATAAACTCAAACATCAATAAATAGATCTTTAATGACACTAATGGAAATTAATAATTTCATGATAGCCTGTTTGTTTTAAAGCTTAATACCCATAGTCTTGTCTTTTTTTCAAGTCTCATAAACAATGTCAATGTGCTTAATTTCAATTACTTCAACAAATTTGTCGTTCCACAAAATAAGGTGATCATACAAGAGATTAATCAGTTGTACTATTCAATATTTTAATAGTCACATTTTCTACGTTTGTGATAATTTGTAATTTATATAAGGCTATTTCTGTAAATCTAAGCAAGCTATGAGTGTTTATAATCTAAAGGAAAGGAAAAGACTAGCACGTGAAACAGTAGTCATATTTAACCCATACGATTGATGTTCTTCAGAAAACCTAGTGAGGAGAGGTAATCTCCTCTGAAGAAAGTGTGAAATATCAAGTTGGAATATGGTCTCGTGGGTGTATTCAAATCTATCTGCTTTTGAGATTAGCAAACGTTTTTCCTGTAAAGGTCCAGATCATAAATATTCTTGGTTTTGCTGAATATATGGTCTCTGTTGTGACTATTCAGTTTTATGCTGCAAGGTGAAGTCAAAAGAAAGTGAAAGTGAATTCACTCAGTCATGTCCAACTCTTTGGGACCCCATGGACTGTAGCCTACCAGGTTCCTCCATCCAAGGGATTTTCCAGGCAAGAGTACTGGAGTGGTTGCCATTTCCTTCTCCAGGATATCGTCCCAATCCAGGGATTTAACCCGGGTCTCCTGCACTGTAGGCAGACGCCTTACCATCTGAGCCACCAGTGAAGAGCTTGGTGGCCTGGTGAAGTCATAGTATGTAAGCAAATTTGCATGGTTGCATATGTTCACTTTCAATTTTTTTTTAAAACAGCTGGAGTTGAGAACCAGAGTTGGCTTGGGGGGCATAACTTGACAATTCCCAGTCAAGTTCATCATTGAGAAGTTATGCATCCTATTTTCAATATGAAATAGAAGGCATGAAAAGGTTGGAGGCCGAGTGGAATGTTTTTGTAGATATACCCTCAATTCCCAGAACACCCCAAATACTTATACTTGAATGTAATTTCAGTGAAATAGGATAGATGTTTTTGCTAACCATTTTTCTACAATATCCATGCAAATTTCTCCCCACATTGGGATGGATTCTTTAGAACCTGCCAACCAGATAAATCTCTTCCTAAGTTTCTGTCATTGAATTTCCTTGACAACAGAGATAGCTGTGATCAAAGAGTTTGCACATCAAATTTGATAATTAAAAGCTGAATTTTATTTTCAAATAACAGTAAAAGACCTTTTTTATCACTCAGTTGTGCCCAATTTTCTATTGCTTTCCTAGAAATCAATATTTAACTACAAAAGAAAGTAGCATAGGACACAGTTATTAAGTACAAGTACCCTGAAGCATCATGGCAACTTCCTTTCACTCCATCCTCCATCATGGAACACTTCACAACACATTCAAAATTCTGAACAGAAATGCTAACAATTGTCATGTGCTTCTCAGTTATTTCAGTAATAAAAGACTAAGAAAAATTTCAATGTTACAAAATGCAATCACTAAACACGAGTTAGCTATTTAAAAACATTAAAATGTACTTCTTAATATTATATCCTTTAGAAAAGTTATGAAAAGTGACTAATAGTTAATAAATATTGATTAATTACTGCATGTCAGGCAGTATGTCATGTTTTACACTTATTAAATCATTTAATACTCAAGCATATAATCATGCAGGTACTATTATTACTCTAATTATACAATGATGAAGAAACTGTGCTTGTGCAAAATCACAGGGCTTCTAAGAAGCAGAGCTAGGATTTGAAAGCAGGAGTTCTAGGCTCCCAGTGCTAATGAGGTTAAGGCCTTGATTCAGTGCCTGCACAGGAATGCTAGTCTCCTGGCACAGTGAGTATACGCTACATTCTGTCTGAGAAATGTCACCACTGACAAAGAGGATGATGAAATAAGAGATGGAGGTGAATACAGAGACATACAAGCCAAAAGCGGCAGAAAGTGAGAGACGAGATCCAAATATCATTTATTCAACAAATGTTACAGGTCAGTAAGCCTCCTTACAATCACGACAAACACATTTATTTCAGCTTGGAATCAGATCAGTCTGTTTAAATTCTTGCTCCACTACCTCCTAGGTACTTTTCTGATTACTTGTTTAAAACCTCTGGAACAAAATCCTCTGACATAAAATGAGGATAAGAACCCAGATTGTTTTCCAAGGATGTTATGAAGAGTAAATGAGCTCATGAGGGCTTGAAAAAACAGTGCATGCCCTCAAAATGGTAGCTACTATTATCATTCAGGGTTTTGTTCTTTTTTAAATGTAAGTATCAAACAATATGTTAAAAGTTAAAAATGTATCCAATCATTTGAATGGCCTGTCTATATAACTCTCAGCTTCTCAAAATTTATTGATTATCTACCATGTGCTAAACCTTATTAGGAAAAAAAAAAAACCTCAGTTGTGGTTAATCATAAAGATAAACTCTCTATAAAATTGATTTTTTTTCACTTTCATCTGAAGATATTACATGTACACAACTGTTAAGATATTATTTCAGTCCACACATCTTCCTACCTTGTCTATGGCTATCCCTTCCTGAGAGAGCCTCACAGTGTCAAGAAGGCTGAACACCCTCTCTTATCATCACCCACTTATTTCAAACCATTTCATCCACTTTTCCCAAAATACCATGAAAATATCATCATTTTAGAACTGTCTATATGTTCTTTGATACACCAAAGATAGCATTAGGATGCCATCTGATGTACTCACCATTAAATGAGGAAGTGGCGGCAACTGAGTTTTGATGTAGTCAAATCATACTCCAGTAAAGTTTTTAATATATGATGCTACTAATTATGTAACACTGGGAATAATAATAATAAATGGATAATATTTCAAGCAGCTTTTCTTAATTCAAAGGAGGGAAAAAAGAGATAGATATGGATGATACAGGAAGAAAGAGAGCACCTATATTCATAAAAAATTCTTTTATAATTTTCTCTCAAGAAAATTATGTCTAAGAAGACATAAAAATGGCCAAAGGCACATGAAAAGATGCTCAACATAACTAACTATCATGGAAATGGAAAGAAAAATTTCCATGAGCTATGATTTCACACCTGTTATTAATAGAATGGTTATAACCAAAAAGACACGAAATAAGTGTGAGTGAGGATATAGGAAAAGGAGAACAAATATTTGTGCTCTGTCAGTTAGAATATAAATTGGAAAACAGAATAAAAGCAACACAAAAATTTTAAAAAGGATCTACCATATTAGCCAGCAATTCCTCTTGGGCATTTATGCCAAGAAAATAAAAATACTAAAGCTAAAGATATATATGCACTCTCATGTTCACTCCAGCACTGTTTATAATAGCCAAGAAAACAACTGAAGTGTGCAGTAAGAGACAAACAAATATTAAAATGTGTCACACACCCTAGAATATTTTTCAGACAAAAAAAAAATTGAGTGTGATTTGTTGCCACACAAAACAGTGTTGCCCTTTGCGACAACATAGACGGACCTCAAAGATATTATGCTAACAGAAATAAGTCAGGAAGAGAAAGACAGATACCACATGATCTCACTTACATGTGGAATCTAAAAGCAAAACACGGAAACAAACCAAAAAGAAAACGAAAAACAAGCACATGGATATAGTGAACAAGCTGGTGGTTGCCCGAGGTGCAGAGGTCAGGAGGAGTGGGTAGCAGGGTTAAAAGGCTCAAAATTTCAATCATAAAATTACTAGGTCATAGGGAAGAGATGCACAGCATGGTGACTATCGTAAATAATACTGCATTGCATATTTGAAAGTAGCTAGGAGAATAGACCTTGAAAGTTCTCACAAGAATAAAAACTTTCTCACAAGAAACAAACGCTTGCAAATACGCATGGTGAACAAATGTTGACTTACTGTGGTGATCATTTTGCAATACATACAATAACAAATCATTAAAATGTACACCTGAAACTATTAAAATGGTATAGCAATTATCATATATCACTTATACCTCAAAAGAAAGAGAATAATGTACCTATTGGATTCTTTCTACTTTGTTCACAAACTGAATTTTAAAAGAAAGAAAAAGTAATGTTACAGAACAATGACTGTGGTTGCTAAAATAGTAAGATATATAATTAGAGTTTTACATTTAAGCACAAGTTGGCAATGACCTGGCAAATATATGAATAGCAAAGTCATAAATAAGGAAAAAGACACTTCTCCACAGATGAGGCAGTGTAAAGCTTCAGGTGGGTTAATGAGATTAGCTCCAGCAGGCAGTAAATCCCATGAGATAGAATTTATCTTCCGTCTATTTTCAGTTCATCCAGCTGGTACAGAGCAGTTCTTTTCCTTGTCACTCCATTGTTGTCATCTGTCTTAGGTTCAGTTTTCAAACTTAAACCTTCTATTACATCTTTGTTACAGGAAAGCTTAAACAAAGTGCATTTGTATAAGAGATGTAGACAAAAATTTCAGAACACTCCATTAGGTGACTATCATCAATCTGCTTTTAAAGAAAACTTATATGAATTAAGCCAAAATTATACTGAAATGACAGAATGAGTTATGACTATAAGAATTTGTCTCAAGAGGATGATATATACATATATAAATATAGTTATAACTGATTCACATTATTGTATGGCAGAAACCGATAGAAATCAATACAACATTGTAAAGGAACTATCCTCCAATTAATTAGTTTAATTTTTTTTAATTTAAAAAATATTTTTAAAAATNCCCAGAAGAGATTTGAGTGTAAAACAGTTACGCAAGCCAATTTTCCCTCAGTAGCTTGGAAAACCTCAATGTATATTTTATCTCCCTCACTATTCTATAAGCTCCTGAGATCAATGCTGGCTTTCACGCTTTGAATCATAACAGAACTCAATAAATGAATTTTATTCCAGTAGGCAAGCTCCTCCAAAAAAGTCTTTGCCCCTCAGTTCAGTTCAGTTGCTCAGTCGTGTCCGACTCTTTGCAACCCCATGAATCGCAGCACACCAGCCCTCCCTATCCATCACCAGCTCCTGGAGTTCACTCAGACTCATGTCCATCGAGTCAGTGATGCCATCCAGCCATCTCATCCTCTGTCGTCCCCTTCTCCTCCTGCCCCCAATCCCTCCCAGCATCAGAGTCTTTTCCAAATGAGTCTTTGTCCCTGCTAACTCCCAAATTTAAGCAAGCTCTATATGCAAATTTCCTTTTCTACCCAAAATATTTTTCTATTATTTTTATTTTTATTTAACCTTAGCTGCGCTAGGTCTCTGTTGTTTTGCATAGACTTTCTCTAGTTGTGGCAAACAGAAGCCACTTTTTGTTAAGGTGCTCAGGACTCTACTTGCGGTGGCTTCTCTCATTGCAGAACATAGCTTTAGGTATGCAGCTCCCATGCTCTAGAGCGCAGGCTCAGTGATTGTGGAAAATGAGCTTAGTTGCTCCACAGCATGTGGGATCTTCTCAGATCACGGATGGAATCTGTGTCCCCAGCATTGGCAGGTCAAGTCTTTACCACTGAGCTACCAGGGAAGTCCCTACCAAAAATATAAGACCAATGTCTCAATAATGCTAACAATTTGGCAGAGCTGAAAATCTCATGGATGACTTTAGTTCAGGGTCAAATTTGTAACTCCAGATCACTTACTGCTTTGTAGAAGATACAGGATAGCTTCCACCCCTCAAGCCCTGGTCTTAACACAGTTCCTTGACAACTGCTACTAGATAATAAGAGAAAGAAATATTCCCAAAAGTGTAGAATATTTTTCTGAATGTCATCTGGGAGGTCCAAGATCCATTTCTGGTATCTTTTGCTCTCTGCAAAAGATGGGAGCTTCTAAAGTTATAGCAATATATCTGCATGGTTTAAAGTATCAGAGGTGCTTGTGTCTATCTTCAGTCCTCCTCCTCCAAAGATAAGTACCTGACATCATCTCTGCAGGGACTTTCACAAAGTAAAGGCTTAATAAATGTCTGGTGCACTGAACTAAATTATAAATGAAGCACCTATTGTTTGTTGTTTTTATTTATACCATAACTATCCTTAGATAATGAATTCATTTATCTTTTGAAGCACTAAAATACAACCACTGGTATCAGATATACAACCATTAGGATTGGATATTTTATTTCAGAAGTATAAAAATCAACATTGGTCTTAAAAAGTTCTACAGATTTTTAGGAGGAATTTAATATTTTGAAGTTTACTTCTGACAGCAAGTCTTTATTTCTTGTAACTTCCATTTCATTCATAGAAATATATGAGATGCCTTAAGAACCATTGGTATTTCAATTGTAAATATTAAGGAAGTGTATTGCAATGCAGACAGGTAATCCTAAAGCCCAGCAGAGCAATAATGATTAACAACACAGTCTAGAGGGAGTGTAAATTTTAATACTGTCACCCATAAAATCCATGTTTCAAAGGTTACAAAACAGAATCAAGTTTACCAACAAGCAAATAAGTCATTTTGTTTAGTGGTTTCTTATTTTATCTCTGACTTTTTAAATAATCAGCATCATCTCCCCAGAGCAGGTAAAGTATCCTCGCCTGCAAATGCACTATTAGAAGTTCTAAAATCCTTACAGAGAATACTCTCACTGGATTCTTCTCCTAGCACTACCAGTATTTATTTGAATTTACTTTAAAAAAGAGAAAGGAGACTTTAGGGAGGTGGCTTTTACATGGATTTTATTTGCTGATGATAATGATGATTGACCACACCTCTTTATAAGATGCTTAGAGATTAATCCCATTATCACTCTTGCAGCTATCAGAGTACTTTTTGAGAGGTGATCTCAATTTTGGACTCTAAAGAACAGAACACTAAAATAATCCAAAAAAATATACTGAAAGTCATGGAAATGACTAAAAAGGGTAGAACTCAATGAGCAAAAGTGAGAGAGAATGTGATGAAAATTGGGGAAGAATGTTAAGAAACATACCATGTATACAAAAACAAGGCTAAATAAACTCAAACATCAATAAATAGATCTTTAATGACACTAATGGAAATTAATAATTTCATGATAGCCTGTTTGTTTTAAAGCTTTTTAATACCCATAGTCTTGTCTTTTTTTCAAGTCTCATAAACAATGTCAATGTGCTTAATTTCAATTACTTCAACAAATTTGTCGTTCCACAAAATAAGGTGATCATACAAGAGATTAATCAGTTGTACTATTCAATATTTTAATAGTCACATTTTCTACGTTTGTGATAATTTGTAATTTATATAAGGCTATTTCTGTAAATCTAAGCATGCTATGAGTGTTTATAATCTAAAGGAAAGGAAAAGACTAGCACGTGAAACAGTAGTCATATTTAACCCATACAGTTGATGTTCTTCAGAAAACCTAGTGAGGAGTGGTAATCTCCTCTGAAGAAAGTGTGAAATATCAAGTTGGAATATGGTCTCGTGGGTGTATTCAAATCTATCTGCTTTTGAGATTAGCAAACGTTTTTCCTGTAAAGGTCCAGATCATAAATATTCTTGGTTTTGCTGAATATATGGTCTCTGTTGTGACTATTCAGTTTTATGCTGCAAGGTGAAGTCAAAAGAAAGTGAAAGTGAATTCACTCAGTCATGTCCAACTCTTTGGGACCCCATGGACTGTAGCCTACCAGGTTCCTCCATCCAAGGGATTTTCCAGGCAAGAGTACTGGAGTGGTTGCCATTTCCTTCTCCAGGATATCGTCCCAATCCAGGGATTTAACCCGGGTCTCCTGCACTGCAGGCAGACGCCTTACCATCTGAGCCACCAGTGAAGAGCTTGGTGGCCTGGTGAAGTCACAGTATGTAAACAAATTTGCATGGTTGCATATGTTCCAATAAAACTTTCAATTTTTTTTTTAAAACAGCTGGAGTTGAGAACCAGAGTTGGCTTGGGGGGCATAACTTGACAATTCCCAGTCAAGTTCATCATTGAGAAGTTATGCATCCTATTTTCAATATGAAATAGAAGGCATGAAAAGGATGGAGGCCGAGTGGAATGTTTTTGTAGATATACCCTCAGTTCCCAGAACACCCCAAATACTTATACTTGAATGTAATTTCAGTGAAATAGGATAGATGTTTTTGCTAACCATTTTTCTACAATATCCATGCAAATTTCTCCCCACATTAGGATGGATTCTTTAGAACCTGCCAACCAGATAAATCTCTTCCTAAGTTTCTGTCATTGAATTTCCTTGACAACAGAGATAGCTGTGATCAAAGAGTTTGCACATCAAATTTGATAATTAAAAGCTGAATTTTATTTTCAAATAACAGTAAAAGACCTTTTTTATCACTCAGTTGTGCCTAATTTTCTATTGCTTTCCTAGAAATCAATATTTAACTACAAAAGAAAGTAGCATAGGACACAGTTATTAAGTACAAGTACCCTGAAGCATCATGGCAACTTCCTTTCACTCCATCCTTCATCATGGAACACTTCACAACACATTCAAAATTCTGAACAGAAATGCTAACAATTGTCATGTGCTTCTCAGTTATTTCAGTAATAAAAGACTAAGAAAAATTTCAGTGTTACAAAATGCAATCACTAAACACGAGTTAGCTATTTAAAAATATCACATTAAAATGTACTTCTCCTTAATATTATATCCTTTAGAAAAGTTATGAAAGGTGACTAATAGTTAATAAATATTGATTAATTACTGTATGTCAGGCAGTATGTCATGTTTTACACTTATTAAATCATTTAATATTCAAGCATATAATCATGCAGGTACTATTATTACTCTAATTATACAATGATGAAGAAACTGCTTGTACAAAATCACAGGGCTTCTAAGAAGCAGAGCTAGGATTTGAAAGCAGGAGTTCTAGGCTCCCAGTGCTAATGAGGTTAAGGCCTTGATTCAGTGCCTGCACAGGAATGCTAGTCTCCTGGCACAGTGAGTATACGCTACATTCTGTCTGAGAAATGTCACCACTGACAAAGAGGATGATGAAATAAGAGATGGAGGTGAATTACAGAGACATACAAGCCAAAAGTGGCAGAAAGTGAGAGACGAGATCCAAATATCATTTATTCAACAAATGTTACAGGTCAGTAAGCCTCCTTACAATCACGACAAACACATTTATTTCAGCTTGGAATCAGATCAGTCTGTTTAAATTCTTGCTCCACTACCTCCTAGGTAGTTTTCTGATTACTTGTTTAAAACCTCTGGAACAAAATCCTCTGACATAAAATGAGGATAAGAACCCAGATTGTTTTCCAAGGATGTTATGAAGAGTAAATGAGCTCATGAGGGCTTGAAAAAACAGTGCATGCCCTCAAAATGGTAGCTACTATTATCATTCAGGGTTTTGTTCTTTTTTAAATGTAAGTATCAAACAATATGTTAAAAGTTAAAAATGTATCCAATCATTTGAATGGCCTGTCTATATAAATTTCAGCTTCTCAAAATTTATTGATTATCTACCACGTGCTAAACCTTATTAGGAAAAAAAAAACCTCAGTTGTGGTTAATCATAAAGATAAACTCTCTATAAAATTGATTTTTTTTCACTTTCATCTGAAGATATTACATGTACACAACTGTTAAGATATTATTTCAGTCCACACATCTTCCTACCTTGTCTATGGCTATCCCTTCCTGAGAGAGCCTCACAGTGTCAAGAAGGCTGAACACCCTCTCTTATCATCACCCACTTATTTCAAACCATTTCATCCACTTTTCCCAAAATACCATGAAAATATCATCATTTTAGAACTGTCTATATGTTCTTTGATACACCAAAGATAGCATTAGGATGCCATCTGATGTACTCACCATTAAATGAGGAAGTGGCGGCAACTGAGTTTTGATGTAGTCAAATCATACTCCAGTAAAGTTTTTAATATATGATGCTACTAATTATGTAACACTGGGAATAATAATAATAAATGGATAATATTTCAAGCAGCTTTTCTTAATTCAAAGGAGGGAAAAAAGAGATAGATATGGATGATACAGGAAGAAAGAGAGCACCTATATTCATAAAAAATTCTTTTATAATTTTCTCTCAAGAAAATTATGTCTAAGAAGACATAAAAATGGCCAAAGGCACATGAAAAGATGCTCAACATAACTAACTATCATGGAAATGGAAAGAAAAATTTCCATGAGCTATGATTTCACACCTGTTATTAATAGAATGGTTATAACCAAAAAGACACGAAATAAGTGTGAGTGAGGATATAGGAAAAGGAGAACAAATATTTGTGCTCTGTCAGTTAGAATATAAATTGGAAAACAGAATAAAAGCAACACAAAAATTTTAAAAAGGATCTACCATATTAGCCAGCAATTCCTCTTGGGCATTTATGCCAAGAAAATAAAAATACTAAAGCTAAAGATATATATGCACTCTCATGTTCACTCCAGCACTGTTTATAATAGCCAAGAAAACAACTGAAGTGTGCAGTAAGAGACAAACAAATATTAAAATGTGTCACACACCCTAGAATATTTTTCAGACAAAAAAAAAATTGAGTGTGATTTGTTGCCACACAAAACAGTGTTGCCCTTTGCGACAACATAGATGGACCTCAAAGATATTATGCTAACGGAAATAAGTCAGGAAGAGAAAGACAGATACCACATGATCTCACTTACATGTGGAATCTAAAAGCAAAACACGGAAACAAACCAAAAAGAAAACGAAAAACAAGCACATGGATATAGTGAACAAGCTGGTGGTTGCCCGAGGTGCAGAGGTCAGGAGGAGTGGGTAGCAGGGTTAAAAGGCTCAAAATTTCAATCATAAAATTACTAGGTCATAGGGAAGAGATGCACAGCATGGTGACTATCGTAAATAATACTGCATTGCATATTTGAAAGTAGCTAGGAGAATAGACCTTGAAAGTTCTCACAAGAAAAAAAACTTTCTCACAAGAAACAAATGCTTGCAAATATGCATGGTGAACAAATGTTGACTTACTGTGGTGATCATTTTGCAACACATACAATAACAAATCATTAAAATGTACACCTGAAACTATTAAAATGGTATAGCAATTATCGTATATCACTTATACCTCAAGAGAATAATGTACCTATTGGATTCTTTCTACTTTGTTCACAAAGTAGAATTTTAAAAGAATTTTAAAAGAAAGAAAAAGTAATGTTACAGAACAATGATTGTGGTTGCTAAAATAGTAAGATATATACTTAGAGTTTTACATTTAAGCACAGGTTGGCAA
>SJYW01006960.1:5810-23040 GCA_006410735.1 Raphicerus campestris | reverse complement strand
CATAGCCAATCAACCCTCAGATTACCTAACCTAGCCCCACTGTACACGAGCCAATCGGTCACTAGGCTAAACCTTCTGACTTTACTTTCAGGAGCTTGTGATTTACCTTGGAAGTAAAAACTAATCAAGAATCTACATACAAATCCCACGGATGGAAGTAACCAACCAGTTATCTGTCAACTTAAACACCCCATAAAGTGGCCAATCAGTTGTCCTCCTGCTTGAAAACCCCCCTCTTTACCCTTTTACCTGATTAAATTCCCTATAAAAGCAGTGCAGCCCAAGACTTGGGGCTCCCTCCCTATAGCCACTGTGATGGTGCTGGTGGGAGCCCTAGCTAGAGCTAGCAATAGACCCCTTTATGCTTTTGCATTGCCGTGGACATATTTCTCTCAGTTTTGGGGACTTGGACTTTGGGCATAACACAAACCCCTCCCCAAATACTTGATTTTTTGTGTGGCAAAAATATATATTTTGCACTAAGTTTTGCAAGATAATACTGTTGGAGGAAGCTGGATAAAGGGTACACAAGATGGCTCTGTATTATATTTTACTACTGAATCTCTACTATATTTTAACTATGTGAATCAATCCTTACCTTAAAATAAAAGGACTTCCCTGGTAGTCCATCGGCTAAGAATCTGCACTCCCAGTGCAGGGGGCTTGGTTTCCATCTGTGGTCAGGGAACTAGATCCTGCATGATGAAACTAGATGCTCATGGGCTGCAGCTAAGAAGATCTCGAGTGCTGCAACTAAGACCTGGTGCAGCCAAATAAATAAATAAAAATAAATATTTTTTTAAATATATAAGAAGTAATTAAACACAGCCTTAAACCAAAAAAGAAGAAAAGGCTTGGTGGAGAGAGGGAAAAAAATAAGAAAAGGCTTGAGTCCTTTGGCCCCACCTCTGGCTGGGGACTCACAGCCATGAGTAGGTAAAATGGTCAGGAGAGACTTTTCTGGGACTCCCTGACATGAAGGCCCCATACACGGTGGCTCCAAAGACTGTTGATGAGTCCTTAGGGGCTATCGTTAGATTGGGAGAATATGGGAATGTAATAGGTGATTAAATTAAAGTGAAGGTTTGGATAAAAGTTGTAAGGTTTGAACAGGTTTCATGTGAGGTGGTTTTGCCCCCTTTATCTGGGAGAGCAAATGTACTGGGGGATAGATGTTGTGTCTGATGGGATAAGGTTTCCCTTACTTAGCATCCTAAAGCAGAAGTCACTGGATCCTGCCCTTCTGCCAATATGACTGGCCATGCTAAATGAAAACCAATAACTGCCTGGGGCTTCCCAGGTAGTGTTAGTAGTAAAGAACCTACCCACCAATGCAGGAGACATTAGAGTTGCAAGTTTGATCCCTGGGTCAGGAAGATCCCCTGGAGGAGGTCATGGCAACCCTCTCCAGTATTCTTGCCCAGGGAATCCCATGGACCAGAGGAGCCTGGTTGCACAGAGTTGGACATGAATGAAGCAACTTTGCATGCAACTTTGCCTGAGCCCACAGCGGTTATTAATTTAAACAGTGTGGACTACCTGGTGGACAGAAGGAAATAACTACTTTAATGCTCTGTTAGAAGCTATAGTCCTGACGTGGACAGGTCGTCTGTTCCATAGCCTCGTGTACAGCGCTAACTTGAGCTATGGCAAAATACCACCCAACAATGAACACTGGGATTTTGGATCAGAAAATTTGCATTTACTAGCTTGTTATTGGGCCTTAATGGAAACTATGCCTATGACTAAAGGATATAAAATAATCTTGAACCTTAAATACTTATAATATCTTGGGTGATGTCCACTCTCAACCCATGTCTTCTGGGTTAAGCTGTCTCTCCCCTTAACCTCAAGTAACCCACTCCTCACCAATCCAGCGGCTGGCCAGGTGACTGAGATGGGCTCAGAACTGGACGCTTAACCAGATCAAGCCAACCTGAATGGGGACTCAATTCTCAGACTTTTGTTGAAGACTTTAGGTAAAAGAGCTCTTTGTTTGCTGGAATTAAGCCTAGGGGGATAGAAGAACTGCTGCAACCAATTTGCCCCTAAAAGAGGAGGGCTTTTTGGACAATACAGCCAGTCACAGAGGTGGGAGAGTAAAGTCCGAGGCCTGAATGTTTACACCTGAATCCAGCTAGGCCTGAAGTAAATCGTATCCTTCAAGTTTTCAGTTACAAGAACCGATTAAATCTGTCTGCCTTACCCTGTTTGTCCTAGGGGGCCCTCACAAAATCAAGAAGAATCATATTTTAAGGGGACACAGGAAAGACACAAAGAAACATTTATCTTAAAATAACAAAAAAAGGAACTTCAGACATAGCCTACAGCTCCCCCTAGTGGAAAACATTGCTTTTTTAGCCCTGGATAACATGCCACCAGGTTTCCCAAAAGTCTGTATATCGAGGTTAATTTAGAACATCTTTCCTACTTCAAAAATATAATTGCTCATATTTATAATCCTGATCACAGCTCTGTCCCATAATATTTTGTAGTTCAGAACTATAATCCTGAACAAAACATGTCCCAAAATCATGCAGTGAAGTAAATTTAGAATGTGCTAGACCACTGGACTTAGTGGCTCAGTCGTATTCAACACTTTGTGGCCCCATGGACTGTAGCCCACCAGACTTCTCTGTCTATGGAGTTTTCCAGGCAAGAATACTGAAGTGGATTGCCAATTCCTACCCCAGGGGATCTTCCCGACCCAAGGATTGAATTTCCATCTCTGGCACCTGATAGACCATTAGGAATCATAGGAATCCTATTTCACAGCTATCAAAAAAGAGAAAAATAAGAAAGACAAAAAAATATAGTTCCATAGGATTTTAATATCCAAATAAAGATAACTTTCTTGGCTTTTGGTTTCAAGAACTGTCTCACACCTCCCACCCCTCTTTTTTCTCCACTTCTCATGAAAATGACCAAAGAGAGAAATACAGACGACAACAACAAAACAAAACGGTCCCAGCAAGCAAAAGAACTGGAGAAAATACCGTGAACCGAACTGAATATTTGAGAGATTTGGGGTCCACTGCTGGGGCTAGAACAGGGGAGGCGGTGCTCCACCTTGGCTCCGTAGAGCAGTGGGCCGAGTAGCCCTAGAGGGCCGGGGTCATGCTGCTCCAGCCCGTGCAGCCCCACCCCTTATTCCTGGGGCTGGGGTGTCTGGTCTAGGCCTTGCAGGAAGATGTGCCCTTTGCCTCCCCTCTACTCACACAGCATCTAGCCGACAGCCCGCAGCTGTGCTAAGGTGGTCCTACGGAGGGGAGAGGGTTCCAGGGAGGAAGCACAAGATGCTATGTGCAAACACGTGGGGAGCCTCTATTCCTGTCCACTTCCACCCAAGTCCAAGTGTGAACAGCCAACGGAGAATCACTGCATGAGAGAGAACCTTCAGCATCCTGACAAAGGTAGATTAAGAAGGGCAATCTGGACAAGAACGTCCCCAGGGACTTCCCTGGAGGTCCATTGGTGCATACAAGGCAAGAGTGGTGGGATCAATCCCTGGTTGGGGAACTAAGATCCCACATGTCCCAGCATGATCAAAAAAATAAGCAAAGCAAATTGTCCCCAGTGGAATGAAGGAAATACAAAAGTACTAAAAACATTTGAATCAATCTCCTCAAAATTATGTATGACAGAATATTGTATTCATAAAAAAACCTGGTATACAAAATGTGGTAAATACATGCAATGGGATATTATTCAGCCATAATAAGGAATGAGATTTTGATATATGCTATATCATGGGTGAACCCTGAAAATATTATGCTAAGTGAAATAAACCAGATACAGAAGGAAAAATATTGTACGATTCTACACATATTAGATACTAGACTAGACAAATATGCAGCCACAGGAAGTAGAATGTCGATTACCAGGGATAGAGGGAAGGAAGAGGGAAAGTTATTGTTTAATGGGTACAGAATTTTTGTTGGCGATCATGAAAAATTTTTGAGTATAGTGGTGAGTTATACAAAATTGTGAGTGTACTTAATGCCACTGAACTATACACTTAAAAATGGTTAAAAAGTAAATTTTAGGTTATGTATATTTTACTACAATAAAAAAATACCCTCCCCAAACCAACCTGTTACAGAAAAAGAAACAATTAGAGAAAAAGTATTCTTAGAAATGTAGAATACAAAGGCAAAAAATTAAAAAACCCAATAGAAGCAGAAAATAATGGAACAGGCACTGCTTTTAAAAACCTTGTCATTTTAGAAGGCCAGTTAAGGAATTCTCTTAGAATATTTTTGAGGACTCTGGCTTTATAATTATTTCCATCCTTAGTAAGTCCTGGTTCCAAACAAGTCTGTGGCTCCAAAGTAAAAAATCAGGCCTGTCAATGCAAAAGCATAGTACTCACTCCACAATGCAAAGAAAACGGCCCTTGTACCTGATGGCAAGACTGAGTGGCAAGACTTAGGGTCCCTTGGAGGAGAAAGGAGGGCTGTAGGGGCAACCCTAGCTAAGACAGTGTTTAACTTTTTCTCTTAAGGAAGTCACCCCAACTCTTCAGGCCCAGGAGGATATGAAAGAGGAAAAGAAAGAAGAAAAAGTCAGGCCCACATGGTTTTTTTTTTTTGGCCCCACCATACATCTTCCCCAACCAGGGATGGAACCCATACCCACCTCCTGCACTGGGAACTCAGAGTCATAACAACTGGACAGTCGGGGAAGTCTCACATGTTCTTGTTTCTCCTTCTCGGTTTGGAAAAGGGGAGTCCTGGCTCGGTGGAACCATCCAGGTGGGTGTGGGGCAGGCAGGGCTCATGGAATATGCTGGGAGATACCTCAAAGCAGAAGAAGCCTCTTAGGTGGCTTCACCCAAAAGGGCTTTAGGAAAAAATGCAGAAGATGCAGTGGGAGGAGGAGAGCGAGAAGAGCCTTGAGATGTGGTGTGATGTCCAGCACAGTGAGGGGATGCCAATCTGCTGAGAGGCTTCTGAGCCAGCTGAGGCCTTGGGTGGAAGAGAGGAGTCACTGATGGCCATGGGCATAGACGGTCAAAAGTTGTGGCTGCCGTGACTGCCCAAGGCCAGATGGGACCTGTTGTCCCCAGCACATACCACCCAGAGGCTGGCCCAGCCCAGCCTGGGTGAGAAACCAGCTGGGAACAGCACAAGGGTAGCCCCATCTGCCACCATGCCCGGATGCCACCTTGGATAAAGCACGAGAAGGGGAAAGACAGCCTTGCTGAGAAGACGAATGCAGAAATGACTGAATCTTTACTTCAAAGACAGCATCTAATCTGGAGGAGACAGAGATTCCGCTCTCAGGTTCCCATCCTTTCAACTGCTGCTGGCATGAGAAAGGAAGGAAGAGCAGTCACAGATGTGAAACGCTGGTATTGTGTGCGCATCTGAGTGTGTGTGCAAATTTACAACCCTGCTACACAAACATGAATCAGGGATGAGAAAACAGTAAATGGTAAAACACGATGAATAAAAAACAATGGTAAGAGAGGAAACCAGCAAAACATCTGGTTAAGTCTTAACTGCTGCTCCAAATTTTTGAGAAACTCAAAGCAACTGATTGGAGTCATAAAAACAGAAAAGACATTAAAAAAAAAAAAAGACAGTATTTTTTAAAATCTGAAACTAAAATTCTAGAATCTAGATTCTTTTCAACTTGGATTTGGGGTAGGGGGAAGGGATGATGGCGCGTGGAAAGGAAGAAGAGAAGGTTCAAAAGCAAGCCAAATGAAAAACCAAAATAAAATATCACCTCATCTCTGTTAGGATGGCTCTTATAAGAAGAGACAAAAAATAACAAGTGTTGGTAAGGATGTGGAGAAAAGGGAACCCTCGTGCCCTATTAGTTAGAATATAAATTGGCACAGCCACTATGGAAAACAGTAAGAAGGGTCCTCAAAAAAAGAAAAATAGAACTACTATAAGGTACAATAATTCATTTACCGGTATCTAGCTGAAAGAAATGAAATCACTGTCTCAAATTGATATCTGCACCCCTACCTTCACAGCAGCGTTATTTACAATAACCAAGACAAGGAAGCAACTCAAGTGTCCATCAACAGATAAATGGATAAAGATGTGGCATATACACACAGTGGAATATTGTGTGTGTGCTAAGTAGTCTCAGTAGTGTTCTGATTCTTGGTGACTGTGCGGACTGTAGGCCTCAAGACTCCTCTGTCCATGGAATTCTCCAGGCAAGAATATTGGGGTGGGTTGCCATTTCCTCCTCCAGGGGATCTTCCTGATCCAGGGATCCCGAAACCACATCTCTTACATCTCCTGCATTGGGGCAGGTCCTTTACCACTAGCGCCATCTGGGAAGCCCATACAATGGAATGTTATTCAGACATAAGAAAGAAAGAAAAATCCTGTTGTTTGCAACAACATAGATGAGTCTTTAGGGCATTATGATAAGTGAAATAAATCAGATAAGGAAAGATAAATACTTGTATGATCTCATATGTGGAATTTAAAGAAAAACCTGAACTAGGGCAGGAGGTAGGGTAGATGAACAAACCTGACTTTATAGATATAGAGAACAGATTGGTGGTTGCCAGCCAGAGGGGAGAGTGGAGAATGGGCAAAATGGGAGTGTGTGTATGTTCAGTTGCTAAGCGTGTCCGACTCTGCAACCCCACGGACTACAGCATGCTAGGCTTCTCTCTTCTTTCCTACCTGCTGGAGTTTGCTCAAATTCATTGAGTCAGTGATGCTGTCTAACCATCTCATCCTCTGCCACCCCCTTCTCCATTTGCCTTCGATCTTTCCCAGAATCAGAGTCTTTTCCAATGAGTTGGGCCAAATAGGTAAAGGTGGTCAAAGGTACAAACTTCCAGTTATAAAGTGCATAAGTCCTGGGGGTATAGTGTACAACCCAGTGACTAAAGTTAACAATGCTGTATTGTATATTTGTAAGTTTCTAAGAGAGTAATCTTAAAAATTCTCATCACAAGAGAAAAACTTCATGCGGCAATGGATGTTAACTGAACTTATTGTGGTAATCACTTTTTAATATGTACATATAGCAAATCATTACATTGTACACCTAAAACTAAGACAATGTTATGTGTCGATTATATTTTTTTAAAAAAGAAACAAATGCCAAACCAGTCTACGGTGAGAAGAACAAGGGGTTGCAGAGGGCTGGGGATGGGAGAGAACTGACTGGAAATGGCCACAAGAGAACCTTTTTTTAAAGTCTTTTTTTTTTTTTAATTAAAATACAGTAGATTTACACTGTTGTGTTTGTTTCTGCTGTACAGCAAAGTGACTCACTTATACATATATATATTCTTTTTCACTATGGTTTATCAGAGGATACTGAATATAGTTTCCTGTGCTATACAGTCAGACGATTTTGTTTATCCCAGTTTGCGTCTGCTAATCCCAGCCTCCCAATCACATCCCTCCCCCATCCCCACAAGAGAACCTTTTGAGGTGATGAAATGTTCTGTATCTTGATCGGGGTGGTGGTCAAACAGGAGCATTCATGTTTGTGATAACCCCATCAAACTGTATATTTAATATGGGTGCATTTATTGTTTGCAAATTATACCTCTTTTCTGGATTTTTCCAGCTTCTAGAACTGTTCTCCTGTGTGCCTTGGCTTATGGCCTCTTCATTCATCTTCAGAGTCAACAGTGTCTTGCTTCAGTCCACCACTCTCTTCTTGTGTCTCAATTTCCCTCTGCATCCCTATTTTTGGAGAGAGTATCCCTTGCGGCATGTGGGATCTTAGTTCCAGAGATCTTAGGGATCTTAGACCAGAGATCCAACCCATATACCCACCCCCCAGCATTTGAAACGCAGAGTCTTAAATACTGGACCACCAGGGAAATCCCACCTGCCTCCCTCTTTTTTATTTTTTTATATTTATTTTTGACTGTGCAAGGTCTTATTTACAGCATTGGACCTTGGTTCTATCACCAGTCACATCCACAACTGGGTGTTGTTTTTGCTTTGGCTACATCCCTTCATTCTTTCTGGAGTTATTTCTCCACTGATCTCCAGGAGCACAATGGGCACCCACCGACCTGGGGAGTTCATCTTTCAGTGTCCTATCTTTTTGCCTTTTCATACCGTTCATGGGGTTCTCAAGGCAAGAATACTGAAGTGGTTTGCCATTCCCTCTCCAGTGGACCACAGTCTTCTGTCAGACCTCTCCACCATGACCAGTCCGTCTTGGGTGGTCCCACACGGCATGGCTTAGTTTCATTGAGTTAGACAAGGCTGTCATCCATGTGATCAGATCGGCTAGTTTTCTATGATTGTGATGAACTATGGACGGATGTTTGTGACATTGTGTAGGAGACAGGGATCAAGATCATCCTCAAGAAAAAGAAATGCAAAAAAGCAAAATGGCTGTCTGAGGAGGCCTTACAAGTAGCTGTGAAAAGATGAGAAGCGAAAAGAAAAGGAGAAAAGGAAAGTTATACCCATCTGAATGCAGAGTTCCAAAGAATAGCAAGGAAAGATAAGAAAGCCTTCCTCAGTGATCAATGCAAAGAAATAGAGCAAAACCATAGAGTGGGAAAGACTAGAGATCTTTTCAAGAAAATTAGAGATACCAAGGGAACACTTCATGCAAAGATGGGCTCAATAAAGGACAGAAATGGTAGGGATCTAACAGAAGCAAAAGATATTAAGAAGAGGTGGCAAGAATACACAGAAGAACTATACAAAAAAGATCTTTACACCCCAGAGACTCACAATGGAGTGATCACTCACCTAGAGCCAGACATCCTGGAATGTGAAGTCAAGTGGGCCTTAGGAAGCATCACTATGAATAAAGCTAGTAGAGGTGATGGGATTCCAGTTGAGCTACTTCAAATTCTAAAAGACGATGCTGTGAAAGTGCTGCACTCAATATGCCAGCAAATTTGCAAAACTCAGCAGTGGCCACAGGACTGGAAAAGGTCAGTTTTCATTCTAATCCCAAAGAAAGGCAATGCCAAAGAATGCTCAAACTACTACACAATTGCACTCATCTCACATGCTAGTCAAGTAATGCTCAAAATTCTCCAAGTCAGGCTTCAGCAATATGTGAACTGTGAACTTCCAGATGTTCAAGCAGGTTTTAGAAAAGGCAGACAAGCCAGAGATCAAATTGCCAACATCCACTGGATCACTGAAAAAGCAAGAGAATTCCAGTAAAACATCTATTTCTGCTTTATTGACTATGTCAAAGTATTTGATTGTGTGGAGCACAATCAACTGTGGAAAATTCTTCAAGAGATGGGAATACCAGACTACTTGACTTGCCTCTTGAGAAACCTGTATGCAGGTCAGGAAGCAACAGTTAGAACTGGACATGGAACAACAGACTGGTTCCAAATAGGAAAAGGAGTACATCAAGCCTCTATATTGTCACCCTGCTACTTATATGCAGAGTACATCATGAGAAATGCTGGGCTGGATGAAGGACAAGCTGGAATCAAGATTGCTGGGAGAAATATCAATAACCTCAGATATGCAGATGACAACATCCTTATGGCATAAAGTGGAGAAGAACTAAAGAGCCTCTTGATGAAAGTGAAAGAGCAGAGTGAAAAAGTTGGCTTAAAGCTCAACATTCAGAAAACGAAGATCATGGCATCCGGTCCCATCACTTCACGGAAAATAGATGGGGAAACTGGAAACAGTGGCTGACTTTATTTGGGGGGGCTCTAAAATCACTGCAGATGGTGACTGCAGCCATGAAATTAAAAGACGCTTGCTCCTTGGAAGAAAAGCTATGACCAACCTAGACAGCATATTAAAAAGCAGAGACATTACTTTGTCAACAAAGATCCATCTAGTCAAAGCTATGATTTTTCCAGTAGTCATGTATGGATGTGAGAGTTGGATTATAAAGAAAGCTGAGTGCAGAACTGATGCTTTTGAACTGTGGTGTTGGAGAAGACTCGAGAGTCCCTTGGACGGCAAGGAGATCCAACCAGTCTATCATACAGGAAGTCAGTCCTGAATATTCACTGGAAGGACTGATGCTGAAGCTGAAACTCCAATACTTTGGCCACCTGATATGAAGAACTGACTCATTGGAAAAGACCCTGATGCTGGGAAAGATTGAGGGCAGGAGGATATGGGATGACAGAGGATGAGATGGTTGGATGGGATCACCGACTCAATGGACATGAGTCTGGGTAAACTCTGGGAGTTGGTGATGGACAGGGAGGCCTGGCGTGCTGAGTTCATGGGGTCGCAAAGAGTCGGACATGACTGAGCTGAAGTGAGCTGCGGTCTGATTGGCTGTGCTTTCTCTAGTTGCGGTCAGCCAGGTCTACTCTGATGTGGGCACAGGCTTCTCACTGCGGTGGCTTCTCTTGTTGCAGAGCACAGGCTCTGGAGCCCGGGCTCAGTAGTTGCGGCACATAGGCTTAGTTGCTCCACAGCTTGTGGAATCTTCCCAGACCAGGGATCAAACCCATGTCCCCTGTACTGGCAAGGAGATTCTTATCCATTTGACCACTGGAGAAGTCCTCTGCCTTCCTCTTATGAGGACATTTGTGATGGCATTTCTGGCCTACTCAGATAATCCAGAATAATCTCCCCATCAATAGATCCTTACTTTTATATACATTCAAGCAGAAAAACACAATTTAAGGAAATGAAGTAGGTCTATACGCAAAAACACGGGAAAATGAGGTAAATCTGTAAGAACATGAGAAAATGCCCAAGGTATGTTATAAAGTAAAAATAGAAATTAACAAGCAGCAACAAATTAGAAGATATAAAAAGAAGATCCTACAAGAATAACTAAAATATATAAATGCCAGGGTTTCCGTGGTAGTCCAGGGACTAAAACTCCATGGTCCCAGTGTAAGGGTCCTGGTTTCGATCCCTGGTTAGGAAACTAGATTGAAGATCCCATGAGTTGCAACTAAGACCCAGTACAGCCAAATGAATATTTTCTTTAAAAAAAGACAAAATACTTTCTAATAAACTTAACAAAAACCATATCATACCTACATTAACGAAAAATCTAAAACACTCCGGGATAGAACAGTATACTTGAAGAAATCAACATGTATGTCATATTCTTGCATAGAGAGGTTCAGGATCATAACATATGAATATTCCATAAATTAATTTATAAATTTGACATCGCAACAATGAAAGTACTAATTCTTTAGGGAAAAACTTAGAAAACATGATTATAAAACCTATATTAAAAAAAACTCTGTGTGTAAGAATAGCCAGGAAAATTCTGGAGAAGAAGGGCAGTGAGACAAGGGGTGGAAGTAGTTTTCTTCATTATTTAAAAATCTTATAATGTTTTAATAATGAGAACAGTATAGTGCTGGTTCATCTAAGGCAGACTGACCAATGGAAGAAGAGAAAGCCCAGAAATAGATGCATATACATTCAGGAGTGTTCTTTATGATTAATATGGGGGGAAAACTGAATTAATTCAATGAATAACAGTAAGACAATGAGAGCCAACCAGGAGAAAATAAAGTTGGATCCATTTCTGATGCCTCACTTCAAGATAACTTCCAAGTGAGTCATCAAAGGTGAAACTGTAACTCCTTGAAGAAAACATTGGAGAATTCATTTATAACCTTGGCAAAGCTAAGGCTTTTAAGACAATGACTTAATATCCAAACAGACAGACACATACATTTAAAAACACAGGCAAAAACATATCTGCATTATAAGCAACCACTAGACAAATTAGGAAAAATATTTTTTTGCAAGTTGTATCACAGATCTGTAACGTTTGTCCTAACGTTTAAAGAGCTCTAAAAACTTATGAGAAAAAGACCAATAACTCAATAGAAAAATGAGCAAAGGATATAAACTATCAATTCACAGAAAATGATATTCAAATGGCTTCCAAACATGAAAATATATTCAGTCTCACTCATAAGGGAAATGCAAATTTAAACTCCACTGAGATATTTTTATGCCTTTTTTTCAAATATCAGATTGAAAAAATTTTAAACCAGGCTGTGGGCAAAAAGACGTTCTAGTTATTGTTGGTAAATTGGTATAATTCCTGTAGGGGACAATTTGACAACATCTATCCAATTTACGGTGCATAGACCCTTTGGTTTTGCAATTTGCCCTATAAGTGTGCTTGCACTAGGTTTGGACATGGTTATTTATTAGAGCAATACTAGTAATAGCAAGATAACTAGTTAGCCAAGTTATCATATCTTCGGTCAATAGAATATTATGCAGTTGTAATCAACTCTATATGAAACAAGAAAAAGAAAGTCCTCCATGATCCGTTGTTAAAATAAAATAGCAGAGTGTAGAACAATGTCACCTTTTTAATAAATAAGAAAACTATGAGAAAATACATTGAGGGACTTCCCTGGTGGTTCAGTGGTTAATACTCTGCACTCTCAATGAAGGAGGTGCAGGTTCTATCCCTGAGTCAGGAATTAAGATCCCTCTTGCCACACAGAATAGCCTAGACAAAACAAAAAACCCTCAGACAGAAAATATACTTTTATTTGCTTGTGCTTGTGTGTGTAGAAAGACCTCCAGAGGATACACAAGAGTCTAACAATGGCTGCCTCTTTGGGGGAAGTGAGATGACAGGAGGTAAGGGTGAAAGCGGAGAAAGCAATGGCACCCCACTCCAGTACTCTTGCCTGGAGAATCCCATGGATGGAGGAGCCTGGTAGGCTGCAGTCCATGGGGTCGCTAAGGGTCGGACACGACTGAGCGACTTCACTTTCACTTTTTACTTTCATGCATTGGAGAAGGAAATGGCAACCCACTCCAGTGTTCTTGCCTNACATTGGAGAATTCATTTATAACCTTGGCAAAGCTAAGGCTTTTAAGACAATGACTTAATATCCAAACAGACAGACACATACATTTAAAAACACAGGCAAAAACATATCTGCATTATAAGCAACCACTAGACAAATTAGGAAAAATATTTTTTTGCAAGTTGTATCACAGATCTGTAACGTTTGTCCTAACGTTTAAAGAGCTCTAAAAACTTATGAGAAAAAGACCAATAACTCAATAGAAAAATGAGCAAAGGATATAAACTATCAAGTCACAGAAAATGATATTCAAATGGCTTCCAAACATGAAAATATATTCAGTCTCACTCATAAGGGAAATGCAAATTTAAACTCCACTGAGATATTTTTATGCCTTTTTTTCAAATATCAGATTGAAAAAATTTTAAACCAGGCTGTGGGCAAAAAGACGTTCTAGTTATTGTTGGTAAATTGGTATAATTCCTGTAGGGGACAATTTGACAACATCTATCCAATTTACGGTGCATAGACCCTTTGGTTTTGCAATTTGCCCTATAAGTGTGCTTGCACTAGGTTTGGACATGGTTATTTATTAGAGCAATACTAGTAATAGCAAGATAACTAGTTAGCCAAGTTATCATATCTTCGGTCAATAGAATATTATGCAGTTGTAATCAACTCTATATGAAACAAGAAAAAGAAAGTCCTCCATGATCCGTTGTTAAAATAAAATAGCAGAGTGTAGAACAATGTCACCTTTTTAATAAATAAGAAAACTATGAGAAAATACATTGAGGGACTTCCCTGGTGGTTCAGTGGTTAATACTCTGCACTCTCAATGAAGGAGGTGCAGGTTCTATCCCTGAGTCAGGAATTAAGATCCCTCTTGCCACACAGAATAGCCTAGACAAAACAAAAAACCCTCAGACAGAAAATATACTTTTATTTGCTTGTGCTTGTGTGTGTAGAAAGACCTCCAGAGGATACACAAGAGTCTAACAATGGCTGCCTCTTTGGGGGAAGTGAGATGACAGGAGGTAAGGGTGAAAGCGGAGAAGGCAATGGCACCCCACTCCAGTACTCTTGCCTGGAGAATCCCATGGATGGAGGAGCCTGGTAGGCTGCAGTCCATGGGGTCGCTAAGGGTCGGACACGACTGAGCGACTTCACTTTCACTTTTTACTTTCATGCATTGGAGAAGGAAATGGCAACCCACTCCAGTGTTCTTGCCTAGAGAATCCCAGGGACGAGGAGCCTGTTGGGCTGCCATCTATGGGGTCGCACAGAGTCGGACACGACTGCAGCGACTTAGCAGCAGCAGCTTCAGCAAGGGTGAAAGGGAGACTTTCATTATATTCTCTTTAGTTTTAATTGATTAATCTATTTAATTATTATGTTTTTGATCCTGGCTGGCAGGATCCTATTTCCCTGACTAGGGACAGAACCCGGTCCCTCAGCAGTGAAAGCATGGAGTTCCAGCCACTAGACCGCTAGGGAATTCCTTATTTTATTTTTTAAACATGTAAATGTATTATCGTTCATTAAAAATATAAAATAAAATATTTTAAAGGAGGGAAGCAGATTGTAAAGCAGTACATAAAATGATTTATTTTCTCATATATCCATTTTAAAAGCTATTAACAGCAAGACTTTCATTTTTTACTTACACATTTTTGTAAACTTTCATTTCTACAAGAAATGTGTGTTATTTCTGTAATCAGAAAGAACAAAATGGTGATTTTAAATTTATTTTCTAATTGAATAGGGGAAAATGATATATTTGTATGTTCCCTCCTCTCTCTATTACAACTGCGAATGAATGGAGTCCTGGTTTTCACCTTCTATTTTTTTAGACTCAGTGTTCTTTTCTAGCTCAAATGGAATTATTTTTTAAGACTTCAGTTCCTCCAGGAGTTGACTGCTGCCCTGAGATTCAGGCCAGATTGGTTTCAAAAGTCCTTTGCCTCATAAAAATTTAAGGAAGCTTTTGTTTGTTTGTTTTGTTTTGCTTACTATTGTAGTGACTATTGCAATGATTCCACAAACTTCTAATTCCTTCTATCAGCTCCAAATTTAATAGCTTTATGGGAGACGGGGGCGGCGGGGGGTGGGGCGCGGAGAAGGGACTAAAGATCTCAGAAGACATTTTCCCTTGCCCCCTGGTAACTCAGATGGTAAAGAATTTGCCTGCAGTGCAGGAGACTTGGGTTCCATCTCTGGGTAGGGAAGATCCCCTGGGAGGAGGAAATGGCAATCCACTCCAGTATTCTTGCCTGGAAAATCCCATGGCGAGAGAAGCCTGGGAGGCTACAGTCGACCGGGTCACACGGTCGTACACTACTGAATATGCATGCTGATGAAAGAGAAGAACCAGCATCTGCCAGAGGGGGGCGCTCAACCTACGGCTGCAGTTATTTATAGAGTTGGATTTAAATGTCTTTGGGCCCTCTGGTAACTCTATCAGAACTGCTCCTTTAAAAGCTGGCCCCGCCCCTTTGCGTAAGAGGGTCGTTTTGCTTTGGTACTTTACAGACTGAATACAAATTTAGCGGGCAATGGAGCAGAAACAGAAACAAGCTCTGGTATGAGTCTCTGGAAGGGAGGGTGAAGCCTGGCTGTGTAATGTCAGAATGAGGACCAGGATGGATTTAAGATATTTTGCTGCCTTTCCTCTTCTCCCAAATATAAATTGGTGCAGCCTCTGAAAAACAGCATGACAATTCATTAAAAAAAAAAAAGAAAGAAAAATTATCATCTGATCTAGCAATTCCAGTTCTAGATACATTCCCCAAAGAATTGAAAGCAAGGACCAGAACAGGTATTTGTATACCCATGTTCACCAGTATTATTCAATTTAAATTATTATTCAATTAAAGTATTATTCAATTACTCACAGTAGTCAAATGTTCAGGGAGGGTTGAATAGATAAAACAAAATGTGGTCTCTACATGTGTGCTCAATCACCTCTGACTCTTTGCGATTGTATGTAGCTCCATGGACTGTATGTAGCTCACCAGCTTCTCTGTCCATGGGATTCTCCAGGCAAAAATACTGGAGTGGGTTGCCACGCCCTCCTCCTGGGGATCTTCCTGACCCGAAGATGGACTGGTGTCTCCTGCACTGCAGGCAGATTCTTTATCTCTGAGCCACTGGGGAAGCCCAGTCTCTACATATAATGGATTATTCAGCCTTATCAATGAAGGGAATTTTGATACATGCTACAAAATGCATCAAATTTGAGTACATTATGCTAAGTGAAATAAGCCAGTAACAAAAAGACAGATACTATATGCTTCCACTTGTATGAGACACCTTCAGTTCAGTTCAGTTCAGTCGCTCAGTCCAGTTCAGTTGCTCAGTCACATCCTACTCTTTCAACCCCATAAATTGTAGCACACCAGGCCTCCCTGTCCATCACCAACTCCCAGAGTTCATTCAAACTCACATCTATTGAGTAGGTGATACCATCCAGCCATCTCATCCTCTGTCGTCCCCTTCTCCTCCTGCCCACAATCCCTCCCAGCATCAGAGTCTTCCAATGAGTCAACTCTTCGAATGAGGTGGCCAAAGTACTGGAGTTTCAGCTTTAGCATCATTCCCTCCAAAGAACACCCAGGACTGATCTCCCTCAGAATGCACTGGATGGATCTCCCTGCAATCCACGTGACTCTCAAGAGTCTTCTCCAACACCACAGTTCAAAAGCATCAATTCTTCGGTGCTCAGCTTTCTTCAAAGTCCAACTCTCACATCCATACATGACTACTGGAAAAACCTAGCCTAGTCAAATTTATAGAGTCAGAAAGTAGAAACGTGGTTGCCAGGGGGTTAGAGGGAGGGGAAATGGCAATTATTGCTTACTGGATGGGGAGTTTCAGTTTGAAAAAGTTTTAGAGATGGATAGTGGTGATGGTGGTCCAACAATGTGACTATATTTAATGCTATGAACGATATGTTTAAAAGTGACTCAAATGGTAAATTTTATGTCATGCATATTTACCACAATTTTTTTCAAGTTGCTGAGTCATGTCTGACTCTTTGTGACCTCACGGACTATATGGTCCATGGAATTCTCTAGGCCAGAATACTGGAGTGGGTAGCCTTTCCCTTCTCCAGAGAATCTTCCCAACCCAGGGATTGACGAATCCAGGTCTCCCACATTGCAGGCAGATTATTTTTCAGATGAGCCACAAGGGAAGCCCTATTTACCACAATTTTTAAAAGTAAAGAAAAAAACAAAAACAAAACTCTGCTCCTCGTCACTACCTACATTAGTTGTCACTTCATGGACCCTAGGAGAAAATCAGGAGATTTTAAAATAAGCCAAATCAGTTTCTGGGCCTCAGTCTTACCACCTGTTAAATGAAGGAGTAGGATGGAAAATCCATGACTCCTAGAGATGTTGTGTCAGAAGAAGAGAGATTGGGGGAAATAACCCTTACTTCTGTAAAGAAAATTCGGAGCCCAAGACTATATAAATGAATATTGATACCTATTAGATTTTAAGACTACTGCTTTTTTTT
>SJYW01006948.1:0-16148 GCA_006410735.1 Raphicerus campestris | reverse complement strand
TTTGAAGACCTGAGGTATTTCCATTTACTCTGTTCGTACTTGTCTCTATAGGAGGTTTTCTGAGAGACCTGTAATCTTGTATTTAAGGGACTGTCTGACTAGGACTACTGGGCCTGTGTGTGTTTTATACTTTGTGTTCTAAGTTGCGATTTGTGAGAGTCATTTTGTTTAGACCTCAGAGAAAAGCTGGTTTAGGTAAAAGTGTGAAAAACTGGTTCCGAAGTTGGTTTGTTTTACATAAACAGTAAGAGCAAGCTTGGTTCAAAGGCCTTTCAGCATGCTGGCGCTGAGGGGACAAGCTCTAGCACAGCTTGACTGTCTCACCCTGTGCCTTGAAACCAGGCTCTCAGGAACACTGATCTAGAGGATCTCTACCTCCTGAGACTGCGGGGGAGACAGAAGAAGCCTTAAAAAGTCCATTTATTCCAACTGTCATTTATAAACTAGTGAGTCTGATATAACAACATTTGATGCATAACTAAGCTTAGAAAATGAAGTTAGATTTCACGTTGTGTCTGTCTAGATATGTGTATGTCTCTATATGTGTCTTAGGTTAATTTTGTTGAGACTAATTTGTAAACGAGCCCTGCCTAATTGGTTTAAGGCAAAATAAGCACTTACAAATCAAACAACTCTAAATTAAGCTAAATATATTTCAGGTCCTTGTGAACTGGGAAATAGCCAGTATTAAACTAATACCTGGTAATGCAGACATGTCTTTAGAACCATCAGTAAGTAAAACACTTCTGTTGTAACTATTTACTAGCGGTCAAATACGACTGTATTCTATCTCTTACAAACTGGTCAACAAAGGAACTTAATGTGGAAAAACTTCTAAGAAAAATAAATGTGTTTTCAGTAAAAGGTGTGAGAAATGAATAAGGACTGAAATGAGTAAGTTATGCATGATCAGGATTTTCTAAAATTGGATTACAATTAGTTGGGTAAATGATTTTGTTAGGAATGACACCATCATAGAACCAACTAGGTCCAAAACGGCAGAGTCAACTTTTACTAGACCTTGAGCCTCGGTATACATCCACTGTGACAGATCAGTAATGAGCTACCAGCACTGGCTAAATCTGAGTGTTCTAAACTCTTTTGATTTTTTTTTGGACAAAACATCCTAAATCAAATTATACTGAAGTTCTTTTGACCTTTGTTACCTTTAAGATGCTTCAAACAGGCCCCGAAACATCCCAAAGAGAGATATTAAACTAATTACGTTCATTTGGTTGGTTACATTATATGGAAATATTATCAAATGAGTAATAAATGCTCTCAGGTTATACTGTATGATATTACTAATACAGATATTCTAGAGGTTATATGGAGTTCTTAAAAATCTGATATATCCTGGTAAAATGTTATCAGTCATAATTCTTTGAAGCACTATTTCTAACCTGGATGAAAGGACCCTTGTCAGGGCCCCTGCAATGGACTGGTCTATAGTGAAGATGGCTGACCTCAAAATCATCTTAAAATGACTCTCAAAGGCAAAACTATACTCACACCAGGATGAGAAGACGACGACGACAGAGAGAAATAGTTTGCCCAAGGTCCTCGATGTGACTCATATGATCTATGTTTTCCCGATGTCTTGGACCTTTGTGTGTGAATCAATTTTTTTTTTCTATTGTAGGCATGATCTGATGCTACTTTTAGAAATCAATCCAATTGTTGGGTTTATGGCCAATTACCTGTATCTAGTAGTTCCGGGTTACCCTGGTGGATCTCTCCCCTCCAAGCCTCTAAATGGATGACCTTTAGTAAAGTTCAGCTCTGTTCTGTCTGCTCCTGACATTTCTAGATGGGCTCCCCTCACCTGGCCAATTAACAATGCTTGCTCTGATCCTAGTCATAAATGAGTTTTCGTCTATTACTCAAGCTTAATAAGTTTCAGTCAAGGAATAAATGTCCCACAATTATGGGATGGATTTATGAAGATAACACCAGGCTATGATAATTTAAGTTTAAAGTCTCCTCTATGTTGGGAACAATTAAATCATACTAAGGAATCAGTATAGTAATACCAAGNGGAATAAATGTCCCACAATTATGGGATGGATTTATGAAGATAACACCAGGCTATGATAATTTAAGTTTAAAGTCTCCTCTATGTTGGGAACAATTAAATCATACTAAGGAATCAGTATAGTAATACCAAGAAACTGGGCTATGTGCCTTGTAGACAGTGAAGTGAAAGGAAAAGGAGAAAAGGAAAGATATACCCATCTGAATGCAGAGTTCCAAAGAATAGCAAGGAGAGATAAGAAAGCCTTCCTCAGTGATCAATGGAAAGAAACAGAAGAAAACAATAGAATGGGAAAGACCAGAGCTCTCTTCAAGAATATTAGAGATACCAAGGGAACATTTCATGCAAAATGGGAACAATAAAGGACAGAAATGGTATGGACCTAACAGAAGTAGAAGAGATTAAGAAAAGGTGGCAAGAATACACAGAAGAACTATACAAAAAAGATCTTCATGACCAAGATAATCACGATGGTGTGATCATTCATCTAGAGCCAGACATCCTGGAATGCTAAATCAAGTGGGCCTTAGGAAGCATCACTACGAATAAAGCTAGTGGAGGGGATAGAATTCCAGCAGAGCTATTTCAAATCCTAAAAGATGATGCTGTAAAAGTGCTGCACTCAACATGCCAGCAAATTTGGAAAACTCAGCAGTGGCCACAGAACTATAAAAGTTCAGAAGGTCAGTTTTCATTCCAATCCCAAAGAAGGGCAATGCCAAAGAATGTTCAAACTACTGCACAATTGCACTCACCACACATACTAGCAAAGTAATGCTCAGAATTCTCCTGGCCAGGCTTCAACAGTGCGTGAATTGTGAACTTCTAGATGTTCAAGCTGGATTTACAGAAAGCAGAGGAACCAGAGATCAAATTGCCAACATCCATGAGTCATCAAAAAAGCAAGAGTTCCAGAAAAACATCTACTTCTGCTTTATTGACTGTGCCAAAGCCTTTGTGTGGATCACAACAAACTGTGGGAAATTCCTAAAGAGATGGGAATAGCAGGCTATCTCACCTGCCTCCTGAGAAATCTGTATGTAGGTCAAGAGGTAACAGTTCGAACCAGACATGGAACAACATACTGGTTCCAAATTGGGAAAGGAGTACGTCAAGGCTGTATACTGTCACCCTGCTTATTTAACTTATATGCAGAGTATATCATGAGAAATGCTGGGCTAGATGAACCACAAGCTGGAATCAAGACTGCCTGGAGAAATATCAATAACCTCAGATACACAGATAACCCGACCCTTAAGGCAGAAAGAGAAGAACTACTAAAGAGCCTCATGATAAAAGTGAAAGAGAAGTATGAAAAAGTTGGCTTAAAAAACAGCATTCAAAAAACAAAGATCATGGCATCTGGTCCGATCACTTCATGGCAAATAGATGTGGAAACAGTGGAAACAGTGACAGACTTTATTTTGGGGGGCTCCAAAATCACAGCAGATGGTGACTGCAGCCATAAAGTTAAAAGATACCTGCTCCTTTGAAGAAAAGCTATGACCAACCTAGACAGCATATTAAAAAGCAGAGACATTACTTTGCCAACAAAGGTCCACCTAGTCAAAGCTATGGTTTTTGAGGTAGTCATGTACCTCAAAACATGTGAGAGTTGGACTATAAGGAAAGCTGAATGCGGAAGAATTCATGCTTTTGAAGTGTGGTTTGGAGAAGACTCCTGAGAGTCCCTTGGACTGCAAGAAGATCCNAAACTCTTTTGATTTTTTTTTGGACAAAACATCCTAAATCAAATTATACTGAAGTTCTTTTGACCTTTGTTACCTTTAAGATGCTTCAAACAGGCCCCGAAACATCCCAAAGAGAGATATTAAACTAATTACGTTCATTTGGTTGGTTACATTATATGGAAATATTATCAAATGAGTAATAAATGCTCTCAGGTTATACTGTATGATATTACTAATACAGATATTCTAGAGGTTATATGGAGTTCTTAAAAATCTGATATATCCTGGTAAAATGTTATCAGTCATAATTCTTTGAAGCACTATTTCTAACCTGGATGAAAGGACCCTTGTCAGGGCCCCTGCAATGGACTGGTCTATAGTGAAGATGGCTGACCTCAAAATCATCTTAAAATGACTCTCAAAGGCAAAACTATACTCACACCAGGATGAGAAGACGACGACGACAGAGAGAAATAGTTTGCCCAAGGTCCTCGATGTGACTCATATGATCTATGTTTTCCCGATGTCTTGGACCTTTGTGTGTGAATCAATTTTTTTTTTCTATTGTAGGCATGATCTGATGCTACTTTTAGAAATCAATCCAATTGTTGGGTTTATGGCCAATTACCTGTATCTAGTAGTTCCGGGTTACCCTGGTGGATCTCTCCCCTCCAAGCCTCTAAATGGATGACCTTTAGTAAAGTTCAGCTCTGTTCTGTCTGCTCCTGACATTTCTAGATGGGCTCCCCTCACCTGGCCAATTAACAATGCTTGCTCTGATCCTAGTCATAAATGAGTTTTCGTCTATTACTCAAGCTTAATAAGTTTCAGTCAAGGAATAAATGTCCCACAATTATGGGATGGATTTATGAAGATAACACCAGGCTATGATAATTTAAGTTTAAAGTCTCCTCTATGTTGGGAACAATTAAATCATACTAAGGAATCAGTATAGTAATACCAAGAAACTGGGCTATGTGCCTTGTAGACAGTGAAGTGAAAGGAAAAGGAGAAAAGGAAAGATATACCCATCTGAATGCAGAGTTCCAAAGAATAGCAAGGAGAGATAAGAAAGCCTTCCTCAGTGATCAATGGAAAGAAACAGAAGAAAACAATAGAATGGGAAAGACCAGAGCTCTCTTCAAGAATATTAGAGATACCAAGGGAACATTTCATGCAAAATGGGAACAATAAAGGACAGAAATGGTATGGACCTAACAGAAGTAGAAGAGATTAAGAAAAGGTGGCAAGAATACACAGAAGAACTATACAAAAAAGATCTTCATGACCAAGATAATCACGATGGTGTGATCATTCATCTAGAGCCAGACATCCTGGAATGCTAAATCAAGTGGGCCTTAGAAAGCATCACTACGAATAAAGCTAGTGGAGGGGATAGAATTCCAGCAGAGCTATTTCAAATCCTAAAAGATGATGCTGTAAAAGTGCTGCACTCAACATGCCAGCAAATTTGGAAAACTCAGCAGTGGCCACAGAACTATAAAAGTTCAGAAGGTCAGTTTTCATTCCAATCCCAAAGAAGGGCAATGCCAAAGAATGTTCAAACTACTGCACAATTGCACTCACCACACATACTAGCAAAGTAATGCTCAGAATTCTCCTGGCCAGGCTTCAACAGTGCGTGAATTGTGAACTTCTAGATGTTCAAGCTGGATTTACAGAAAGCAGAGGAACCAGAGATCAAATTGCCAACATCCATGAGTCATCAAAAAAGCAAGAGTTCCAGAAAAACATCTACTTCTGCTTTATTGACTGTGCCAAAGCCTTTGTGTGGATCACAACAAACTGTGGGAAATTCCTAAAGAGATGGGAATAGCAGGCTATCTCACCTGCCTCCTGAGAAATCTGTATGTAGGTCAAGAGGTAACAGTTCGAACCAGACATGGAACAACATACTGGTTCCAAATTGGGAAAGGAGTACGTCAAGGCTGTATACTGTCACCCTGCTTATTTAACTTATATGCAGAGTATATCATGAGAAATGCTGGGCTAGATGAACCACAAGCTGGAATCAAGACTGCCTGGAGAAATATCAATAACCTCAGATACACAGATAACCCGACCCTTAAGGCAGAAAGAGAAGAACTACTAAAGAGCCTCATGATAAAAGTGAAAGAGAAGTATGAAAAAGTTGGCTTAAAAAACAGCATTCAAAAAACAAAGATCATGGCATCTGGTCCGATCACTTCATGGCAAATAGATGTGGAAACAGTGGAAACAGTGACAGACTTTATTTTGGGGGGCTCCAAAATCACAGCAGATGGTGACTGCAGCCATAAAGTTAAAAGATACCTGCTCCTTTGAAGAAAAGCTATGACCAACCTAGACAGCATATTAAAAAGCAGAGACATTACTTTGCCAACAAAGGTCCATCTAGTCAAAGCTATGGTTTTTGAGGTAGTCATGTACCTCAAAACATGTGAGAGTTGGACTATAAGGAAAGCTGAATGCGGAAGAATTCATGCTTTTGAAGTGTGGTTTGGAGAAGACTCCTGAGAGTCCCTTGGACTGCAAGAAGATCCAACTAGTCAATCCTAAAGGAAATCAGTCCTGAATATTCACTGGAAGGACTGATGCTGAAGCTGAAGCTCCAATACTTTGGCCACCTGATATGAAGAACTGATTCATTGGAAAAGACCGTGGTGCTGGGAAGGATTGAAAGCAGGAGGAGAAGGGGATGACAGAGGATGATATGGTTGGATGGCATCACTGACTCGATGGACACGAGTCTAAGCAAGCTTCATGAGTGGATGATGGACAGGGAAGCCCGGCATGCTGCAGTCCATGGGGTCACAAAGGGTCAGACATGACTGAGCAAATGAACTGAAGTTCAGGAGGAACCAGGTGTTGTCATGACAAGAGCGGGAGACACGCTCACGGGTTCATTTACCAAGATCCCACCATGTGCCACATAATGCCCTACACAGGCTGTGGACAAAATTATGGTGAATTCAGATATTTGGGAGGTTTTTACTCTATTCCAGGCAGAACTCTAGGCGCTGCAGATAAACAGATCAGCAAGACATGAGACCTCCAAGGCAGCCCGGTGCTTCAGACTCCAAGCTTCCACTGCAGGGGCTGCAAGCTCCAACCCNTGATATGGTTGGATGGCATCACTGACTCGATGGACACGAGTCTAAGCAAGCTTCATGAGTGGATGATGGACAGGGAAGCCCGGCATGCTGCAGTCCATGGGGTCACAAAGGGTCAGACATGACTGAGCAAATGAACTGAAGTTCAGGAGGAACCAGGTGTTGTCATGACAAGAGCGGGAGACACGCTCACGGGTTCATTTACCAAGATCCCACCATGTGCCACATAATGCCCTACACAGGCTGTGGACAAAATTATGGTGAATTCAGATATTTGGGAGGTTTTTACTCTATTCCAGGCAGAACTCTAGGCGCTGCAGATAAACAGATCAGCAAGACATGAGACCTCCAAGGCAGCCCGGTGCTTCAGACTCCAAGCTTCCACTGTAGGGGCTGCAAGCTCCAACCCAGCTGAGGAAACTTACGTTTTTGCACAGTGCGGTCAAAAATTAAATAATTAAAAATAAATAAAACATTCACTTAAAAAAAGAGAGATAAATAAGACATAGTTCCTGCTCCACCCCTGGAATCTGATGGAGAATCCATGAAGTATTATGGGAGGAGAGGAGAGAACAGTGTAGGAATGGCATGGTAGACTTCTCAGAGAAAGGGATGGCGAAGTTAGGTATTAAATAAGCAGAGAAGTCATCCAGAAGAGGGGGGAAGGCACTCTGGCTGAGACACAAAGGCAAAAACACACAAATAAGCATGGAATGGCGGCAGAGCGGGGGAAGAGAGCAGAAGAAAATGAGCAGCTCAGTGCTGATGGAGTGTAAACGGCACCAGAGGGAGTGCCGCAAGGCTGGATGGGCCATGACTTTCCCAAAATGTGATTTAGCAGAAAATGTTAAAAAAGAAACACAGAGAACTAAAGAGAAGAGTACAATGAATCCCAATATGCCTGTCCCTCACCTTGGTTATTAGGATTTGGTCCTTTTGTTTCAATTCTATCTCCTTATCCTCCCCTCTTCTACCCCCTCCCCCAACTAATTAAAAAAACAAATCCTAGACAAAACATCATTTAATCCACAAATACTTCAGCATGTATCTTTAAAAAGTAAGAACTCTTAAACATATAAGCATGTGTATAACATCACAATACCATTATCACAACTAAAGCATTAATTTTTTAAAATTTATTAGCTTTTACTTTTTATTTAATGGACACTAAATGATTTTAAATAGCCAAAACATTTTAACAATCATTTGGGACTTTTAAAATCTTATTCTGCTAAAAAAAAAATTTTCAAATTGTATTTTACAACTTTTTTCTTCCCTGAGGTGAGCAGACATCTAATTTATTAAGTCTCTGCCTTATCCTCAATAATTTTTTATCATCACCACCTTAAACTCATGAGGATGTCTACTATCAAAAGTAACAAGTACTGGCAAGAATATAGAGAAACTAGAACCCTTGTGCACATAAAATGGGGGATATACAAACGGTGCACCACTATGAAAACAACGTGGGGTCCCTAAAACGCCAGGCTTCCTGTACTGGTAAGCAACCTCTCATCTAAAGTAATTCCATTTCCAAAAGAACTGAAACCAAGGGTGTGTATATCCATGCTCTTAGTAGCATTATCCACAACAGCCAAAAGTAGCAGCAACCCAAGCGTCCACCAATGGATGAATGGATAAAACAAAACATGGCATACCCACACAAGCCTTAAAAAGGAAGGAAACTTGGACACGTGCTACAACACGGATGAAGCCCAAATGCACCGTAAGTGAAACAAGCCAGTCCCAACAGGACAAAACAAATACTCTACGATTCTTCTCACACGAGATACCTGAAGCAGTCAAATTCATTAAAGACGGAAAGTAGAATGGTGGTTGCCAGAAGCTGGAGAGAGGAAGAAATGCGAGGTATTGTTTAATGGGTATAGTGTTTTCCGTTTTGTAAGATGGGTGGTGTGGCTGCGAATGTGAGCTGCATGCCCCTGAGCTGTACACTTAAAAATGGTTAGGATGGTAAATTTTTGCGTCATGTGTCTGTGTCTGTTACCACAATTTAAAATTAACTCTTTATTATTATCCTATATCCCATCAGTTTCACATTTTCCTGTCTCATCAATAGCTTTTGCAAACAAAACAAAAACAAAATTAAGCATAATAAATTATGGAAAATTTCAAATACACACTACAGGAGAAAGATACAACGACCTCTATGTACCTACAGCTCAAGTGAAACAACACACAGCCCGTCTTCTCTTCATATCCTACCGATGCTCCTTGGGCTAACCGAGGAATCACATAATTTCTCCGTAAATACTTCAGCATGTATCAATAAATATAAATGCTCTTTAAAAGACAATCACGGGGACTTCTCTAGTGGTACGTGGCTAAGACTCCAAGCTCCCTTTGAAGGGGGCCCAAGTTCCATCCCTGGTCAGGGAACCAGATCCCGCATACTGCAACTATCAAAGATCCTACATGCTGCAACTAAGATCTGGCACAGCCAAGAAAATAAATAAATCAAGGGTGAGCCTTCACATCTTAAAAGAAAACAAAAGACAATCACCAAAGAAGTACTTTAAAAATATGAACTAAAAATGTTAGTAGTAATAATAGGGGATTTCCTGGTGGTCCAGTGGTTAAGAATCCGCCTTGCAATGCAAGGGACACTGATTTGATCCCTGGTCTGGGAAGATCTCACGTCTTGGAGCAACTGAACCCATAAGCTACAACTACTGAGCCTGTGCTCTGGGGCCCTTGAGCTGCAACTACTGAGCCCACACACCCTAGTCTGTGCTCTGCAACCGCAGAAGCCATGCAGTGAGAAGCCCAGCATCGCAACCAGAGAAAGCCCATGTGCAGCAAGAAAGACCCAGCACAGTCAAGAATAAACAAACATTTTAAAAAAACACTTAAAGCCATTACAGAAACATGACGAGGGATAATCGAGTTTACCGAGGGAGAAACAGAGACAAAGCAGGTTAGTGGCCACCTAGAGGTGGAAGCGGAGAAGGCAATGGCGCCCCACTCCAGCACTCTTGCCTGGAAAACAGCATGGATGGAGGAGCTTGGTGGGCTGCAGTCCATGGGCTCGCTGAGAGTCGGACTTCAGTTTCCCTTTTCACTTTCATGCATTGGAGAAAGAAATGGCACCCCACTCCAGTGTTCTTGCCTGGAGAATCCCAGGGATGGGGGAGCCTGGTGGGAGGCTGTCTCTGGGGTCGCAGAGAGTGGGACACGACTGAAGCACCTTAGCAGCAGTGGGGGTGGAAAGGCGGTGGGGGCGCAGAGAGTGGGACATGACTGAAGCGCCTGAGCAGCAGCAGCAGCAGCAGGGGTGGAAAGGGGGTGGGGGCGCAATGGCCGAGGGGTGCAGGCTTCTGCCTGCAGGGATAGCATGTTCTCAAGTTGGCTGTGCCAACGGTCACACTTAGGCATGATTAATTACTGTGATTAATTAAATACTTAATTAAAATTAATTAAATGATTAATTAAATACTAAAAATTACTGCACTGTACACTTTAAATGGATGCTATGTAAATTATGTCTCAATAAATCTGTTTTTAAAAAGCGGAGGAAAGAAACTGCTTGAGAGCCAGAGAGGGTCAAAGGAGGGTTATTTTAGAGTAATACTTGAGCTCACCTAAAGAACAGCAGGTAATCAATCACCTATTGATTAGACTAGATCTCTGATAGCCTCTGGAACCCTGTTCTAAGAATTCAATCAGGCATAGGGATATGACTATGAAAAAACGTATCATGATATCCTTTTCTTTCCTCAGCTTTCTGTGAAGCCTCCTCTCAGACAACCACTTTGCCTTCTTGCGTTTCTTTTTTTGGGGGATGATTTTGGTCACTGCCTCCTGCATAATGTTACTAATCCCCCTCCACAGTTCTTTGGGCATTCTGTCTCTACCAGATCTCATCCCTTGAATCTATTCATCACTTTCACTGTATAAATCATAAGGGTCATACCTGAATGGCCTACAGGTTTCCCCTACTTTTTTCAATTTAAGCCTGGATTATTGCAATAAGCAGTTGATGATCTGAGCCATCAGATCCAGGTTTTGTTTTTTGCTGACAGTATAGAGCTTTTCCATCTTTGACTGCAAAAAATGTAATCAATCTGATTTTGGTGTTGACCATATGGTGACATCCATGTGTAGAGCCATCTCCTGTGTTGTTGGAAAAAGGGGTTTGCTGTGACCAGTGTGTTGTCTTAACAGAAGTCTGTTTGCATTTGCCCTGCTTCACTTTGCACTCCAAGGCAAAATGAGGAAAAAAGAAGCAAAAGGGAAGGGTGAAAGGGAAAGATATACCGAACTGAATACAGAGTTTCAGAGAAGAGAAAGGAGAGATAAGAAAGCCTTCTAAAATGAACAATGCAAAGAAATAAGAGGAAAACAACAGAAAGGGAAAGAGATCGCTGCAAGAAAATTGGAGATATCAAGGGACCATTTTATGTAAGGATGGGCATGATAAAGGACAGAAATAGTAAGGACCTAACAGAATCAGAAGAGATTAAGAAGAGGTGGGAAGAATACACAGGACAACTATACTAAAAAGATCTTAACAACTGGGATAACCACAATGGTGTCATCACCCACCTAGAGCCAGACATCCTGGAATGTGAAGTCAAGTAGACCTTAGGAAGAAGTATCACTACGAACAAAGTTAGTGGAGGTGATGGAATTCCAGCTAAGCTATTTCAAATCCTTAAAAATGATGCTGTGAAAGTGCTGCGCTCAATATGCCAACAGATATGGAAAACTCAGCAGTGGCCCGAGAACTAGAAAAGGTCAGAAGATCAGTTTTTATTCCAATCCCAAAGTATGTCAAGGTTGCATATTGTCACCTTGATTATCTAATATATGCAGAGTACATCGTGCAAAATGCCGGGTTGGATGAAGCACAAGCTGGAATCAAGATTGCAGGAGAAGTATCAATAACCTCAGATATGCAGACGATACCACTCTAATGGCAGAAAGCAAAAAGGAACTACAGAACCTCTTGATGAGAGTCAAAGAGGAGAGTGAAAAAGCTGGCTTAATTAAAGCTCAGCATTAAAAAAACTAAGATCATGCCATCTAGTCCCATCACCTCATGGCAAATAAAGAAAAAGTAGAAGCATGACAGACTTTCTTTTCTTGGGCTCCAAAATCACTGCAGACAGTGACTGCAGCCATGAAATTAAAAGACTCGCTCCTTGGAAGGAAAGCTATGACAAACCTAGACAGAACACTAAAAAGCAAAGACATCACTCTGCCGACTAAGGTCCGTCTAGTTAAACCTAGGGTTTTTCCAGTGGTCATGTACGGATGTGAGTGTTGGATCACAAAGAAGGCTGAGCACCAAAGAATTGATGCTTCTGAACTGTGGTGTTGGAGAAGACTCTTGAGAGTTCCTTGGACAGCAAAGAGATCAGACCAGTCAATCTTAAAGTAATCAATCCTGACTATTCATGGAGGACTGATGCTGAAGCTCCAGTACTTTGGCCACCTGATCCAAGAACCAACTCATTGGAAAAGACCGTGAAGCTGGGAAAGATTGAAGGCAAAAGGAAAAGGGGTGGCGCAAGTTGAGGTTAGATTGCATCGTCAACTCAAAGGATATGAATCTGAGCCAACTCCAAGAGACAGCGAAGGACAGGGAGCCTGGCGTGCTGCAGTACATGGGATGGCAAAGAGCTGGCCCCAACTCAGTGACTGAACACCAATCACGACAAGCACCAGAAGTATGAGCACCATGATCGTCCCGTCTGTGGGGAAATTCTGGAGCTCAGGACTTCCCTGGTGGTCTCGTGGTTGGGAATCTGCCTGCCAGTGCAGGGGACATGGGTTCTATCCCTGGTCTGGGAAGATTCGACATGCTAAAGAGCAACTAAGCCTGCACACCACAACTATGAGCCCAAGCTGTAGAGCCCGTGTGTGCAACAAGAGACGGCACCACAATGAAAAGCCTGGTCACCATAACCAGACAGTAGCCGTGCAAAGCAGCAAAGACCCAGATCAGCCAGCAACAAATAAACTTAGAAAAATTAAAAAAATAAAACCTTGGCCAAGCCCTCCACTGGGATTCTTACCCTATTTGGCCTTTCAATGAGATCCTGGCTCATTCAATCTCCACCTTATTCTCTACTTGCTATTCATTTCCCTCCTTACCAGTTCCTTCCTCCCCTAAGCACTGACAAACGCTCAGCGCCTCCCAGCCTTTACACTCCATCCTCCCCCACAAACCGCTGAGCACAGCGTCAAGTGCACAGGGAGGCTGAGTTTGACCCCTGGTTCCGCTGCTTAACTGCGTATGCCCACAGGCAAATTATCAAACATCCAGAGAAGAGTTGGTTCCTGTGTGAAAAACAAGGCGGGGGGGTGCGCGGGGAGTACTGAGAAGAGCCGCTTCTGGAGGGTGGGAGGAGCACCACTGCCTCTTATTGAGCTTCTTCAAGACCAGACTCTCCTTCCGGCCACTGTGGACCTGGCCCTGCCCCCAAGGCCACTCTCTGCAGGCGGCTCCAGCTCACGCCTGCTCCTTCAGTGACGACAGCCGCAGGCGTGCGGCCCTCTCCACTGTCCTCATCTCCCCAGGCAAGCCCATCCGCAGCCTGAAACCTGGCACAGAGCAGGCACTCAAATATTTCCCGAGTGAACATTTCCCCACCCATCATCTTTGCGACCAACCCTCTGTCCTGTGCCCTGCGTAACTGGAAACTGGTAATGTCCACATGGAAATTAGGCCATCCTCCAAGTTCAACTCTTTGTCTTCTCCCCAACTCAGCCCCTTCCTTTCTTGGCCCCTGACTCAGTGCATGACTGAAATCTTGACCTATCAGATGATTAGGGCTTAATTTCTGTTGACTGTATCTTTTTAATCTCTCTAGTGAGATTCCTCCATGCCACCTCCATCTTAGTTCTTTTATTGTTCCCCCTAGACTACTGAAGTAACTTCATGCTGATCTGTTTCTATTCTCCTTCTGTTCTAACCCACTCTTTATACGTTCAACATGATCTCTAAAAAACACATATTTTAACCATTTAAAATTAGTTACTTCCCTATCACGCATGAAGTTCCAATTCCTTAAGCTAGCATGTACAGGCCTGTTTGATCTGATGGCAATAACTTTCTCTGTTTAATCTCCTGCTAGTACTTTGAAGCCTGGACTTAAACTGAGCTCCTTTCAGGACTAAGAATGCATCTCTGGCCTGGGAACCTCCTACTATTAACATTTAGCTCAAACATCCACTCCTGCAGCACTTTTTCTCTGGCCACTGCCCCCAAACTTGGCCAAGTCCCTATGCTGCCCCCTAGCGCCCTGACAACACTCTGTACTTACACTCCATGGCCAGCCACACTGTGAACACTCACTGATCTATCTGTGTCTCTGCACCTCCCTCCACCCACGGAGGGCAAGAGCCCTGCCCCTTTCATCTCCAGTACCAGACCCAGTGCTCAGCAAGGTACAGGTCCCCAATGAACATTTCCAGAAGGAACCCGCCCACCTTCCCCATCACTTCCGTTCAGTCTTACTCTACTGGCTCTTCAGCCCCATGGGTATCTGGCCTTCAGTTTCGTGGGCTCTCTGCCCAGTAATGGACAGTACTAGTTCTGCAACGAGTTCACTTAATCTCCACAACTACCTATGTCATGGACTTAGTGCGAATGAAAAATGAGTGCTGAACCAGGATTTAAACACAGATCTATGAGATTTAAAACTTAACCTCAAAACTTAATGTACACCCATGGCTGATTCATGTCAATATGTGGCAAAAGAACTACAATATTGTGAAGTGATTACCCTCCAATTAAAAAAAAAAGTCTTCTCAATGCTCTGGTTTCCTGCTCCTCTTAGAGGGAAACATCTCACCTTGCAAAGATTAACTTCCTTCAGCTACACTGTCCTATTTTCTCTGAACCTGCCTCATCTGAGACTTTCTCCCTTCAAATTCTTCCCCTTTCCAGCTCAGGAAAAATTTAATGTTGTTGGTTAGCTGCTAAGTCTTGTCTGATTCTTCTGCAACCCTGTGGACTATCCTATGCAGCCTCTGTCCATGGGATTTCTCAGGCAAGAATATGGAGTGGGTTGCCAGTTCCTTCTCCAGGGCATCTTTCCAACCCAGGGATCAAGCACATGTCTCCTGCATTGTCAGGTGGGTCTTTACCACTGAGCCTAGAGCAGTGGTTCTCAATGTAGTCCCAGATCAGCAGTGTTACCCCGGAACCTATCAGAGATGCAAACTCTGAGGCATGACTTGGGTTAATGAGACCCACTGAATGAGAAGTGTGGGCATGGGCTCAGGAAACAGTTCTAACAAGGCCGCCAGGTGTAAGCACATGAAAACAAGCAGGTGAAACTAATTTTAACATCTTATTTAACCCACTATATTGCTATTTCAAGTGTAATATTTAAAAGATTTTGCAGAGAACAAGATGGCGGAGGAGCAGGTGGGCATGGAGTACATCTCTCTCCACAGATAAATATACCTTCAGACACAGAAGTGCATGCAGAACACAAGCTGAGAATGGACAGGAGTACATGACCAGTGGAAAAGAATATATAGAACCACGCAAAACTCAGTAGGATGAGGAACTAGGGGGAAACACAGGAGTGTTAATAGGACTGGACACCTGCCCTCGGCAGTTGGGGGAACTGAAGCAGGGGTCCAATCCCCACCTGGGGCAAATGTCTGAGTCAGAGGAGAAACATTTAAGGCTGGGGTGAAACAGCTCATCTGTGGCAGCCTAAATGGGATGAGAATCAGAACTTGCTGCAGCCATACATACCCGAGACAGGGACGCAGGTCCCCGGGAAGTCTCAGTGGCTGGGAGTTGGAATTTAGGGATTACGCAGCAATCCAAGGGGGAGGGCTGCGATCGAGGGGATGTGAGGGAGGAGATTATGGTGGGAAATGCCTGTTGAGGAAAGCCATGCGCCATGGAAGCAAGGCGACACTGCTGAGTCATGTGTAGAGGGTGGAGCCATCAACAAAGTCTCTCTCCCACCACAGGCAAGCACTGGCAGCTGAACAATAGAGAGGCTGGCCCATCAAATGCCTGATGCACAGAACTACACAGTAGGACCCCACCCAGGGTGCTCCGTTAAGTGGCTGATGCGCCATACTACAGAGAAGGACCCCACCCAGGGTGCTCCGTTACGTGACTGACACGCTGATCTACAGAGCAGGACCCTTTAACAAAAGAGAGGCTGGCCCATCACATGCCTGACACACAGAACAACAGAGAAGGACCCTGGGCAAGGGAGCCCTCTAAGTGCCTGAACGGGAGGAGATACAGAGAAAGACTGGCCAAAGAGGACTTCTGATCGCCAGCTACAAGAGGCCTGAAAAAAGACT
>SJYW01006946.1:0-10825 GCA_006410735.1 Raphicerus campestris | reverse complement strand
ACTCAATGGACGTGAGTCTGAGTGAACTCCGGGAGATGGTGATGGACAGGGAGGCCTGGTGTGCTGCATTTCATGGGGTTGCAAAGAGTCAAACACGACTGAGCGACTGAGGTGAACTGAGCTGAACTGAAGAGCAATGAGCAACAACCTCAGATAGGCAGGTGATACCACTCTAATGGCAGAAAGTGAAGAGGAACTAAAGAGTCTCTTGATGAGGGTAAAAGGGGAGAGTGAAAAAGCTGGTTTAAAACTCAACATTCATAAAACTAAGATTATGGCATCTGAACCTATTACTTTATGGCAAGTAGATGGGGGGAAATGGAAACTGGAAAATTTTATTTTCTTGGGCTCCAAAATTACTGTGAATGGTGACTGCAGCCATGAAATTAAAAGACACTTGCTCTTGGAAGAAAAGCTATGACAAACCTAGAAAGCATATTAAAAAGCAGTGACATCACTTTGCTGACCAAACTCCATCTAGTCAAACCTGTGTTTTTTCCAGTACTCATGTTCAGATGTGAAAGTTGGACTATAAAGAAGCCTGAGTACAGAAGAACTGATGCTTTTGAATTGTGGTTCTGGAGAAAATTCTTGAGAGTCCTTTGTACTTCAAGGAGATCCAACCAGTCAACCCTGAAGGAAATCAACCATGAATATTCATTGGAAAGACTAAAGCTGAAGCTCCAATACTTTGGTCACTTTCTGCAAATAACTGGATCTTTGGAAAAGACTCTGATGCTGGGAAAGATTGAGGGCATGAGGAGAAGGGGACAACAGAGGATGGGAAGGCTGGATAGCAGCACTGACTTAATGGACATGAGTCTGAGTAAACTCAAGGAGATAGTGAAAGACAGGGAAACCTGGCATGCTGCAGTGGGGTCACAAAGAATTGGATATGACTTAACAACAAAGAGCAGTGAGAAGTCTTAATAATGTTTTAAACAAAAAATATGACAGGATCTGACTCTGAAATAATAATGTTTTGGGTACAGGTATAATGAATTTTAGGGGCAAAGTGGAAGCAGAGATGAATGCAGAGAAGTCATTTGAAGCAGGATGAGGCCAGAAGAGATGGAGAGAAGTGAAAGGATTTAATTGATGTTTAGAAGTGGGTTGATAGGGCTTGCTAGAGGATGCATGCAGAGGTCTGGGAAAGGAAGGCATCAAGAACCAATTCTGTGCTTTTTGCTTGGGTTGATATTGGTGTCATTTGTTGAAAATAGAAATACCAGGGGAAAGATTTTAGGGGGTTTAATCCAAAAGACTCATTTTGGACAAGTTAACTATGAAGGTGTTGATGGTTTGTGATAGCCATTAGCAGTTAGAGGTATATAGGTCTGGGCTTCAGAGGAGAGAGAAATTCAATAAATTATCAGAATAAAAATAACATTAATACTTTAACAATTCATTTTGTTTATAAATGCTTCAAACAAACTAAATGTTTAGAAAATAATTCAGCAAACATTCACCATTATTGATATACCTGCTACCTAGACTTAACAAGTGTTGACACTTTGCCTATTTGCTTCAGCGCTCTTAAAAATACGATGTTGNATTCATTTTGTTTATAAATGCTTCAAACAAACTAAATGTTTAGAAAATAATTCAGCAAACATTCACCATTATTGATATACCTGCTACCTAGACTTAACAAGTGTTGACACTTTGCCTATTTGCTTCAGCGCTCTTAAAAATACGATGTTGCAGATAAAAGAATAAGAAAACATTTCTAAAGATGCTGGGAAGACAATGGCTTAAATACATTTCGTTTCTCATCCTCTCTGAGCTCTTCTTCTGCCAGTAGACAGATCCTGGAGGATGAGAAAGAAGCCTTGAATTATGTCACAATCATGCCAAAGATAGAAGGAGAGGAACAAGGAGAAAACACGCAGGAGGCTCCTGTGAAGTGGAGTTATTAGGGAAGACAGCCAAAGACTTAGGCAATAACAGAGCACTTGACATTCAAGTACAGCATAAAGAAAGAGTTTTTGAAACCAAAATCATTTAATATATTCAGCATATAAATTAAAACAGAGTACAATCTTTGATACTAAAAATAGCAACACAGAGAGACAAATACACAACTCACATACACATACAGAAGCTAATGGTTCTGAAAGATGAAATGGTAGAACTATCTCAAATGTCAGAGAAAAATACAAGGACATAAAATCTTTTAAGAAAAGAAAAAATACTGGAAATTTAGCTCAGCAAGCCCTAATATGTAAGTGATAAGGAGTTCTGAAAGAAGAAAAAGAAATTGATGGAAGTTAGGCAATAGTTAAATAATTATCAGACAAGTATTTCCCAGAGTTTAAGAAAGACTTGAGTCTGAAATCTGATCAGGCTTACAATTCAAGGCAAGATTGATGAAAACAGACTCACATCTTGATACACTGTAGTAAAGTACCTGAATTTTTAAGCACTATAAGAAAAATGTCTTTAAGCTTTCAGCAGGAAAAGAACAATTTAGTTACAAGGAAAAAAATGTAAAATGAGATTTGATTATTGATCTTCAGCATGAAAAACTAAATAGTAGAAAGGGATAATGTACAGACTACTAAGAAAAAAAGAACTACAACCTAGAATCTTGTATCCAGCCAAAATACCAAGGTGTAATTTATATGAATGACCTTGAGATGGAAAGATGACCCTGAATTATTTGTTGTTTTTGTTCAGTTGCTCAGTTGTGTCCTACTCTTTGTGGCTCCATGGGCTGTAGCCTGCCAGGCTCCTTGGTGCATGGAATTTGCTAGGCAAGAATATTGGAGTGAAGTGCCATTTCCTACTCCAGGGGATGTTCGTGATGGGGACTGAGTCCATGTTTATTGTTTCTCCTGCATTGGCAGATGGATTCANTTGAGATGGAAAGATGACCCTGAATTATTTGTTGTTTTTGTTCAGTTGCTCAGTTGTGTCCTACTCTTTGTGGCTCCATGGACTGTAGCCTGCCAGGCTCCTTGGTGCATGGAATTTGCTAGGCAAGAATATTGGAGTGAGTGCCATTTCCTACTCCAGGGGATGTTCGTGATGGGGACTGAATCCATGTTTATTGTTTCTCCTGCATTGGCAGATGGATTCGTTACCTCTAGTGCCATGTTAAGTTAAAACTAAGTGGACAGTTGTGGACTATAAGGGAATGTGTAATACATGTAATAAATAAGAATTATGGATGGGCATCCATTATGGAAATAGTATGGGGGTTTCTTAAAAAACTAAAAATAGAACTACCATAAGGTTCAACAATTTCACTTCTAGGTACTTATTCAGAAAAATGAAAGCACTAATTGGAAAATATGCATATACCCCAATATATGATCATAGCAGCACTATTTACAATAGCAAGGTTATGCAAGTAACCAAAGTGTCCATCAACAGACAAATAGAGAAAGAAGATGTGGCACACACACACACACACACACACACACACACATACTCACACAAACATGTTGTTGTTCTGTTGCTCAGTTGTGTCTAACTCTTTGGGACCCATGGACTGCAGCATGCCAGGCCTCCTTGTACATCACCACCTCCCTGAGTTTTCTCAAACTCATGTCCATTGAGTTGGTGATGCCATAAAACCATCTCATCCTCTGTTGTCACCTTTGCCTTCTGTCTTCTATCTTTCCCAGCATCAGCGTCTTTTCTAATGAGTTGGTTTTTCGCATCAGGTGACAAAAGTATTGGCACTTCAACTTCAACATCAGTCCTTCCGGTGAATATTCAGAACTGATATCCTAAGGATTTACTGGTTTGACCTCCTTGCAGTCCAAGGGAGTCTCAAGAGTCTTTTCTAACACCACGGTTCAAAAGGATCAGTTCTTAGGCGCTCAGCCTTCTATATGGTCCAACTCTCACATCTGTACTATTGGAAAAACCATAGCTTTGACTGTATAGACCTTTGTCAGCAAGATAGGGTCTCTGCTTTATAATATGCTTTCTAGGTTTGTCATAGCTTTTCTTAAAGGAGCAAGCATCTTTTAATTTCATGGCTACAGTCACCATCTGCAATGATTTCGGAGCCCAAGAAAACAAAGTTTGTCACTGTTTCCATTGTTTCCCCATCTATTAGTCATGAAGTAATGGGCCCATATGGCACTATCTTAGTTTTTTGAATGTTGACTTTTAAGTTTTTTCACTCACCTCTTTCACCTTCATCAAGAGGCTCTTTAGTTTCTCTTTGTTTTCTGCCATTAGGGTGGTGTCATCTGCATATCTGAAGTCATCGATATTTCTCCCAGCCATCTTGATTCCAGCTTGTGATTCATCTAGCCTGGCACTTCACATGGTGTACTCTGTACACAATTTAAATAGCAGGGTGACAATATACAGCCTTGAAGTACCCCTTTTCCTATTTGGAACCAGTCCATTGTTCCATGTCCAGTTCTAACTGTTGCTTCTTGACCTGCATATAGGTTTCCCAGGAGTCAGGTAAGGGGGTCTGGTATTCCCATCTTTTTAAGAATTTTCCACAGTTTGTTGTGAACCACACAGACAAAGACTTTGGTGTAGCCAATGAAGCAGAAGTAGATGTTTTTCTGGAATTCTCTTGCTTTTTCTACAATCTAAAGAATGTTGTCAATTTGATTTCTGGTTCCTCTGCTTTTCTAAATCCAGCTTGAACATCTGAAGTTCTCAGTTCATGTCCTGTTGAAGTCCAGCTTGGAGAATTTTGAGCATTACTTTGCTAGCGTGTGAGATCAGTGCAACTGTGTGGTAGTTTGAACATTCTTTGGCATTGCCTTTCTTTGGGATTGGAATGAAAACTGACCCTTTTTCCATTCCTGTGGCTGTTGCTGAGTTTTCTACTCAGTCATAAAAGGAATGAAACTCTGCCATATGTAAAAGCATGAATGGACCTGGAGGTTATTATGCTAAGTGAAATAAGTCAGACAAAGACAAATGCTGTGTGATATTACTTAAATGTGGAATCTAAAAAGAAATAGTACACATGGATATACACAGCAGAAATGAAACAAACTCACAGATATGGAAAATAAGCTAGTAGTTACCAGTGGGAGAGTGAAGAAAATTGTATGTGATTAAGTGATATAAACTACTCTGTATAGAATAAGCATCAAGGGTATATTACATATAATTTAGGGAATTAGAGCTTTTATANACACAGCAGAAATGAAACAAACTCACAGATATGGAAAATAAGCTAGTAGTTACCAGTGGGAGAGTGAAGAAAATTGTATGTGATTAAGTGATATAAACTACTCTGTATAGAATAAGCATCAAGGGTATATTACATATAATTTAGGGAATTAGAGCTTTTATATTTATAATAACTATTAATAGAGTAAAATTATAAAAATATGAATCACTGTATTGTATGCCTGAAACTATATAATATTGTAAATCTACTATATCTAAGTAAAAATAATGCAACCAACCAAAGAGGCAACCCAGGATTAGCACAAAGGCAAAAAAAAAATTATCGAATGAAAATGACATGATGAAGGGAAAACTAATAATCAGAAAATAAATATAATAACCATTTTATCTTAGCCTGGGAATTGGAGGCTTCAATGAAAGCCTTGCAAAATTTGCTTCTGAATAGTTGGAAGGTCAGGAAAATATTTTAAAAGACCAATCATATCTGGGGAAGTGAGGGAAGAGAACCTCGCTTATCTTCCCTAATGGCAAAGGACATAGTAGAGATCTTATAGTCGCATCAGAGTAAAGAAGTTGGTTTGATTATGTGTGCTATGCTCAGTTGCTTAGTCGTGTTCGATTCTTTGTGACCCCGCAGACTTTATCCACCAGGCTCCTCTGTCCATGGGATTTTCTAGGCAAGGATACTGGAGTGGATAGCCATTCCCTTCTCCAGGAGATCTTCCTGACCCAGGGATTGAATCCAGGTCTCCTGCATTGCAGGTGTATTCTTTACTGTCTGAGTGTGTACTTACAAAATGTATTTTGCTACCACAAGTAATTCTAGTATTATGGGTGATGTAACCCAAGCAACCATCCAGGACCTTATGCAGAACATTTTTTTTTTATCCTGGGCTCTGCTCAACAGCTTTCTACATCATCTGAAAAATGGATCCTAGCAGTATCCTCAAGTGTATTATTGGAGAAGGCAATGGCACCCCACTCCACTACTCTTGCCTGGAAAATCCCATGGACGGAGGAGCCTGGTAGGCTGCAGTCCATGGGGTCGCTTAGGGTCGGACATGACTGAGTGACTTCACTTTCACTTTTCACTTTCATGCATTGGAGAAGGAAATGGCAACCCACTCCAGTGTTCTTGCCTGGAGAATCCCAGGGACAGGGGAGCCTGGTGGGCTGCTGTCTATGGGGCCGCACAGAGTTGGACACGACTGAAGCGACTTAGCAGCAGCAGCAGCAGCAGCAGCAGCAGCAGCAGCAAGTGTATTGTATGCTGCCTCTCAAAACTAAAGATACCTGTTAAGCAGTATAATTCTTTTTCCTGCTAAGAGATGTAATAGGATAATAACTTTCCTGCTAAGAGATATAAAGGATAATAACGTATCCTTTACTTTCAAGGGAATATTTCAGGGTGCTCATAACACTGGATCCCTAGAAACTTAACCTATGTGCCCAGACTCCTAAATCTTTCTGAATTTTATCTTCTGGAGCACATGTTTTTTTGAGGCATCCAGGAAACTTGCTTCTTCCTGCTCACTGGGTGCAATTAACATAGCGGCATCAATATAGTAGAACGGTGTGATAATCTGCGGAACATTCGTAGAAGGCTCTTCTGGTAATACTATTACAGGGGGCAGGGGAATTAAAACAGCCCCAAGGCGGCAAGACGGTGTATGTACACTGTTGTCTGTCCATGTGAATTGGAGCTTGTGACTCTCTTTCCTGATAAGAATGGAGAAGAAAACATTGTCAGGACTATAGTCGTCTGCTCTGGTAAACATACAACAGGACGCAACAGCTGCCATTGAAGTGACTGCTTGATTAACTTGTGCTTAGTGCTTAGTCGCTCAGTTGTGTTCGACTGTTTACGACCCCACAGACTGTAGCCCGCCAGACACCTCTGTCCATGGAGATTCTCCAGGCAAGAATACTGGAGTGGTTTACCATTTCCTTCTCCAACTTGTTGTAGTCCATTGTAATCTCTGTGACCTAGTAACTTTTGCAGAGGCCAGATATAGTGTATTAAATAAAGATATACTGGGGACTACCACTCCTGAGTTCTTTAAGATTTTGAGGGTGCCACTGATTTGAGGTCCTACCTGTGAACATACCTTTTTTGGAAATAGAGTCATTGTAGATATGAGTTAGTTCAGTTCAGTTCAGTCCCTCATTCATGTCTGACTCTTTGCAATCCCATAGGCTGAAGCATGCCAGGCTTCTCTGTCCATCACCAACTCCTGGGGCTTGCTCCAACTCATGTTCATTGAGTTGGTGATGCCATCCAACCATATCACCCTCTGTCATCCCCTTCTGCTCCCGCATTCAATCCTTCCCAGAATCAAGGTCTTTTCCAATGAATCAGTTCTTCGCATCAGGTGGCCAAAGTATTGGAGGTTCAATTTCAGGATCAGTCCTTCCAGTGATTATACAGGATTGATTTCCTTTAGGATGGACTGGTTTAATCTCTTTGTAGTCAAAGGGACTCTCAAGAATCTTCTTCAACACCACAGTTCAAAAGCATCAATTCTTCGGTTCTCAGCTTTCTTTATGGTCCAGATCTCACATAATGGGTTAAGATATACTCATACGAGAGTAGGATGGGTCCTTCATCTAGACTGGTGTCCTTATAAGAAGGAGACTCAGACAGAGATACAGACACAGAGGGAAGATAGCTCGACAGAAGACAGAAGGAGGCAGATGGAAGTTGTGTTGTCACAAGTCAAAGGATGTCTCGGGGCTCCCATAAAATGGAAGAGGCAAGGGGAGGTCTCCTATAGAGGCTTTGGAGGGAGGATGACCCTGCTGACACCTTGCTTTCAGACTTGCAGCCCTCAGAATGGTCAGAGAATAAATTTCTGTTGTTTAAAGTCATCCAATTTATAGTTATTTGTTACAATAGTCCCATGAAACTAATAGAGATGTGATATCAGTTTTAAAATAATTATTATCTTTGTGAAGCACTTCCAATTAGGATCTTCTCTTGTCTTTCCTACAAAACTTTACAATCCAAGGAATAAAGATATTGTTCTACCAATTGCTAAGTTATGCTCATCCCAAATGTGCATTTGGAAACCAGGAGAATGACCACTGTGAGACAAACAGAGTTAGGATGCTATTTATCAGCTGACTTCCATACACCTCTGCTCTTAAAGCAGAGTTCAATAGCTTTGAGAGATCTGAACAATCCAGAGGGCTAGCTGTAGTGTTGCAGAGGCTTTCCTTCAGATGATATGTTCTGGGTCAGAAAACTGGACATATGAACATAAGTTTTCGTTGGGGGTGGCTGACATCAAACATCTCATCAGTTCTTAATCTCTATTTTATATGTGTGTGTCTATACCCTTTTGCACTGCCCATCTATCTTGTCCTTGAGTTTTATGAGCTATTTCCATATATTCCTGTGGGTTAGGCCTTGCTGATATTCTGAACCTGCTACGTTTTTTAGTAATTCTGTCCACCTCCCTTCTACTGGTTATGTACTGCCACCTGGCCTCTGCCATCTCCAGATCCTATTGCTATTAGGGAACACAGTGCTATCACAGATATTCCCAATTGTCTCTTAAAATTATTGCCTCTATAAAAGGAGTATCTTTTGTGCCTTTCTAAGAAGAGCTACAGGGTTTTCTGTCTTATAGAGGACCTTATGTGTGCCTCTCTCTGCTTTTTGAATCCTTCCCCCATGTTTTGCTACAGCAATTCTAGCATCTCTACTTTGTTTGGGCTTCCCTAGTGGCTCTGATGGTTAAGAATCTGCCTGCAGTGCAGAAGACCTGGGTTTGATCTCTGGGCAAGGAAGATTCCCTGGAGAAGGGAATGGCTACCCACTTCAGCATTCTTGTCTGGACTATTCCAGGGGCAGAGAGCCTGGCAGGCTACAGTCCATGGGGTCGCAAAGAGTTGAACATGACCAAGTGACTTGCACTTTACTACTCTGATTAATATAGGATTTTTTCTCCAAATTTCAAGGGGCTTTGCAACATCCTGTTACAACTACCACCAGGGCCCATGCTAAGGCATTGAATCTTGTATCACTGGAAAATACTACCACATTGCAAAACCCTCCCTAATCCAGCTTGATTGATCTGTCCCCTCTTGATCTAGCCCTATCAAGGACTGCTCCTGGTTCCTGATGGTAATGTGTTATCCAAGTCCTGAAGCTTTTCAGGCATATACTTTCTCCTCTGCCTTAGCTGGCTCCACATTTCCTGAATTAGATTATGCTAGGATTTGATTCTAGTTATGAGCCAAGAGAGGAGGTAGAGCCAATCTTGAGAAGTGTAATAAATATCTTCCAAGGCACTTGCCACATTTAAGGCCTTTGTATAACTTTCAAGTGTGTGTGTGTGTGTGTGTGTGTGTCTTTGTGTCTGTCTGTCTGTCTGTCTTCCAATGGGGGAGGTAGAGATGGGTGATTTCTTTAGGCTTCCCAGGTTGCTCAGTGGTAAAGAATCATCTGCCAATGCAGGAGATGTGGGTTCAATCCCTGGGTCAGAAGGATTCCCTGGAGAAGGGTATGGCAACCCACTCTAATATTCTTGACTGGAGAATCCCATGGACAGAGGAGCCTGGAGGGCTACAGTCCATGGAGTCCCAAAGAATCAGACATGATTGAATGACTGAACACACACACACACACACACACACACACACAGTGATTTCTTCAGTCCCATAGGATTCAAGATAACTTCAGGATTTGAGATTCTTAACCATGTCTTCACAGATACCTCAGTCCCAGTGTCAGGACGCCTCTCCTTCCCTGCAGGGCTCTGAGTTTGTGTAAGAGACTTGCCTAGGCTGAGATTCAGCCTTCTCTGAAGCTCTGCCAAAAATTAAGTTCTGTCCCTGTTTTACTATTGATATGACTGCTGTGTAGCTACAGGAGCAGAAGGTCTCTTTGAATGCTACCCAGGAATCCCTCCTGCTCTCACATTTTGATTAAATTTAACAGATCCAAGCCTATCATTTTTCTCTCTTAAATCAATGATGCTTAGCAACAGCCAACCAATTCCCCAGTTTTATAGTTAGTGTTATAGTAAGTCAAGTGGATCTTTGGAAGCATCACTATGAACAAAGCTAGTGGAGGTGATAGAATTCCAGTTGAGCTATTTCAAATCCTAAAAGATGATGCTGTGAAAGTGCTGCACTCAATATGCCAGTAAATTTGGAAAACTCAGCAGTGGCCACAGGACTGGAAAAGGTCAGTTTTCATTCTAATCCCAAAGAGACAATGCCAAAGAATGTTCAGACTACTGCACAGTTGCACTCATCTCATACACTAGCAAAGTAATGCTCAAAATTCTCCAAGCTAGACTTCAACAGTACATGAACTGAAAGCTTCCAGATGTTCAAGGTGGAGTTAGAAAAGCAGAGGAACCAGAGATCAAATTGACAATATCTTTTAGATTGTAGAAAAAGCAAGAAAATTCCAGAAAAAACATCTGCTTCACTGACTACACCAAAGCCTTTGACAGTGTGGATCACAACAAACTGGAAAATTCTTAAAAAGATGGAAATATCAGACCCCCTTACCTGACTCCTGGGAAACCTATATGCAGGTCAAGAAGCAACAGTTAGAACTGGACATGGAACAATGGAACAATGGTTCCAAATAGGGAAAGGAGTATGTCGAGGCTGTATATTGTCACCCTGCTATTTAAATTGTGTACAGAGTACACCATGTGAAGTGCCAGGCTAGATGAATCACAAG
>SJYW01006942.1:32350-43150 GCA_006410735.1 Raphicerus campestris | reverse complement strand
AGTGGATACTTTTTCTTGGCTGTATTTAGAGGGGGAGATGTGAGCATGGAAGAAAGACAGAGAGAGACACATGGTGACTCACCTTGAACTTGAAAGGAGGAGGACATGAGCCAAGGAATACAGGTGCCCTTTAAAGCTGGAAAAAGCGAGGAAATGTATGCTCCCCTCACGTTACCAGGCATGAATGCACCCCTACTAACACATCGTTTAAAGTCACTAGCGAGACTGATGTCAGATTTCTGACCTGCCTGTAGAATTACAAGACAAAGTTANGCGAGGAAATGTATGCTCCCCTCACGTTACCAGGCATGAATGCACCCCTACTAACACATCGTTTAAAGTCACTAGCGAGACTGATGTCAGATTTCTGACCTGCCTGTAGAATTACAAGACAAAGTTATATTGTTTTAAGGTAATCTGACAATGTATATAGCAGTGGTAGAAAATTAAGAGAGACATGAACTCCCAGGTCAAGACATAATAGTATGAATCATCTTAACAGTTTCATGGCAGACATGCTTAAGTCAGCCTGAAACGGAAGGTGACGATGACCACTAGTGTTTGGAGCTACTGACTTGACTAGTGCTAAGTTGCCAGTAGTTTTGCCCACTCTGCTTTGCATCATCAGCGCAAAGGTCAATACGGTGCAGGGCGGGGGGAAGCAAATAATATCTCAGTGTTGTTACAAAAAATGTCTTAATGTCACAGACCCTGAAAGAGTCTCAAGGTCTTAGTGATCTACAGACTATGTGTTAGAATCACAGATTTTTGTTGCACAACCATTTTCCAAAGCATCCTGCAAAATTTTATCTGTGAACCTCATGTTCAGTTTACAAACCATCCCAAGAGTTAGACAAGCCAAGGTGAGATGGATGTTTGCGGATCTTGAATCTACTCTTTGAGAATTCCTTCCATAGTATTCAGATAAATGAAAAGACATTGCTGGGAAATTTTCAGTACAACTTCATATTGTATCATATCAGTAACCTATACATAAAAAAGGGAAGATCCCCTGGAGAAGGGAATGGCTACCCACTCTAGTATTCTTGCCTGGAAAACTCTATGGATAGAGAAGCCTGCTGGACTATAGTTCATGGGATCACAAAAAGTTGGACACGACACTTCCACATACATAGAAAAAGTGTTCAGTGTTTAATTTTGGCTTCTCTGTATCTATTATATCTCAGCATTTATTGATTTAAGGAAAACTAAGACATAAATACACACATCCTTGTGTTTCAATACATATTTCCATCCCTTTCAATTGAGTTATTCACTTGCTTTCTTTCTCAGAGAATAAAGTCAATAAAATTGATGAGGTTTTCCCATGTGGGCAAACTTCTTTGGAGAGTAAATTCCAGCCATCCGAACTGGAACACTTGGAGCTAAAAATGTATGCTGTGGGCTTTCAGAATCTGAAGGTGTGCATTTAAAATGTTTTTAAGTGCTCTCATTAAGAGACGTGTTCTTTTTGATTGATTGGCTTTCAAAAAAATCTGCAAAGGAATGAATTCAGTAATAGTTAAAAGTTAAAAGCCATAGAAATGGTTTGGTGGATGAAACCAGAGCTTTCTCTGTGATGAGAGCCAGGTGGGCATGTGACATCTTGCCAACCAACTGTGTAACACTGAACTAGACAGAACAGATAGATCCTGTATTTCTGATTGCCAATGCAAGGGCTGTATGATTTAGGGAAAGAAATTAAAAAAAAAAAAGATGTTTAGATTGAGATTCATACTTAGAGACTCCTGACCTTGGTTCATATACCAAATTTCCATAAACTGTGACTGCCCTCCATGCATGTGATAAAGAGCAGTTTTATTAGCAGCTTCTAAAGAGGGCAGGCTCTGGAAACTGTTCAGCTCTGCTANCCCCTCATCTGGAGCTCAGCAGGGGAAAACGGGGCTCCTCTTGAGTCGTGGCGGGACCCTCGGGGTTCCTCTCGAGTGGGGACGGTTGGGGCGGGGAACTTCCTAGGTCACAACAAGGGTATGAAGGAGCCTTCAAAGTCCAGAGGGAAGCGTGATTTTCCCCAAGATGCTGCAGTGGACAAGGAACTCACCCTCCCTGCAGGGGAGAAGCTTCTGGTTTTTCTCGAGTTGCGGCGGGGTCCTCTTGAGTTACGACGTGGACCACAAGGATATGTCCCTGTGGCCCCAGGATAGGCCAGTCTCCGTGTGAGGGGCGAGGCACCTTTGAGGATTCCTCCCTAGTGGCACCAAGTCCTCAGTCCTCGTCTGGTGCTGAGGCCGGAGCCTGTGCTTGCCTCGCCCATGCTGACATAGGTCTTGGGATTCCCCTGGAGCCCCCACAGGGGAGTCAGGCCTCGTCTCGCCTGGGGATGTGCACAGCCGCTTTTCTCCCCAACTGCCACAACAGTGTCTGGGTCCCTGTTGAGCGGATACAGGGATCTGTGGCTTGCCCTTGAGGTACCCCAGGACTTTCATACGTGCCAGTGTGCCTGAGTCGAGCCTCAGGGTGACAGTCAAGACAGTGCAAGGCAGTCAGGTTCATCTGGAGTGGAACAGGCATTTGGGGGTCTTGGGGAATGGTGGCCCAAACTGTGAGACTCCTCCTGACTCTCCAGGTGCGAGCACCTCCTCTTGACATGCGAGGGGAACACCAGAAAACATGTCCTGACGGAGCAGGGAAAAGGCCCCTCATCTGGAGTTCACCAGGGGCAAACGGGGCTCCTCTTGAGTCTTGGCGGGACCCTCGGGTTTCCTCTCGAGTGGGGACAGGTGGGGCGGGGAACTTCTTGGTTCACAGCAAGGGTGTGAAGCGGCCTTTCGAGGTCCAAGAGGGTAGGGGTGAATTCCCCCGAGATGCCGCATCAGACAAGTGCTACTACTCGCCTGCAGGGAAGTGTCTGTTTTTTTCGAGTTGCGGAGGGGTCCTCTCAAGTTACGACTGGGCCCAAGGGAGCCACCTCTGTGGCCCCAGGAGAGTCCTGTGTCAGTGCCAGGGGTGAGGTACATTTGGGGATTCTTCTCCAGTGGTGCCAAGTCCTCAGTCCCATTCTGGTGCTGAGGCTGGAGCCTGAGCTTCCCTCACCAGTACTTACGTAGGTCTTGGGGTTCCCCTGGAGACCCCTCAGGGGAGTCAGGCCTCATCTCTCCCATAGACGTGCTGGGCTGCTTTAGTCCAGGGTGCAGCAGCCGTGTCTGGCTTCTGTTGAACGGACAAAGGGATCTGTGGTTGGCACTCTTGGTACACCAGGGCTATCACATGTGCCAGTGTTTCAGCAGTCGAGGCTCGGGGTGACAGTCAAGACAGTGCAGGGCAGTCAGGTTCATCTTTATTGGACGAGGCATTTGGGGATTTTGGGGAATGGTGGTCGGACACCTGAGGCACTTCCCAACACTCCTGATGCAAGGCCACCTCTTAGAATGTGAGGAGAACGCTGGAAAACCTTTCCCAAAGGAGCAGGGAAAGGGCCCCTCATCTGGAGTTCAGCAGGGAAAAACTGGGCTCCTCTGGAGTCAGAGCGGGACCCTCTGGTTTCTGCTCGAGTGGGGACGGCTGAGGGGGAACCTCCTAGATCACAACAAGGGTATGAAGGAACCTTTTGTGGTCCAAGAGGGAAGGGGTGATTTCCCCCGAGATGCTGCATCAGATAAGGAACTCACCCTCCCTGCAGGGGAGAAGCTTCTGGTTTTTCTCGAGTTGCGGCGGGGTCCTCTTGAGTTACGACGTGGACCACAAGGATATGTCCCTGTGGCCCCAGGATAGGCCAGTCTCCGTGTGAGGGGCGAGGCACCTTTGAGGATTCCTCCCTAGTGGCACCAAGTCCTCAGTCCTCGTCTGGTGCTGAGGCCGGAGCCTATGCTTTCCTCGCCCGTGCTGATGTTTGTATTGGGGTTCCCCTGGGTCCCCATAGGGGAGTCAGGCCTCGACTCGAGGGGAGACGTGCACAGCCGCTTTCCTCCCCAACTTCAGCAGCAGTGTTCGGCTCCTGGTAAAGCGGACACAGGGATCAGTGGCTTGCCATCGAGGTACTCCAGGGGTGTCTCACGTGCCAGTGTGTTGGGAGTCGATCCTCGGGGTGACAGTCGAGACAGTGCAGGGCAGTCATGTTCATCTGGAGTGGACAAGGCATTTGGGTATCTTGGGTAGTGGTGGTCGGACACCTGAGGCTCCTCTCGACTCTCCTGATACGAGGCCACCTCTTGGGATGCGAGGGGAGCACCATAAACCTTTCCCCATGGAACAGGGATAGGACCCTGCATGTGGAGCTCAGCAGGGGAAAACAGGGCTCCTCTTGAGTAGCGGCAGGTCCCTCGGGTTTCCCTTCGAGTGGGGACGGTATGGGCGGGGAACTTCCTAGGTCACAACAAGGGAATAAAGGAGCCTTTCGAGGTCCAAGAGGGAAGGGGTGATTTCCACCGAGATGCTGCACCGGAGAAGGGACTCACCCTCCCTGCAGGGGAGAAGCTTCTAGTTTATCTCGAATTGTGGCGGCGTCCTCTCGAGTTACGGCGGGGACACCAGGGACCCGCCCCTGTGGTCTCAGGAGAGGCCAGTCTCCATGCGAGTTGCATGCCACCTGTGGGAATTCCACCCGAGACGTTGCCTGGTCATCAGTCCTGGTCTGGTGCTGAGGCCGGAAGCTGTGCTTGCCTCGCCCATGCTGACATAGGTCTTGGGGATGCCCTGGAGCCCCCACAGGGAAGTCACGTTTTGTCTCTCCTGAGGACGTGCATTGCTGCTTTCCTACCCAACTGCAGCAACAGTGTCCAGGCCCCTGTTGAGCGGATACAGGGATCAGTGGCTTGAACTCGAGGTACCCCAGGGCTATCACACGTGCCAGTGTGATGGATTTGGGCCTTGAGGTGACAGTCGAGGGAGTTCAGGACAGTCAGATTCATATGGAATAGACTTGGAATTGGGCGTCTTGTGGAAATGTGACCTGATGACTGAGGCTTGTCTGGACTCGCCTGGTGTGAGTCCCTCCTCTTGGGATGCAAGGGGATAGCCGAGAACCCTTTCCCGATGGAGCAGGGAAAGGGCCCCTCATCTGGAGCTCAGCAGGGGAAAATGCAACTCCTCTTGATTCACGATTGGACCCTCAGCGTTCCTCTCGAGTGGGGACGTGTGGGGCGGAGAACTTCTTGGGTAACAGCAAGGGTGTGAAAGAGCATTTCGAGGTCCAAGAGGGAATGGGTGATTTGGCCCTTTACGCCACAGTCGACAAGGGCCTCACCCTGCCTGCAAGGGTGAAGCTTCTGATTTTTCTCGAGTTGCAGCGGGGTCCTCTCGAGTTACGACGGGTACCTCAGGGATCCGACCCTGTGGCCCCAGGATAGGCCAGGCTCCGTGCGAGGGAAGAGGCACATCTGGGGATTCCTCCCAAGTGGCGCCAAGTCCTCAGTCCCCTTCTGGTGCTGAGGCTGCAGCCTGAGATTGCCTCGCCCGTGCTGACATTTGTATTGGGCTTCCCCTGGACCCCGCAGAGGGGAGTCAGGCCTCGTGTTGACTGGAGACGTGAAAGGCCCTTTCCTTCCCAACTGCAGTAAGAGTCTCTGGGTCCCTGTCGAGCGGGTACAGGGATCTATGGCTTGCACTAGAGGTACCTTAGGGCTGTCACCTGTGCCATTGTGCCAGAGTCAAGCCTCGGGATTACAGTCGAGGCAGTGCAGGGCAGTCAGGTTCATCTGAAGTGGACAACCATTTGGGGGTCTTGGGGAATGGTGGCCCAAACTGTGAGACTCCTACCGACTTTCCAGGTGTGAACACCTCCTCTTGGGATGTGAGGGGAACACCGCAAAACCTTTCCCTATAGAGCAGGGAAAGGGCCCCTCATGTTGAACTCAGCAGACGAACAGGGCTCCTCTTGAGTCTTGGCAGGACCCTTGGGGCTCCTCTCGAGTGTGGAAGGGTGTATCAGGGAACTTCTTGCGTCACAGTAAGGGTGTGAAGGAGCCTTTCGAGGATTTTGCAGAACGGGGTGAATTCCCCTGAGATGCCGTTGTGGACAAGGGCCACACCATGCCTGCAGGGAAGAAGTTTCCGATTTTTCTTGAGTTGTGGCAGGGTCCTCTCGAGTTATGATGGTGACCTCAGGGACTTGCCCCTGTATCCTCAGGAGAGGCCATTCTCATTGCGAGTTGCTAGGCGCCTCTGGGGATTCCTCCACAGTCATCGCAGGGTCATCAGTCGTTGTCTGGTGCTGAGTTCGCAGTCTGAGATTTCCTCGCTCATGCTTTCATAGGTCTTGAGGTTGCTCTGGAGCCCCCACATGGGAGTCAGTCCTCTTCTCGCCTGGAGATTTGCATGGCCTCTTTCTTTCCCAACTGCAGCGGCATTGTCCTGCTCCCAGTAAAGCGGACCCAGGGATCTGTGTCTTGCTGTCGAGGTACTCCAGGGCTGTCGCACGTGCCAGTGTGTTAGGAGTCGAACCTTGGGATGACAGTCGAGACAGTGCAGGGCAGTCATGTTCATCTGGAGTGGACTAGGCATTGGGGAATCTTGGGGAGTGGTGGTTGGACACCTGAAGGTCCTCCCGACACTCCTGATGTGAGGCCACTGCTTGGGATGCGAGGGGAGCGATGGAAAACCTTTCCCGATGGAGCACGGAAAGGAGGGCCCCTCATCTGGCACTCAGCAGGGGAAAATGGGGCACGTCTTGAGTTACGGTGGGACCTTCGGGGTTCTTCTCGAGTGGGGACGGTTGGGGCGGGGAACTTCCTAGGTCACAACAAGGGTATGAAGGAGCCTTTCAAGGTCCAAGAGGGAAGGGGTGATTTCCCCCGAGATGCTGCAGCAGACAAGGGACTCACCCTCCCTGCAGGAGAGAAGCTTCTGGTTTTTCTCCAGTTGTGGCAGGGTCCTCTCGAGTTATGACGGGGACCCCAGGGAACCGCCTCTGTGGCCTCAGGAGAGGCCAGTCTCCGTGCGAGTTGCTAGGCACCTGTGGGCATTCCTCCTGAGACGTCGCCGGGTCCTCAATCCTGGTCTGGTGATGAGGCCGGAGCCTGTGCTTGTCTCGCCCATGCTGTCATAGGTCTTGGGTTTCCCCTGGAGCCCCCATAGGGGAGTCAGGCCTCGTCTGGCCTGGGAACGTGCACAGCCGCTTTCCTCCCCAACTGCAGCAACACTGTCCGGGTCCCTGTCGAGCAGATACAGGGATCAGTGGCTTGACCTCGAGGTACCCCAGGGCGATCACATGTGCCAGTGTGATGGATTCGGGCCTCGAGGAGACAGTCGAGGCAGTGCAGGACAGTCAGATTCATTTGGAGTGGACTTGTAATTTGGGCGTCTTGCATAAATGTGACCCGATTCCTGAGGCTTGTCTGGACTCGCCTGGTGTGAGTCCCTCCTCTTGGGATGCAAGGGGATAGCCGAGAACCCTTTCCCGATGGAACAGGGAAAGAGCCCCTCATCTGGAGCTCAGCAGGGGAAAATGCAACTCCTCTTGATTCACGATCGGACCCTCGGGGTTCCTCTCGAGTGGGGACATGTGGGGCGGAGAACTTCTTGGGCCACAGCAAGGGTGTGAAAGAGCATTTCGAGGTCCAAGAGGGAACAGGTGATTGGCCCTTTAAGCCGCAGCAAACAAGGGCCTCACTCCTCCTGCAAGGGTGAAGCTTCTCGAGTTGCGGTGGGTCCTCTCAAGTTACAACGGGTACCTCAGGGATCTGACCCTGTGGCCCCAGGATAGGCCAGGCTCCATGCGAGCGGAGAGGCACATCTGGGGATTCCTCCCCAGTGGCGCCAAGTCTTCTGTCCCCTTCTAGTGCTGAGGCTGCAGCCTGAGATTGCCTCGCCCGTGCTGACATTTGTTTTCAGCTTCCCCTGGATCCCGCAGAGGGGAGTCAGGCCTCGTCTCGAGTGGAGTCGTGAAAGGACCTTTCCTTCCCAACTGCAGTAAGAGTGTCTGGGTCCTTGTCGAGCGGGTACAGGGATCTATGGCTTGCACTCAGTGTACCCTAGGGCTGTCACACGTTCCTGTGTGCCGGAGTCGAGCCTCGGGGTTACAGTCGAGGCAGTGCAGGGCAGTCAGGATTATCTGAAGTCGACTAGGCATATGGGAGTCTTGGGGAATGGTGGTCCAACCTGTTAGACTCCTCCCGGCTTTCCAGGTGCCAGCACCTCCTCTTGGGATGCCAGGGGAACACAGTGAAATCTTTCCCATGGGAGCAGGGAAAGGGAACCCTCAACTGGAGCTCAGTAGGGGAATACGGGGCCCCTCTTGAGTCTTGGCGGGACCCTTGGGGCTCCTCTCGAGAGGGGACGTTTGGGGCGGGGAACTTCTTGGGTCACAGAAAGGGTGTGAAGGAGCCTTTTGAGGTCCACGAGGGATGGGGTGAATTCCCCTGAGATGCCATTGCAGACAAGGGCCGCACCACGCCTTCAGGTAAGAAGCTTCTGGTTTCTCTCGAGTTGTATTGGGGTCCTCTCAAGTTACGACGGGAAACTCAGGGACCCGCCCCTGTATCCTCAGAAGAGGCTATGCTCAGTGTGAGTTGCAAGGCGCCTCTAGGGATTCCTCCCCAGATATCACCGGGTCCTGAGTCCTACTCTGGTGCTGAGGTCGGAACTGAGATTTCCTCGCTCATGCTTTCATAGGTCTTGAGGTTACTCTGGAACCCCCACAGGAGAGTCAGGCCTCTTCTCACCTGGAGACTTGCATGGCCTCTTTCTTCCCCAACTGCAGTGGCAGTGTCCGGCTCACCATAAAGCAGACACAGTGATCTGTGGCCTGCCATCGAGGTTCTCCAGGGCTGTCTCACATGTCAGTGTGCTGGGAGTCGAGCCTCAGGGTGACAGTTGAGACAGTGCAGGGCAGTCATGTTCATCTGGAGTGGACCAGGCATTTCCAGATCTTGGGGAGTGGTGGTTGGACACCTGAGGCTCCTTCCGACTCTCCTGATGCGAGGCCACCTCTTGGAGCCTTTCGAGGTCCAAGAGGCAAGGGGTGATTTCCGCCGAGTTGCTGCTGCGGACAAGGGACTCACCCTCCCTGCAGGGGAGAAGCTTCTGGTTTTTCTGCAGTTGGGGCGGGGTCCTCTCGCGTTACGATGGGCACCCCAGGGACCACCCCTGTGGCCTCAGGAGCGTCCAGTCTCCATGCGAGTTGGGAGGCACCTGTGGGGATTCCACCGGAGACGTCGCCATGTCCTCAGTCCTAGACTGGTGCTGAGGCTCCTCCTGACTCTCCTGATGTGAGGCCACCTCTTGGGTTGTGAGGGGAGTGCCCGAAAACATTTCCCGATGGAGCAGGAAAGGGCCCCTCATCTGGAGCTCAGCAGGAGAAAAGGGGGCTCCTCTTGAGTCACGGCGGGACCCTCGGGTTTCCTTTCGAGTGGGGATGATTGGGTCGCTGAACTTCCTAGGTTACAACAAGGGAATGAAGGAGCCTTTCGATGTCCAAGAGGGAATGGGTGATTTCCCCCGAGATGCTGCAGCAGACATGGGACTCACGCTTCCTGAGGGGGAGAAGCTTCTGGTTTTTCTTGAGTTATGGCGGGGGTTCTCTCGAGTTAAAACGGACACCCAAGTGACCCGCCCCTGTGGCCTCAGGAGAGGCCAGTCTCCATGCGAGTTGCAAGGCACCTGTGGGGATTCCTCCTGAGACCTCGCCGGCTCCTCAGTCCTCGTCTGATGCTGAGGCCGGAGCCCTTGCTTGCCTCGCCCATGCGTACATAGGTCTTGGGGTTCCCCTGGAGCCCACATATGGGACTCAGGCCTCGTCACGCCTGGGGCCGTGCACAGCCGCTTTCCTCCCAAACTGCAGCAAAAGTGTCCTGGTCCCTGTGGATCGGATACAGGGATCAGTGGCTTGACCTCGAGGTATGCCAGGGCTATAACACGTGCCATGTGCCGGAGTCGACCCTCGGGGTGACGGTCGAGGCAATGCAAGACAGTCAAATTCATCTGGAGTGGACTAGGCATTTGGGGGTCTTGGGAAAATGTGACCCGACGCGTGAGGCTCCTCTGTACTCGCCTGGTGTGAGGGCCTCTTCTTGGGATGCGAGGGGAGAGCCAGGAACACTTTCCCGAGGGAGCAGAGAAATGGCGCCTCATCTGGAGCTGAGCATGTGAAAATCGAGCTCATCTTGAGTTGCAGCACGACCCTCGGGGTTCCTCTGGAGTGGGGACGGGTGGGGCGGGGAACTTCTTAGGTCACAGCAAGAGTGTGAAGGAGCATTTCGAGGTCCAAGAGGGAATGGGTATTTTCCCCAGGATGCCGCAGCGAAAAAGGGCCTCACTCCACCAGCAAGGGAAAAGCATATGGTTTTTCTCGAATTGCGGGGGGCGTCCTCTCGAGTTATTTTGGGAACCACAGGGATCCGCCCCTGTGGCTCCAGGATATGCCAGACTCCGTGCGAGGGGTCAGGCACATCTGGTGATGCCTCCCCAGTGTCGTCAAGTCCTCAGTCCCCTTCTGGTCCTGATGCTGGAGCCTGAGATTGCCTCGCCCATGCTGAAATTTGTCTTGGGTTTCCGCTGGAGTCTGTACAGGGGAGTCAGGCCTTGTCTCGACTGGAGACGTGCACGGCCGCTTTCATCCCCAACTGCAGTAACAGTGTCTGGGTCCCTGTCGAGTGGATACAGGGATCTACGGCTTGTGTTGGCGGTACCCCTGGGCTGTCACATGTGCCAGTGTGCCTGAGTCGAGCCTCGGGGTTACAGTCGACACAGTGCAGGGCACTCAGGTTCATCTGAAGTGAACGAGGCATTTGGGGATGTTGGGGAATATTGGCGCAACCTGTGAGACTCCTCCTGACTCTCGAGGTGCGAGCACCTCCTCTTGGGATGTGAGGGGAACACCTCGAAACCTTTCCTGATGGAGCAGGG
>SJYW01006942.1:0-31335 GCA_006410735.1 Raphicerus campestris | reverse complement strand
CGTGCTGCAACTCAAGATGAGCATTTCGAGGTCCAAGAGGGAATGGGTATTTTCCCCAGGATGCCGCAGCGAAAAAGGGCCTCACTCCACCAGCAAGGGAAAAGCATATGGTTTTTCTCGAATTGCGGGGGGCGTCCTCTCGAGTTATTTTGGGAACCACAGGGATCCGCCCCTGTGGCTCCAGGATATGCCAGACTCCGTGCGAGGGGTCAGGCACATCTGGTGATGCCTCCCCAGTGTCGTCAAGTCCTCAGTCCCCTTCTGGTCCTGATGCTGGAGCCTGAGATTGCCTCGCCCATGCTGAAATTTGTCTTGGGTTTCCGCTGGAGTCTGTACAGGGGAGTCAGGCCTTGTCTCGACTGGAGACGTGCACGGCCGCTTTCATCCCCAACTGCAGTAACAGTGTCTGGGTCCCTGTCGAGTGGATACAGGGATCTACGGCTTGTGTTGGCGGTACCCCTGGGCTGTCACATGTGCCAGTGTGCCTGAGTCGAGCCTCGGGGTTACAGTCGACACAGTGCAGGGCACTCAGGTTCATCTGAAGTGAACGAGGCATTTGGGGATGTTGGGGAATATTGGCGCAACCTGTGAGACTCCTCCTGACTCTCGAGGTGCGAGCACCTCCTCTTGGGATGTGAGGGGAACACCTCGAAACCTTTCCTGATGGAGCAGGGCAAGGGCCCCTCATCTGGAGCTCAGCAGGGGAAAATGAGGCTCCTCTTGTTTGTTGGCGACACCCTTGGTATTCCTCTTTAGTGGGGACCTGTTGGCCTGGGAACTTCTTGAGTCACAGCAACAGTGTGAAGGAGCCTTTCCAGGTCCACGAGGGACAGGCTGAATTCCCCTGAGACACCGCCGGGGACAAGGGCATAACACCGCCTGCAGGGTAGAAGCTTCTCTTTTTTCTTGCATTGGCCCGGGGTCTTCTCGAGTTATAACTGGGATCCCAGGGACTCGCCTCTGTGTCCTGTGGAGAAGCCAGTCTCTGTGTGTGTTGCAAGGCTCCTCTGGGGATTCCTCCACAGTCTTCGCTGGGTCATCAGTCCTCGTCTAGTGCTGAAGCCAGAGCCTGAGCTTTCCTCGCCGTGCTGATGTAAGTCTTGGGGTTCCCCTGGAGCCCCCTCAGGGGAGTCAGACCTCGTCTCACCAATAGACGTGCAGGGCCGCTTTACTCCACGGTGCAGCAGCCCTAACCGGCTCTCCTTTGAGCGGACCAAGCGATCTGTGGCTTGCACTGGAAGTACCCCAGGGCTATCACATATGCCAGGATGTCAGCAGTCGAGCCTCGGGGAGGAAGTCGAGGCGGTGCTGGACAGTCAGCTTTATCTGGAGTGGACGACGCATTTGGGGTTCTTCGGGAAAGTTGACCAGAGACCTGAGGTTCCTCTGAACTCACATGGTTTGAGGGCCTCCTCTTGGGATGTGAGCGGAGAGCCGGGAACCCTTTCCCGATGGAACGGGGAAGGGGCCCCTCACCTGGAGCTGAGCAAGGGAAAATGGATCTCCTCTTGAGTTGCGACAGGACCCTCGGCGGTATTCTCGAGTGGGGACAGGTGGGGTGGGGAACTTCTTGGGTCACAGCAAGGGTGTGATGGAGCATTTCGAGGTCCAAGAGGGTGATTTCCACCAGGAAGCCGCAGTGGACACGGGCCTCGCTCCGCCTGATAGGGAGAAACTTCTGGTTTTTCTCGAGTTTCGGCTGGGTCCTCTCGAATTATGACGGGGACCCCAGGGACCTGCCACTGTGGCCTCAGGAGAGGCCAGTCTCCGTGCAAGTTGCCACTGGGTATTCCTCCCCAGTCGTCGTCAGGTCCCCAGGCCTTGTCTGATGCTGAGGCTGCAGCCTGAGTGTAGGGAATAAAGTATAAGGGAGGCTGGGAAGACTTTTGCACACAAGGATATTTCTTTGGTCCTTCAAAAAGAAACAGACCCAGGGTCACAAGGATTCTGAGTTGATAAGGAAGTTCCCCAAAACAAAGTCTTAGCTGCAGTAAATAAGTTAATGTAAAGGTTATCTCGCCCTGCGCCTGCACATTGTATAGTCATTGAATCATAGTATTTTGCAACTTACTCTGTAAATTGTTGTGGAAAAGATATAAAATAAGGCAGCTGCAAGTAGCAGGGGAGAATAAGAGAATTTAAAAAAAAAAAAGATTGAAACCACTCGGCCATGTTGGTGTTTCATTCCATCCCTAGCACCTGAGATTGCCTCGCCCATGCTGACATAAGCCTTGGGGTTCCCCTGGATCCCCCATAGGGGAGTTGGCCTCGTCTTGCCTGGGGACGTGCACAGCTGCTTTCCACCCTAACTGCAGCAACATGTCCGAGTTCCTGTCGAGGGGAAACAGGAATCAGTGGCTTGACCTCGAGGTACCCCAGGGCTATCACACATTCCAGTGAGCCAGAGTTGAGACTCGGGGTGACAGTCGAGGCAGTACAGGACAGTCAGATTCATCTGGAGTGGACTAGGCATTTGGGGGTCTTGTGGAAATGTGACCTGACGCCTGAGGCTTCTCTGGATTCGCCTGTTGTGAGTGCCTCCTCTTGGGATATGAGGCCCAGGGAAAGGGCCCCTCATCTGGAGCTGAGCATGGGAAAATGGAGCTCCTCTTGAGTCACGGCAAGACCCTCGGTGGTCCTCTCCAGTGGGTACGTGTGGGGCGGGAAACTTCTTGGGGCACAGCAATGGTGTGAAAGAGCATTTCGAGGTCCAAGAGGGAACGGGTGATTTCCCTTGGGACCCCGCAGTGGACAAGGCCTCACTCCACCAGCAAGGGTGAAGCATCTGGTTTTTCTCGAGTTGCGGCGGGGTCCTGTCGAGTTACGACGGGGACCCCAGGGATATGCCCCTGTGGCCTCAGGATAGGCCAGTCTCTGTTCGAGGGGCGAGGCACATCTGGGGATTCCTCCCCTTTGGAGCCAAGTCCTCAGTCCCCTTCTGGTGCTGAGGCTGCAGCCTGAGATTGCCTCGCCCATGCTGACATTTGTATTGGGAGACGTGCATGGCCGCAGCAACAGTTCCAGGTCCCTGTCGAGTGGACACAGGGATCTGTGGCTTGCCATCGAGGTACCCAAGGGCTGTCACACGTGCCAGTGTGCCAGAGTCGAGCCTCGGGGTGACAGTCGAGGCAGTGTAGGGCAGTCTGGATCATCTGGAGTGGACAAGGCATTTGGGGGTCTTAGGGAAAGGTGGCCCAATCTGTGAGATTCCTTCCGATTCTGCAGGTGTGAGCACCTCATCTTGGGATGGGAGGCGAACACAGGGAAACCTCTCCCCATGGAGCAGGGAAGGGCCCCTCATCTGGAGCTCAGCATGGGAAAACTGAATTCCTCTTGAGTCTTGGTGGGACCCTCTGGGTTCATCTCTAATGGAGACGGCTGGGGCAGGGAACTTCTTTGATCACAGCTAGGTTGTGAAGGAACCTATCGAGGTCCATGAAGGACAGGATGAATTCCCCTGAGATGCTGCCACAGACAAGGCCACACCACGCCTGCAGGGGAGAAGCTTCCGGTTTTTCTGGAGTTGCGGCGAGGTCCAATCGCTTTACAATGGGGAACCCAGGGACGCGCCCCTGTATCCTCAGGAGAGGCCATTCTCAGTGCTAGTTGCGAGGCGCTTCTGGGGATACCAACTCAGTTGTCGCCTGGTCCTCAGTCCTCGTCTGGTGCTGAGGTCGAGCCTATGATTTCCTCGCTCGTGCTTTCATAGGACTTGAGGTTACTCTGAAGCCCCCACAGGGGAGTCAGGCCTCTTCTCGACTGGAGACGTACACGGACTCTTTCTTCCCCAACTGCAGCGGCAGTGTCCAGCTCCCCATAAAGCACACACAGGGATCTGTGGTTTGCCATCGAGGTACTCCAGGGCTGTCTCACATGCCAGTGTGTTGGGAGTCTAGCCTCGGGTGACAGTCAAAGCAGTGCAGGGCAGTCATGTTCATCTGGAGTGGACGAGGAATTTGGGGGTCTTGGGGAGTGGTGGTCGGAAACTTGAGGCTCCATCCAACTCTTCTTGAGATGCGAGGGGAGCGCCGGAAACTTTTTGTGATGGAGTAGGGAAAGGGCCCCTCATCTGGAGCTCAGCAGGGGAAAACGAGGGTCCTCTTGAGTCGGGGCGGGACCCTCCGGGTTCCTCTCGAGTGGGGACGGTTAGGGCGGGGAACTTCCTAGGTCACAACAAGGGTATGAAGGAGTTTTTCGAGGTCCAAGAGGGAAGGGGTGATTTCCCCTGAGATGCTGCAGTGGACAAGGGACTCACCCTCCCTGCAGGCGAGAAGCTTCTGGTTTCCCTCGATTTGCTGCAGGGTCCTCTCGAGTTAAGACGGGGACCCCAGGGATGCGCCGCTGTGGCCTCAGGAGAGGCCAATCTCCATGCGAGTTGCGAGGCACCTGTGAGGATTCCTCCCGAGACGTCGCCGGGTACTCAGTCCTCATCTGGTGCGGAGGCCAGAGCCTGTGCTTTCCTCTCCCATGCTGACATAGGTCTTGGGGATCCCCTGGAGCCCCAACAGGGTAGTCAGGCCTCGTCTCGCCTAGGGACGTGCACAGCCACTTTCCTCCTCAACTGCAGCAACAGTGTCTGGGTCCCTCTCAAGCAGATACTGGGAACAGTGGGTTGCACTCGAGGTAACCCAGGGCTGTCACACGTGCCAGTGTGCCAGGGTCGAGGCTCGGGGTAACAGTGGAGGCAGTGCAGGAAAGTCATGTTGATCTGGAGAGGACAAGGCATTTGGGGGCCTTGGAGAATGGTGGCCCAATCTGTGAGACTCCTCCTGACTCTCCAGGTGCGATCACCTCCTCTTGACATGCAAGTGGAACACCTCGAAACCTTTCCAGATGGACCAGGGAAAGGGGCCACCATCTGGAGCTCAGCAGGGGAAAACCAGGCTCCTCTTGAGTCTTGGCGGGACTCTCGGGGTTCCTCTCGATTGGGTATCGGTGGGGCAGTTAACTTCTTGGGTCACAGCAAGGGTGTGAAGTGGCCTTTCCAGGTCCAAGAGGGAAGGGGTGAATTACCCCGAGATGCTGCATCAGCAAGGTTTTCTCCCCGCCTGCAGGGAAGTGTCTGTTTTTTTTCGAGTTGTGGAGGGGTCCTCTCAAGTTACAACGGGGCCCCAGAGAACCACCCCCATGGCCCCAGGGGAGGCCAGTCTCCGTGGGAGGTGTGAGGCACATCTGGGGATTTCATCCCAGTCATCCCCAGGTCCCTAGACCTCTTCTGTAGCTGAGGCTGCAGCCTGAGCTTGCCTCGCCCATGCTGACCTAGGTCTTGGGGTTCCCATGGAGCTCCCACAGGGGAGTCAGGCCTCGTCTCGCCTGGAGACCTGCATGGCCGCTTTCCTCCCCATCTGCAGCAGAAGTGTCTGGGTCCCTGTCGAGCGGATACAGGGATCACTGGCTTGACCTCGAGATACCCCAGGGCTATCACACGTGCGAGTATGCCAAAGTCGAGCCTTGGTGTGACAGTCGAGGCAGTGCAGGACAGTCAGTTTTATCTGGAATAGACTAGGCATTTGGGGGTCTTGCAGAAATGTGACCCGATGCCTGAGGCTTCTCTGGACTTGCCTGGTATGAGTGCCTCCTCTTGGGATGTGAGGGGAGAGCCAGGAACCCTTTCCTGATGGAGCAGAGAAAGGGCCCCTCATCTGGAGCTGAGCATGATAAAATTGGTATCCTCTTGTGTCCTGGCAGGACACTCGGCAGTCCTCTCGAGTGGGGACGTTTGGGGCGGGGAACTTCTTGGGTCACAGCAATGGTGTGAATGAGCATTTCCAGGTCCAAGAGGGAACAGGTGATTTCCCCCAGGATGCCACAGTGGACAAGGGCCTCACTCTGCCTGCAAAGGTGAAGCTTCTGGTTTTTCTCGAGTTGCGGCAGGGTCCTCTCAAGCTACGACAGGGACCAGAGGGATCCGCCCCTGTGGCCCCAGGATAAGCCAGTCTTCATGCAAGGGGCGTGGCACATCTGGGGATTCCTCCGCAGAGGAGCCAAGTCCTCAGTCCCCTTCAGGTGCTGAGACTGCAGCCTGAGATTGCCTCGACCGTGCTGACATTTGTATTGGGCTTCCCCTGGAGACCACAGAGGGGAGTCAAGCCTCATCACAACTGGAGACGTGCACGGCCACTTTCCTTCTCAACTGCAGTAACGTTGTGCGGATTCCTGTTGAGCAGATACAGGGATCTATTGCTTTGTCTCGAGGTACCCTAGGGTTGTCACACGTGCCAGTGTACCAGAGTCGAACTTGGGATTACAGTCCAGGCAGTGCAGGGCAGTCAGATTCATCTGAATTGGGCGAGGCATTTGGGGCTCTTTGGGAATAGTGGCCCGACCTGTGAGACTCCTCCCGACATTCCAGGTGCGAGCTCCTCCTCTTGGGATGCAAGGGGAACACCGTGAAACCTTTTCCGACGGAGTAGGGAAAGGGTCCGTCATCTGGAGCTCATCAGGGTAAATCGGGGCTCCTCTTGAGTCCTGGCGGGAACCTTGGGGTTCCTCTCGAGTGGGGAAGGATGGGGCGGGGAACTTCTTGGGTCACAGCAAGGGTGTAAAGAGAATTTTGAGGTCCAAGAGGGAACGGGTGATTTCCCCAGGGATGCCGCAGTGGACAAGGTCTCACTCCGCCTGAAAGGGTGAAGCTTCTGGTTTTTCTGGAGTTACAGCTGGGTCCTCTTGAGTTACGACGGGAACTACAGGGATCCACCCCTGTGGCCCCAGTAGAGGACAGTCTCTGCGAGAGGCGGGGCACATTTGGAGATTCCTCCCCAGTGGCGCCACGTCCTCATTCCCCTTCTGGTGCTGAGGCTGCAGCCTGAGATTGCCTCGCCCGTGCTGACATTTGTATTGGGCTTCCCCTGGAGACCACAGAGGGGAGTCAGGCCTCATCTCGACTGGAGACATGCACGGCCGCTTTCCTTCCCAACTGCAGTAGCAGTGTCCGTGTCCCTGTCGAGAGGATACAGGGATCTATGGCTTGCACTAGAGGTATCCTAGGGCTGTCACACGTGCCAGTGTGCCTGAGTCGAGCCTCGGGGTTACAGTCGAGGCAGTACAGGGCAGTCAGGTTCATATGAAGTGGTCGAGGCATTTGGGGGTCTTGGGGAACTGTGGCCCAACCTCGGAGACTCCTCCCGACTTGGCAGCTGTGAGCACCTCCTCCTGGGATGCGAAGGGAACACCACGAAACATTTCCCAACAGAGTAGGGAAAAGGACCTTCATCTGGAGCTCAGCAGGGGAAAACGGGGCTCCTCTTGAGTCTTGGCGGGACCCTTGGGGTTCCTCTCGAGTGGGGTTGTGTGGAACGGGGAACTTCTTGGGTCATAGCAAGGGTGTGAAAGAGCATTTCGAGGTCCACGAATGACGGGGTGAATTCCACTGGGATGCTGTTGGGGACAAGGGCCACACCAGGATGGCAGGTGAGAAGCTTCCGGTTTTTCTCAAGTGGTCGCGGGGTCCTCTCGAGTTATGACGGGTACCCCAGCAACCCGCCCCTGTATCCTCAGAAGAGGCCATTCTCAGTGCAAGTTGCGAGCCGCCTCTGGGGATGCTTCCCCAGTCATCGCTCAGTCCTCAGTTCTACTCTGGTGCAGAGGTTGAGCCTGACATTTCCTCACTCATGCTTTCATACTTCTTGAGGTTACTCTGGAACCCCCACAGGGGAGTCAGTCCTCTACTCGCCTGGAGACTTGCAAAGCCTCTTTCTTCCCCAACTGCAGCAGCAGTGTCTGGCTCACCGTAAAGGGCACACAGGAATCTGTGACTTGCCATCGAGGTACTGCAGGGATGTCTCAAGTGCCAGTGAGTTGGGAGTCGAGCCTCAGGGTGAGAGTCTAGACAGTGCACGGCAGTCATGTTCATCTGGAGTGGACGAGGCATTGGGGGATCTTGGGGAGTGGTGGTCGGACACCTCAGGCTCTTCCTGAATCTCCTGATGCGAAGTCACCACTTGGGATGCGAGGGCAGTGCTGGAAAACATTTCCCAATGGAGCAAGGAAAGGGCCCCTCATCTGGAGATCAGCATTGGAAAACGGGGCTCCTCTTGAGTCGCAGCGGGACCCTCGGGATATCTCTCAATTGGGGATGGTTGGGGCAGTCAACTTCCTAGATCACAACAAGGGTATGAAGGAGGATTTCGAGGTCCAAGAGTGAAGGGGTGATTTCCACCGAAATGCTGCAGCGGACAAGGGACTCAGCCTCCCTGCAGGGAAGACGTTTCTGGTTTTTCTCGAGTTGTGCTGGGGACCTCTCGAGTTACGACGGGGACCAAAGAGACCCGCCGCTGTGGCCTCAGGAGAGGCCAGTCTCCATGCGAGTTGCGAGGCACGTGTGGGGATTCCTCCCGAGACCTCGCCGGGTCCTCAGTCCTCATCTGGTGCTGAGGCCGGAGCCTGTGCTTGCCTCGCCCATGCTGACATAGGTCTTGGGGTTCCCCTGGAGCCCCCATAGGGGAGTCAGGCCACCTCTCGCCTGGGGACGTGCCCAACCACTGTCCTTCCAAACTGCAGCAACAGTGTCTGGGTCCCTGTGGAGCGGATACAGGGATCAGTGGCTCAACCTCGAGGTACGCCATGGCTATTACACGTGCCATGTGCCAGAGTCGAGGCTCGGGGTGATGGTCGAGGCAGTGCAAGACAGTCAGATTCATCTGGAGTGGACTAGGCATCTGGGGGTCTTGCGGAAATGTGACTCGACGCCTGAGGCTTCTCTGGACACGCCAGGTGTGAGAGCCTCCCCTTGGGATTCAAAGGGAGACCCAGGAACACTTTCCCGATGGAGCAGGAAAGGGCCCCTCATCTGGAGCTGAGCATGCGACAATGTAGCTCCTCTTGAGTCCCGGCGGGACCCTCGGCGGTCCTCTGGAGTGGTGATGTGTATTGCGGAGAACTTCTTGGGGCACAGCAAGGGAGTGAAGGAGCATTTCGAGGTCCAAGAGGGAAAGGGTGATTTCCCCCTGGACGCCGCAGCGGACAAGGGCCTCATTTCGCCAGCAAGGGTGAAGCTTCTGGTTTTTCTCGAGTTGTAGCGGGGTCCTTTCAAGTTATGACGGGGATCACAGGGATCCACCCCTGTGGCCCCAGGATAGGCCAGTCTCCGTGCGAGGGGCGAGGCACATCTGGGGATTATTCTCCAGTGGCGCCAAGTCCGCAGTCCGCTTCTAGTGCTGAGGCTGCAGCCTGAGATTGCCTTGCACATGCTGACATTTGCATTGGGCTTCCCCTGGAGACCTCAGAGGGGAGTCAGGCCTCATCTCGACTGGAGACACGCATGGCCGCTTTCCTTCCCAACTGCAGTAACAGTGTCCCGGTCCCTGTCGAGAGGATACAGGGATCTATGGCTTTCTCTAGAGGTACCCTAGGGCTGTCACACGTTCCAGTGTGCCTGAGTAGAGCCTCAGGGTTACAGTCGAGGCTGTGCAGGGAAATCAGTTTCATCTGAATTGGATGAGGCATTTGGGGGTTTTGGGGAATGGTGATCCTACCTGGGAGACTCCTCCCGATTTTCCATATGCGAGCACCTCCTCTTGCGATGCAAGGAGAACACCGCAAAACCTTTCCCGAAAGAGCAGGGAAAGGGCTCCTCACCTGGAGCTCATCAGGGGAAAACGGGGCTCCTCCAGTCTTGGTGGGACACATGGGATTCCTCTCGAGTGGGGAAGGGTGGGGTGGGGAACTTCTTGGGTCACAGCAAGGGTGTGAAGGAGCCTTTCGAGGTCCACGAGGGATGGGGTGAATTCCCCTGAGATGCCCTTACGGACAAGGGCCACACCACGCCTGCAGGTGAGAATCTTCCGGTTTTCCTCGAGTTGCGGCGGGCTCCTCTTGAGTTATAACGGGGACCACAGGAAACTGCCCCTGTATCCTCAGGAGAGGCCATTATCAGTGCCAATAGCGAGGCTCTTCTGGGGATTCCTCTCCAGTCATCATCGGGTCCTCAGTCCATGTCTGGTGCTGAGTTCGGAGCCTGAGATTTCGTCGTTCATGCTTTCATAGGGCTTGAAGTTACTCTGGAGCCGCAATAGGGGAGAGAGCCCTCTTCTCGCCTGGAGACTTCCACGGCCTCTTTCTTCCCCAGCTGCAGTGACAGTGTCCAGCTCTCCATAAAGCAGACACAGGGTTCTGTGGCTTGACATCGAGGTACTCCAGGGCTGTCTCACGGGCCAGTGTGTTGGGAGTCGAACCTCGGGGTGATTGTCGAGACAGGGCAGGGCAGTCATGTTCATCTCGACTAGACGAGTCATTTGGGTGTCTTGGGGAGTGGTGGTCAGACACCTGAGTCTCCTCCCGACTTTCCTGATGCGAGGCCACCTCTTGGGATCCGAGCGGAGCTCTGATAAACCTTTCCCGATAGAGCAGGGAAATGGCTCCTCATCTCTAGCTCAGCAGGGGAAAACGGGCCTCCTCTTGAGTCTCACGGGGACCCTGGGTTTCCTCTCGAGTGGGGACAGTTGGGGTGGGGAACTTCTTAGGTAACAACAAGGGTATGAAGGACCCTTTTGAGGTCCAAGAGGGAAGGGATGATTTCCCCCTAGGTGCTGCAGCGGACAAGGGACTCACCCTACCTGCAGGGGAGAATCTTCTGGTTTTTCTCGAGTTGCAACGGGGTCCTCTTGAGTTACTACGGGGACCCCAGGGACCCGCACCTGTGGCCTCAGGAGAGGCCAGTCTCCATGCGAGTTGCGAGGCACCTGTGGGGATTCCTCTTGAGTCGTCACCGGGTACTCAGTCCTTGTCTGGTGCTGAGGCCGGAGCCTGTGCTTGCCTCGCCCATGCTGACCTAGGTCTTGGGGTTCCCCTGGAGCCCCCATAGGGGAGTCAGGTCTCTTGTCGCCTGAGGACGTGCACAGCTGCTTTCCAGTCCCAGTCGAGCATATACAGGGATCAGTGGCTTGAACTCGAGTTACCCCAGGCTATCACACGTGCCAGTGTGCTGGAGTCGAGCCTCAGGGTGACATTCGAGGCAGTGCAGGACAGTCAGATTCATCTGGAGTGGACTAGGCATCTGGGGGTCTTGCGGAAATGTGACATCATGCCTGAGGCTTCTCTGGACTTGCCTGGTGTGAGTGCCTCCTGTTGGAATGTGAGGGGAGAACCAGGAACCCTTTCCCAATGGAGCAGGGAATGGGCCCCTCATCTGAAGCTGAGCATGTGAAAATGGAGCTCCTCTTGACTCGGGGCGGGACCCTCAGCCGTCCTCTTGAGTGGGGATGTATGGGGTGGGGAACTTCTTGGATCACAGCAAGGGTGTGAAAGAGCATTTTGAGGTCCATGAGTGAATAGGTGTTTTCCCCCGGGACGCCACAGTGGACAAGGGCCTCACTCCGCCTTCAAGGGTGAAACTTCTGGTTTTTCTCGAGTTGCGGCCGGGTCCTCTCGAGTTATGATGGCGACCACAGGGATCTGCCCCTGTGGCCCCAGGATAGGCCAGTCTCTGTTCGAGGGGCGAGGCACATCTGTGGATTCCTCCCCAGTGGCGCCAAGTCCTCAGTCCTCTTCTGGTGCTGAGGCTACAGCCTGAGATTACCTCGCCGGTGCTGACAAATTTATTGACCTTCCCATGGTTCCCACAGAGTGGAGTCAGACCTCGTCTCGACTGGAGACGTGCAAGGCCGCTTTCTTTCCCACCTAAACTAACAGTGTCCCGGTTCCTGTCGAGGGGATACAGGGGTCTATGGCTTGCGCTCAAGGTACCCTAGGGCTGTCACACGTGCCAGTGTGCCGGAGTCGAGCCTCGGGGTTACAGTCGAGGCAGTGCAGGGCAGTCAGGTTCATCTGAAGTGGACGAGGAATTTGGGAATATTGGAAAATGGTGGCCAAACCTGTGACACTCCTCGTGACTTTCCATTGTAAGCACCTCCTCTTGGGATGCGAGGGGAGCACTGTGAAACCTTTCCCGACGGAGCAGGAAAAGGGCCCCTCATCTGGAGCTCAGCAGGGGAAAACGGGGCTCCTCTTGAGTCTTGGTGGGACCCTTGGGTTTCCTCTCGAGTTGGGACGGGTGGTGCTGGGAACTTCTTGGGTCACAGCAAGTGTGTGAAGGAGCCTTTCGAGGTCCACGAGGGACGGGGTGCATTCCCCTGTGATGCCGTTGCAGACAAGGGCCACATCATGCCTGCAAGGGAGAAGCTTCCAGTTTTTCTCGAGTTGTGGCTGGGTCCTCTCGAGTTATGACGGGACCCCAGGGACCCGCCCCCGTATCCTCAGGAGAGGCCATTCTCAGTTGGAGTTGTGAGGCGCCTCTGGGGATTTCTCCCCAGTCATCGCTGGATCCTCAGTCCTTGACTGGTTCTGAGGTTGGAGACTGAGATTATCTCGCTCATGCTTTCATAGGTTCGAGGTTTCTCTGGGCCCCCACAGGGGAATCAGGCCTCATCTCGCCTGGAGACTTGCACGGCCTCTTTCTTCCCCAACTGCAATGGCAGTGTCCGGCTCCCCATAAAGCGGACACTGGTATCTGTGGCTTGCCATTGAGGTTCTCCAGGGCTGTCTCATGGGTCAGTGTGTTGGGAGTCCAGCCTCGGGGTGAAAGTCGAGACAGTGCACGGCAGTCATGTCATCTGGAGTGGACAAGGAATTTGGGGGTCTTGGGGAGTGGTGGTCGGACAGCTGAGGCTCCTCCCGACCATTCTGATGCAAGGCCACCTCTTGGGATGTGAGGGGAGCACCAGAAAACCTTTCCCGATGGAGCAGGGAAAGGGCCCCTCATCTGGAGCTCAGCAGGGGAAAACGGGTCTCCTCTTGAGTCATGGTGGGACCCTTGGGTTTCTTCTTGAGTGGGGATGGGTGGGGCGGCAAACTTCCTAGGTCACAACAAGGGAATGAAGAAGCCTTTTGAGGTCCACAAGGTAAGGGTTGATTTCCCCTGAGATGCCATTGTGGACAAGGGCCACACCACGACTGCAAGGGTGAAGCTTCTGGTTTTTCTCGAGTTGTGGCGGGATCCTCTCGAGTTACGACGGGGACCCCAGGGACCCGCTGCTGTGGCCTCAGGAGAGGCCAGTCTCCATGCGAGTGGCGAGGCACCTGTGAGGATTCCTCCCAAGATGTTGCCGGGTCCTGAATCCTCATCTGGTGCTGAGGCCAGAGCCTCTGTTTGCCTCACCCATGCTGACATAGGACTTGGGTTCCCCTGGAGCCCCCATAGGGGAGTCAGGCCTCATCTCGCCCGGGGACGTGCACAGCTGCTTTCCTGCCAAACTGCAACAACAGATACAGGGATCAGTGGCTTGCCATTGAGGTACCCGAGGACTATCACACGTGCCAGTGTGCCGGAGCTGAGCCTCGGGGTGACAGTCAAGGCACTGCAGGGCAGTCAGGTTCATCTGGAGTTGACCAGGCATTTCGAGGTCTTGGGAAATGGTGGCCCAAACTGTGAGACTCCTCCCGACTCTCCAGGTGCGAGCACCTCCTCTTGACATGTGAGGGAAACACCGGGAAACCTTTCTTGGCGGAGCAGGGAAAGGGCCCCTCATCTGGAGCTCATCTGGGGAAAATGGGGCTCCTCCTGAGTATTGGCGGGACCCTCGAGGTTAATCTCAAATGGGGACAGGAGGAGCGGGGAACTTCTTGTTTCACAGCAAGGGTGTGAAGCGGCCTTTCGCGGTCCAAGAGGGCAGGGGTTAATTCCCCCGAGATGCTTCATCAGACAAGGGCCTCTATCTGCCTGCAGGGAAATGTCTGGTTTTTTCGAGTTGCGGAGGTGTTCTCTCAAGTTAAGACAGAGCCCCAGGGACTGAACCCTGTGGCCCCTGGAGAGGCTAGTCTCAGTGCCAGGGGCGAGGCACATCTGGGGATTCCTCTCCAGTAGCGCCAAGTCCTCAGTCCCATTCAGGTGCTGAGGCTGGAGCCTGAGATTTCCTCACTCGTGCCTATGTAGGTCTTGGAGTTCCCCTGGAGCCCCCTCAGGGGAGTGAGGCCTCGTCTCGCCCATAGAGGTGCAGGGCTGCTTTACTCCAGGGTGCAGCAGCCATGTCCAGCTTTCTGTTGAACAGACAAAGGGATCTTTGGTTGGCACTCGAGGTACCCAAGGGCTATCACATGAGCCAGTGTGTCAGCAGTAGAGCTTCCGGTGACAGTCGAGACAGTGCAGGGCAGTCAGGTTCATCTGGAGTGGACGAGGCATTTGGGGATTTTGGGGAGTGGTGGTCCAACATCTGAGGCTCCTCTCGAATCTCCTGATGCGAGGCCAAATCTTAGGATGCGAGGATAGTGCCAGAAAACCTTTCCCAAAAGAGCAGGGAAAGGGCCTCTCATCTGGAGCTCCGCAGGGGAAAACGGGGCTTCTCTTGAGTCACGGCGGGACCCTCGGGGTTCCTCTCGAGTGGGGACAGTTGGGGCGGGGAACGCCCTAGGTCACAACAAGGGTATGAAGGAGCCTTTTGAGGTCCAAGAGGGAAGGGGTGATTTCCCTCGAGATACTGCCACGGACAAGGGACTCAAACTCCCTGCAGGGGAGAAGCTTCTGGTTTTTCTCATGTTGCGGCGGGGTCCTCTTGAGTTATGACAGGGACCCCACGGACCTGCTGGTGTGGCCTCATGAGAGGCCAGTCTCCATGCGAGTTGAGAGGCACTGGTGGGGATTCCTACCGAGATGTCACCGGGTCCTCAGTCCTCGTCTGGATCTTAGGACTGAGCCTGTGTTTGCCTCACCCAAGCTGACATAGGTCTTGGGGTTCCCCTGGAGCCCCCATAGGGGAGTCAGGCCTCGTCTTGCCTGGGGACGTGCACAGCCGATTTACTCCCCAATAGCAGCAACAGTGTCCGGGTCCCTGTCCAGCGGATACAAGGATGAGTAGGTTGACCACCAGGTACCACAGGGCTATCACACTTGCCACTGTGCAGGAGTCGAGCCTCGGGTTGACAGTTGAGGCAGTGCAGGTCAGTCAGATTCATCTAGAGTGGACTAGACATTTGGGGGCCTTGCAGAAATGTGACACAATGCCTGAGGTTTCTCTGGACACGCCTGGTGAGTGTGCCTCCTCTTGGGATGTGAGGGGAGATCCAGGAACCCTTTCCCGATGGATCAGGGAAAGGGCCCCTCATCTAGAGCTGAGCATGGGAAAAAGGAGCTCCTCTTCAGTCGGGGCAGGACCCTCGGTGGTCCTCTCGAGTGGGGACATGTGGGACAGGGAACTTCTTGGGTCACAGCAAGGGTGTGAAAGAACATTTCGAGGTCCAAGTGATTACAGGTGATTTCCCCTGGGATGCCACAGTGGACAAGGGCCTCACTCAGCCTGCAAGGGTGAAGCTTCTGGTTTTTCTCGAGTTGCGGCGGGGTCCTCTGGAGTTACGACGGGGACCACAAGGATGCGCCTCTATGGCCTGAGGATACGCCAGTCTCCTTGAGAGTGCCAAGGCACATCTGGGGATTCCTCCCCAGTGGCACCAAGTCCTCAGTCCCTTCTGATGTTGAGGCTGCAAACTGAGATTGCCTCGCCTGTACTGACATTTGTATTGGGCTTCCCCTGGAGCACACAGAAGGGAGTCAGGCCTCATCTCAACTGGAGACGTGCACGGCCGCTTTCCTTCCCAACTGCGGTAAAAGTGCCTGGGTCCCTATCGAGTGGATACAAGGATCTATGGCTTGGGCTCCAAGTACCCTAGGATTGTCACACGTGCCAGTGTGCGGGATTTGATCCTCGGGGATACAGTTGAGGCAGTGCAGGGCAGACAGGTTCATATGAAATGGACGAGGCTTTTGGGGGTCTCAGGGAATGGTGGCCCAGCCTGTGAGACTCCTCCCGATTTTCCAGGTGCCAGTACCTCTTCTTGGTTTGCGAGGGGAACACCGCGAAACCTTTCCCAACAGAGCAGGGAAAGGGCCCCTCATCTGGAGCTCAGCAGGGGAAAACGGGTCTTCTCTTGATTCTTGGCAGGACCCTTGGGTTCCTCTCAAGTGGGGACAGGTGGGGCGGAGAACTTTTTGGGTCACAGCAAGGGTGTGAAGGAGCCTTTTGCGGTCAACGTGGGACGGGGTGCATTCCCCTGAGATGCCTTTGCGGACAAGGGCCACACCTCGCCTGCAGGGGAGAAGCTCCCAGTTTTTCTCGAGTTTCGGTGGGGTCTTCTGGAGTTACGACGGGGAACCCAGGTACCCGCCCCTGTATCCTCAGGAGAGGCCATTTTCAGTGCGAGTTGGGAGGCTCCTCTGGGGATTCCTCCCCAGTCATCGCCGGGTCCTCAGTCCTCGTCTGCTGCTGAGGCCAGAGCCTGGGCTTGCCTTGCCCATGCTGACATATGCCTTGGGGTTCCCCTGGAGCCCCCATAGGGAAGTGAGGCCTCATCTCGCCTGGGGAATTGCACAGCCCCTTTCCTCCCCAACTGCAGCAACAATGTCTGGGTCCCTGTCGAGCGGATACAGGAATCAGTGTCTTGACAGTGAGGAAACCCAGGGCTATCACACGTGCCAGTGTGCTGGAGTCAAGCCTCGGGGTGACAGTCGACGCAGTGCAGGACAGTCAGATTCATCTGGAGTGGACCAGGCATTTGGGGATTTTGCGGAAATGTGACCAGAGAACTGAGGCTTCTCTGGACTCGCCTGGTGTGAGTGCCTCCTCTTGGGATGTGAGGGGAGAGCCAGGAACCCTTTCCCAATGGAGCTAGGAATGGGCCCCTCATCTGGAGCTGAGCATGGGAAAATGGAGCTCCTCTTGAATCGGGGCGAGACCCTCAGCGGTCCACTCGAGTGGGGACGTGTGGGGCGGGGAAATTCTTGGGTCACAGCAAAGGTGTGAAAGAGCATTTCGAGGTCCATGAGAGAACAGGTGATTTCCACTGAGATGCCTCAGTGGACAAGGGCCTCACTCCGCCTGCAAGGGTGAAGCTTCTGGTTTTTCTCGAGTTGTGGTGGGGTCCTCTCGAGTTACAACGGGGACCACAGGGATCCTCCCCTGTGGCCCCAGGATAGGCCAGTTTCCGTGCAAGTGCTGAGGCACATCTGGGGATTGCTCCCCAGTGGCGCCAAGCCCTCAGTCCCTTCTGGTGCTGAGGCCGCAGTCTGAGATTGCCTCGCATTTGTCAGATTGTGCTGACATTTGTATTGGGCTTCCCCTCGAGCCCGCAGAGGGGAGTCAGGCCTCGTCTCGACTGGAGACGTGCATGGCCGCTTTCTTTCCCAACTGCAGTAAAAGTGTCAGGGGCCCTTTCGAGCGGATACAGTGATCTATGGCTTGTGCTCGAGGTACCCTAGGGCTGTCACACGTGCCAATATGCCGGAATCGAGCCTCGGGGTGACAGTCGAGGCACTGCAGGACAGTCAGGTACATCTGGAATGGACTAGCCATTTGGGGGTCTTGCGGAAATGTGACCAGAGAACTGAGGCTTCTCTGGACTCACCTGGTGTGAGTGCCTCCTCTTGGAATGTGAGGGGAGAGCCAGGAACCCTTTCCCGATGGAGCAGGGAATGGGCCCCTCATCTGGAGCTGAGCATGGGAAAATGGAACGCCTCTTGAGTTGGGCCGGGACCCTCGGTGGTCCTCTCGAGTGGGGACCTGTGGGGCGGGGAACTTCTTGGATCACACCAAAGGTGTGAAAGAGCATTTCGAGGTCCAAGAGGGAACAGGTGATTTCCCCCAGGACACCTCAGTGGACAAGGGCCTCACTCCGCCTTCAAGGGTGAAACTTCTGGTTTTTCTCGAGTTGCGGTGGAGTCCTCTCGAGTTATGATGGGGACCACAGGGAACCACCTCTGTGACCCCAGGTTAGGCCAGTCTCAGTGCGAGTGCTGATGCACATCTAGGGATTCCTCCCCAGTGGCACCAAGTCCTCAGTCCTTTCTGGTGCTGAGGCTCCAGCCTGAGATTGCCTCGCCTGTGCTGACATTTGTATTTTGCTTCCCCTGGAGCCTGCAGAAGGGAGTCAGGCCTCGTCTCGACTGGAGACGTGCTCAGCAGCTTTCCTTCCCAACTGCAGTAACATTGTCCAGGTCCCTGTTGAGCGGATACAGGGATCTATGGCTTGCGCTCGAGGTACCCTAGGACTGTCACACGTGCCAGTGTGCTGGAGTCTAGCCTTGGGGATACAGCCGTGGCAGTGCAGGGCAGTGAGGTTCATCTGAAGTGGACGAGGCATTTGGGGGTCTTGGGGAATGGTGGCCCAAACTGTGAGACTCCCCCCAATTTTCCAGGTGCGATCACCTTCTCTTGGGATGTGAGGGGAACACCGCAAAATATTTCCCAACGGAGCAGGGAAAGGGCCCCTCATCTGGAGCTTAGCATGGAAAACAGGTTTTATCTTGAGTCTTGGCGGGACCCTTAGGATTCCTCTCACGGGGGACGGTTGGGGCGGGGAATTTCATGGGTCACAGCTAGGGTGTGAAGGAGCCTTCCGAGGTTCACGAGGGATGGGGTAAATTCCCCTGAGATGCCATTTCAGACAAGGGCCACACCACGCCTGCAGGGGAGGAGCTTCCGGTTTTTCTCCCGTATTGGTGGGGTTTTCTGGAGTTAAGACTGGGGCCCCAGGGACCCACCCCTGTATCCTCAGAACAGGCCATTCTCCGTGCGAGTTGTGAGGCGCCTCTGGGGATTCCTCCCCAGTCATCCCTGGGTCCTCAGTCCTCGTCTGGTGCTGTGTTCGGAGCCTGAGATTTCCTAGCTTATGCTTTCATAGGTCTTGAGGTTACCCTGGAGCCTCCACAGGGGAGTCACGGCTCTTCTTGCCTGGAGTCTTGCACGGCCTCTTTCTTCCCTAACTGCAGCGGAAGTGTCCGGCTCCCCGTAAAGTGGACACAGGGATCTGTGTCTTGCCATCGAGGTGTTCAGGGCTGTTTCACGTGCCAATGTGTTGGGATTCAAGCCTCAGGGTGACAGTCGAGACAGTGCAGGGCAGTCATGTTCATCTGGAGTGGACGAGGCATTTGGGGATCTTCTGGAGTGTTGATCGGACACCTGAGGCTCCTCCCGAAACTACTGATGCAAGGCCACCTCTTGGGATGCGAGGGGATCGCCAGAAAACCTTTCCAGATGCAGCCGAGAAAGGGTCCCTAATCTGGAGCTCAGCAGGCGAAAACGGGTCTCCTCTTGAGTCGTGGCAGGATCCTCGGCGTTCCTCTCGAGTGGGATAGGTTGGGGCTGGAATCGTCCTAGGTCACAATAAAGGTATGAAGGAGACTTGCCAGGTCCCAGGGGAACGGGGTGATTTACCCCGAGATGCTGCAGCGGACAAGGGACTCACCCTCCCTGCAGGGGAGAAGCTTCTGGTTTGTCTCGAATTGCGGCGGGGCCCTCTCTAGTTACGACAGTGACCACAGGGACCTGCCGCTGTGGTCTCAGGAGAGGCCAGTCTCCCCGCGAGTTGCGAGGCACCTGTGGGGATTCCTCCCAAGACGTCTCTGGGTCTTCAGACTTCGTCTGGTGCTGAGGCCGGAGCCTGTGTTTGCCTCACCCATGCTGACATAGGTCTTAGAGTTCTCCTGTAGCCCCCATAGGGGAGTCAGGCCTCATCTCGCCTGGGGACGCGCACAGCCGATTTCCTCCCCAACAGAAGCAACAGTGTCCGGGTCCCAGTCGAGCGGATACAGGGATGTGTGGCTTGACCTCCAGGTACCCCAGGGCTGTCACACGTGCCAGTGTGCCGGAGTTGAGCCTCAGGGTGACAGTCGAGGCAGTGCAGGTCAGTCAGATTAATCTGGAGTGGACTAGGCATTGGGGGCCTTGTGGAAATGTCACACAACGCCTGAGGTTTCTCTGGACTTGCCTGGTGAGAGTGCCTCCTCTTGGGATATGAGGGATATCAGTGAACCATTTCCCGATGGAGCAAGGAAAGGGCCCCTCATCTGGAGCTGAGCATGGGAAAATGGAGCTCCTCTTGAGTCGTGCCAGGACCCTCGGCGTTCCTCTCGAGTGGGGACATGTGGGGCCGGGAACTTCTTGGGTCACAGCAAGGGTGTAAAGAGCATTTCGAGGTCCAAGAGGTTACAGGTGATTTCCTCCGGGATGCCGCAGTGGACAAGAGCCTCACTCCACCTGCAAGGGTGAAGTTTCTTGTTTTTCTCGAGTTGCGGCGCATCCTCTCGAGTTACGACAGGGACCACAGGGATGCGCCCCTGTGGCCCCGGGATATGCCAGTCTCCGTGAGAGTGTCGAGGCACATCTGGGGATTCCTCCCCAGTGGCGCCAAGTCCTCAGTCCCTTCTGGTGCTGAGGCTGCAGCCTGAGATTTTGTCGCCCGTGCTGACATTTGTATTGGGCTTCCCCTGGAGTCCTCAGAGGGGAGTCAGGCCTCGTTTAGACTGGAGACGTGCACGGCCGCTTTCCTTCCCAACTGCAGTAACAGTGCCTGGGTCCCTGTCGAAGGTATACAAGGATCTGTGGCTTGCGCTTCAAGTACCCTAGGACTGTCACACATGCCAGAGTGCGGGATTCAATCCTCGGGGTTACAGTCGAAGCAGTGCAGGACAGTCAGGTTCATCTGAAGTGGACGAGGCATTTGGGGGTCTTAGGGAATGGTGGCCCAGCCTGAGAGACTCCTCCCGACCTACCAGTTGCCACTACCTCCCCTTGAGATGCGAGGGGAACACCGCGAAACCTTTCCCAACGGAGCAGGGAAACGGCCCCTCATCTGGAGTTCAGCAGAGGAAAACGGGGCTCCTCTTGATTCATGGTGGAACCCTTTGGGTTCCTCTCGAGTGAAGGTAGTTGGGGCGGGGAACTTCTTGGGTCACAGCAAGGGTGTGAAGGAGCCTATCGTGGTCAACGAGGGATGGGGTGAATTCCCCTGAGATGCCGTTGCGGACAAGAGCCACACCTCGCCTGCAGGGGAGAAGCTTCCAGTTTTTCTCGAGTTGTGGCGTGGTCCTCTCGAGTTATGACGGCGACCCCAGGGACCCGTCCCTGCATCCTCAGGAGAGGCCATTCTCAGTGCGAGTAGCGAGGCGCCTCTGGGGATTCCTCCCCAGTCATCACCAGATCCTCAGTCTTTGTCTGGTGCTGAGGCCGGAGCCTGGGCTTGCCTCGCACATGCTGACATATGCCTTGGGGTTCTCCTGGAGCCCCCATTGGGAAGTGAGGCCTTGTCTCGCCTGGGGACGTGCACGGCCAATTTCCTCCCCCACTGCAGCAACAGTGTCTGGGTCCATGTTGAGCAGATACAAGAATCAGTGTCTTGACATCGAGGAAACCCAGGGCTATCACACGTGCCGGTGTGCCAAAGTGGAGCCTCGGGGTGACAGTCGAGGCATTGCAGGACAGTCAGGTTCATCTGAAATGGACTAGGCAATTGGGGGTCTTGTGGAAATGTGACCGGACGCCTGAGGCTTCTCTGGATTCGCCTGGTGTTAGTGCCTCCTCTTGGGATTCGAGGGGGCAGCCGGGTACCCTATCCTGATGGAGCAGGTCAAGGGCCCCTCATCTGGAGCTGAGCATGGGAAAATGGACCTCCTCTTGAGTGTTGGAGGGACACGCAGCATCCTCTCGAGTGGGGACGTGTGGGGCGGGGAACTTCTCGGGTCACAGCAAGGGTGTAAAAGAGCATTTCGAAGTCCTAGACGGAACAGGTGATTTCCCCCAGGATGCCGCAGCCGACAAGGGCCTCACTCCGCTTGCAAGGGTGAAACTTCTTGTTTATCTCGAGTTGCTTTGGGGTCCTCTCGAGTTACGACGGGGACCACAGGGATGAGCCCCTGTGGCCCCAGGATATGGTAATCTCTGTGAGAGTGCAGAGGCACATCTGGGGATTCCTCCCCAGTTATCGCCGGGTCCTCAGTCCCATTCTGGCGATGAGGCTGCAGCCTGTGCTTGCCTCGCCCGTGCTGACATTTGTACTGGGCTTCCCCGGGAGCCCGCAGAGGGGAGTCAGGCCTCATCTAGACTGGAAACATGCACGGCCACTTTCCTTCCCTACTGCAGTAACAGTGTTCGGGTCCCTGTCGAGTCCATACAGGGATCTATGTTTTCGCTTGTGGTACCCTAGGGCTGTCACATACGCCTGGGTTTCATACTTGAGCCATGGCGTTACAGTCGAGGCAGTGCAGGACAGTCAGTTTCATCTGAATTCAACGAGGCATTTTGGGGTCTTGGGGAATGGTGGCCCAATCTATGAGACTCCTCCTGATTTTCCAGGTGTGATCACCTCCTCTTGGGATGCGAGGGGAGAGCCAGGAACCCTTTCCCGATGGAGCGGGGAAAGGACCCCTGATCTGGAGCTCAGCAGGGGAAAATGGAGCTCCTCTTAAATCGCAGCAAGACCCTTGGTGGTCCTCTCGAGTGGGGACGTGTGGGGCGGGGAACTTCTTGGGTCATAGCAAGGGTGTGAAAGAGTACTTTGAGGTGAGGGAACAGGTAATTTCCCCGGGGAGGCTGCAGTGGACAAGGGCTTCACTCTGCCTGCAAGGGTGAAGCTTCTAGTTTTTCTCGAGTTGTGGCGGGGTCCTCTCCAGTTACGATGGGGACCACAGTGATCCGCCCCTGTGGCCCCAGGATAGGCCAGTTTCTGTGCGAGGGGCGAGGCACAGCTGGGGATTCCTCCCCAGTGGTGCTTAGTCCTCAGTCCCCTTCTGGTGCTTAGCCTGCAGCCTGAGATTGCCTCGCCCATGCTTACATTTGTATTTGGGTTCCATGGAGCCTGCAGAGTGGTATCAGGCCTCATTTCGACAGGAGACGTGCACAGCTGCTTTCCTTCACAACTGCAGTAACAGTGTCCATGTCCCTGTCCAGCAGATACAGGGATCTATGGCTTGCGCTCAAGGTACCCTAGAGCTGTTACACATGCCAGTGTGCCGGAGTCTAGCCTCAGGGATACAGCTGAGGCAGTGCCGGGGCAGTCAGGTTCATCTGAAGTGGACGAGGCATTTGGGGGTCTTGGGGAAATGTGACCTGACTCTTGAGATTCTCTGGACTCCCTGGTGTGAGTGCCTCCTCATAGGATGCAAGGGGAGAGCCGGGAATCCTTTCCTGTTCGTGCAGGTAAAGGGCCCCTCATCAGGAGCTGATCATGGTAAAATGGAGCTACTCTTGATTCGNTTTGTCTGGTGCTGAGGCCGGAGCCTGGGCTTGCCTCGCACATGCTGACATATGCCTTGGGGTTCTCCTGGAGCCCCCATTGGGAAGTGAGGCCTTGTCTCGCCTGGGGACGTGCACGGCCAATTTCCTCCCCCACTGCAGCAACAGTGTCTGGGTCCATGTTGAGCAGATACAAGAATCAGTGTCTTGACATCGAGGAAACCCAGGGCTATCACACGTGCCGGTGTGCCAAAGTGGAGCCTCGGGGTGACAGTCGAGGCATTGCAGGACAGTCAGGTTCATCTGAAATGGACTAGGCAATTGGGGGTCTTGTGGAAATGTGACCGGACGCCTGAGGCTTCTCTGGATTCGCCTGGTGTTAGTGCCTCCTCTTGGGATTCGAGGGGGCAGCCGGGTACCCTATCCTGATGGAGCAGGTCAAGGGCCCCTCATCTGGAGCTGAGCATGGGAAAATGGACCTCCTCTTGAGTGTTGGAGGGACACGCAGCATCCTCTCGAGTGGGGACGTGTGGGGCGGGGAACTTCTCGGGTCACAGCAAGGGTGTAAAAGAGCATTTCGAAGTCCTAGACGGAACAGGTGATTTCCCCCAGGATGCCGCAGCCGACAAGGGCCTCACTCCGCTTGCAAGGGTGAAACTTCTTGTTTATCTCGAGTTGCTTTGGGGTCCTCTCGAGTTACGACGGGGACCACAGGGATGAGCCCCTGTGGCCCCAGGATATGGTAATCTCTGTGAGAGTGCAGAGGCACATCTGGGGATTCCTCCCCAGTTATCGCCGGGTCCTCAGTCCCATTCTGGCGATGAGGCTGCAGCCTGTGCTTGCCTCGCCCGTGCTGACATTTGTACTGGGCTTCCCCGGGAGCCCGCAGAGGGGAGTCAGGCCTCATCTAGACTGGAAACATGCACGGCCACTTTCCTTCCCTACTGCAGTAACAGTGTCCGGGTCCCTGTCGAGTCCATACAGGGATCTATGTTTTCGCTTGTGGTACCCTAGGGCTGTCACATACGCCTGGGTTTCATACTTGAGCCATGGCGTTACAGTCGAGGCAGTGCAGGACAGTCAGTTTCATCTGAATTCAACGAGGCATTTTGGGGTCTTGGGGAATGGTGGCCCAATCTATGAGACTCCTCCTGATTTTCCAGGTGTGATCACCTCCTCTTGGGATGCGAGGGGAGAGCCAGGAACCCTTTCCCGATGGAGCGGGGAAAGGACCCCTGATCTGGAGCTCAGCAGGGGAAAATGGAGCTCCTCTTAAATCGCAGCAAGACCCTTGGTGGTCCTCTCGAGTGGGGACGTGTGGGGCGGGGAACTTCTTGGGTCATAGCAAGGGTGTGAAAGAGTACTTTGAGGTGAGGGAACAGGTAATTTCCCCGGGGAGGCTGCAGTGGACAAGGGCTTCACTCTGCCTGCAAGGGTGAAGCTTCTAGTTTTTCTCGAGTTGTGGCGGGGTCCTCTCCAGTTACGATGGGGACCACAGTGATCCGCCCCTGTGGCCCCAGGATAGGCCAGTTTCTGTGCGAGGGGCGAGGCACAGCTGGGGATTCCTCCCCAGTGGTGCTTAGTCCTCAGTCCCCTTCTGGTGCTTAGCCTGCAGCCTGAGATTGCCTCGCCCATGCTTACATTTGTATTTGGGTTCCATGGAGCCTGCAGAGTGGTATCAGGCCTCATTTCGACAGGAGACGTGCACAGCTGCTTTCCTTCACAACTGCAGTAACAGTGTCCATGTCCCTGTCCAGCAGATACAGGGATCTATGGCTTGCGCTCAAGGTACCCTAGAGCTGTTACACATGCCAGTGTGCCGGAGTCTAGCCTCAGGGATACAGCTGAGGCAGTGCCGGGGCAGTCAGGTTCATCTGAAGTGGACGAGGCATTTGGGGGTCTTGGGGAAATGTGACCTGACTCTTGAGATTCTCTGGACTCCCTGGTGTGAGTGCCTCCTCATAGGATGCAAGGGGAGAGCCGGGAATCCTTTCCTGTTCGTGCAGGTAAAGGGCCCCTCATCAGGAGCTGATCATGGTAAAATGGAGCTACTCTTGATTCGTGGTGGGATCCTCGGGGGTCCTCTAGAGTGGGGACCTGTAAGGTGGGGAACTTCCTGGGTCACAGTAAGGGTGTGAAAGAGCAATTCGAGGTCCAAGAGGGAAAGGTTGATTTCCCCCAGGATGCCGCAGCGGACAAGGGCCTCACTCTGCCTGCAAGGGTGAGGCTTCTGGTTATTCTCGAGTTGGAGCGGGGTCCTCTCGAGTTATGACAGGGACCCCAGGGACCAGCCCCTGTACACTCAGGAGAGGTCAATAGCAGTCCGAGTTGCGAGGCGCCTCTGGGGATTCCTCCCCAGTCATCCCCAGGTCCTCAGTCCTCGTCTGGTGGTGAGGTCGGAGACTGAGGTTTCCTCGATCATGCTTTCATAGGTCTTGAGTTTACTCTGGAGCCCCCACAGGGTAGTCAGGCCTCTTCTCGCCTAGAGACTTGCACGACCTCTTTCTTCCAACTGCAGTGGCAGGTTCCGGCCCCCCGTAAAGTGGACACAGGGATCTGTGGCTTGCCATCGAAGTACTCCAGGGCTGACTCACGTGCCAGTGTGTTGGGAGTAGAGCCTTGGGGTGACAGTCGAGATAGTGCAGGGCAGTCATGTTCATCTGGAGTGGAGAAGGCATTTGTGGATCTTGGGGTGTGGTGGTTGGACACCTCAGGCTCCTCCCGACTCTCCTGATGCGAGGCCACCTCTTGGGATGTGAGGGGAGCCCCAGAAAACCTTTCCCGATGGAGCAGGGAAAGTGCTCCTCATCTGGACCTCAGCATTCGAAAATGGGGCTCCTCTTGAGTCGCGGTGGGACTCCCGGGGTTCCTCTCTAGTGTGGACGGTTGGGGCGGGCAACTTCCTAGGTCACAACAAGGGTATGAAGGAGCCTTTCAAGGTCCAAGAGGGAAGAGTTGATTTTCCATGAGATCCAGCAGCGGACAAGGGACTCACCCTCCCTTCAACAGAGAAGCTTCTGGTTTTTCTCGAGTTGCGGCGGGGTCCTCTTGAGTTACGATGGGGACTCCAGGGACCCGCTGCTGTGGCCTCAGGAGAGGCCAGTCTCCATGCGAGTTGAGAGGCACCTGTGGGGATTCCTCCCGAGACGTCACCGGGACCTCAGTCCTCATCTGGTGCAGAGGTCGGAGCCTGTGCTTGCCTCGCCCATGCTGACATACCACTTGGGGTTCCCTTGGAGCCCCCATAGGGCAGTCAGGCCTTGTTGCCATTGTGCTGGAGTCGAGCCTCGGGGTGAGAGTCGAGGCACTGCAGGTCAGTCAGATTCATCTGGAGTGGACTAGACATTGGGGGTCTTAGGGAATGGTGGCTCAACCTGTGAGACTCCTCCCGAAATTCTAGGTGTGAGCACCTCCTCTTGGGATGCCAGGGGAACACTGTGAAACCTTTCCCAACAGAGCAGGGAAAGGGCCCGGCATCTGGAGCTCAGCAGGGGAAATCGGGGCTTCTCTTGATTCTTGGTGGGACCCTTGGGCTTCCTCTCGAGTGGGGACAGTTGGGGCGAGGAACATCTTGGGTCATTGCCAGGGTGCGAAGGAGCCACTCTTGGTCCACGAAGGATGGGGTGCTTTCCCCTGCGATGCCATTGGGGATAAGGGCCACACCATGCCTGCAGGGGAGAAGCTTCTGGTTTTGCTCCAGTTGTGGCAGCATCCCCTCGACTTATGACGGGCACACCAGGGACCCGCCCCTGTATCCTCAGGAGAGGCCATTTTCAGTGTGAGTTGCAAGTCTCCTCTGGGGATTCCTCCCCAGTCATCGCCGGGTCCTCAGTCATCGTCTGGTACTGAGGCCGGAGCCTGTGCTTGCCTCGCCCATGCCAACATATGTTTTGGGGTTCCCCTGGAGTCTCCATAGGGGAGTCAGGCCTCGTCCCGCCGGGGGATGTGCAAAGCTGCTTTCCTCCCCAACTGCAGCAACAGTGTCAGGGTCCCAGTCGAGCGGATACAGGGATCAGTGGCTTGACCTGCAGGAAACCCAGGGTTATCACACATGCCAGTGTGCTGGAGTCGAGCCTCGGGGTGACAATCGAGGCAGTGCACGACAGTCAGATTCATCTGGAATGGACTAGGCTTTTGGGGGTCTTGCAGAAGTGTGACGTGACGCCTTAGGCTTCTCTGGACTCGCCTGGTGTGATTGCCTCCTCTTGGGATTTGAGGGGGGATCCCGGAACCCTTTCCCGGTGGAGCACGGAAAGGTCCCCTCATCTGGAGCTGAGCATGGGAAAATGGAGCTCCTGTTGATTTGCAGTGGGACCCTCGGCGGTCCTCTCGAGTGGGGACGGTTGTAGCAGGGATCTTCCTAGGTCACAACAAGGGAATGAATGCCTTTTGAGTCCAAGAGGGAATGAGTGATTTCCCCTGAGATGCTGAAGCGGACAAGGGTCTCACCCTCCCTGGAGGGGGGAAGCTTCTTGATTTTGTCCAGTTGTGGCAGGGTCCTCTTGAGTTACGAAAGGGACACCAGGGACCCACCCCTGTGGCCTCAGGAGAGGCTAGTTCCCATGCCAGTTGCGAGGCACTGTGGGGATTTCTCCCGAGACGTCACCAGATCCTCAGTCCTCATCTGGAGCTGAGCCCGGATCCTGATCTTGCTTCTCCCATGCTGACATAGGTCTTGGGGTTCCCCTTGAGCCCCCATAAGGGATTCAAGCCTCGTCTCGCTTAGGAACGAGCACAGCTGCTTTCCTCCCCAACTGTAGTAACAGTGTCCGGGTCCCTGTCGAGCGGATACAGGAATCAGTGGCTTGACCTCAAGGTACCCCAGGGCTGACACAGGTGACAGTGTGCCGGAGTCGAGACTTGGGGTGACAGTCAAGGCAGTGCAGGACAGTCAGATTCATCTGGAGTGGACTAGACTTTTGGGGGTCTTGTGGAAATGTGACACGATGCCTGAGGCTTTTCTGGACTATCCTGGTGTGAATGCCTCCTCTTGGTATGCGAGAGGAGAGCCTGGAACCCTTTCCCAGTGGAGGAGGGAAAGGGCCCGTCATCTGGAGCTCAGCATGGGAAAATGGAGCTTCTCTTGAGTCGCGGCGGGACACTCGGCGTCCTCTCGAGTGGGGACCTGTGGGGCACGGAACTTCTTGGTTCACAGCAAGGATGTGAAAGAGCATTTCGAGGTCCAGAGGGTACGGGTGATTTACCCCAGGGCGCCACAGCAGACAAGGGCCTCACTCCACCTGCAAGGCTGAATCTTCTGGATTTTCTGGAGTTGTGGCAGGGTCCCTTCGAGTTACGACAGGGACCCCAGGAACCGCCCCTGTGGCCCCAGGATAAGCCAGTCTCCGTGGGAGGGGCGAGGCACATCTGGGGATTCCTCCCCAATGGCACCAAGTCCTCAGTCTCCTCCTCATTGTGACTCTGGAGCCTGAGATTACCTCGCCCGTGCTGACATTTGTATTGGGCCTCCCCTGGCGCCCGTAGAGGGGAGTCAGGTCGTGTCTCCACTGGAGATGTGCACGAGCGCTTTCCTCCCCAAATGCAGTAAGAGTTTCTGGGTCCCTGTCGAGTGGATTCAGGGATCTAATCTTGTGCTCGAGGTACCCTATGTGCCAGTGTGCCAGAGTCGAGCCTCGGGGTTTCAGTCGAGGCAGTGCAAGGCAGTCATGTTCATCTGGTGTGGTCGAGGCATTTGGGGGTCTTGGAGAGTGGTGGTCTGACACTTGAGGCTCCTCCGGACTCTGCTGATTCGAGACCACCTCATGGAATGCTAGAGGAGTGCAGGAAAATCTTTCCCGATGGAGCAGGGAAAGGGCCCCTCATCTGGAACTCAGCAGTGTAAAAAGGCACTCAGCTTGAATCGAGGCTGGACCCTCAGGGTTCCTCTCCCATGGGGAAGTTTGGGGCGGGTAATTTCCTAGGTCACAAGAAGGGTATGAAGGAGCCTTTCGAGGTGCAAGAGGGAAGGGGTGATTTTCCCCGAGATGGTGCAGCAGACAAGGGATTCAGCCACCCTGCAGGGGAGAAGCTTCTGGTTTTTCTCAAGTTGCAATGGGGTCCTCTCGAGTTACGAAGTAGACTTCAGGGACCCGCCCCTCTATCCTCAGGAGAGGCCATTCTCAGTGCTAATTGCGAGGCGCATCTGGGGATTCCTCCCCAGTCATCGCCGGGTCCTCAGTCCTCGTCTTGTGCTGAGGTCGGAGCCTGAGATTTCCTCGCTCATGCTTTCATAGGTCTTGAGGTTCTTCTGGAGCCGCCACAGAGGAGTCAGGCCTCTTATCGCCTGGAGACTTGCACTGCCTCTTTCTTCCCCAACTGCAGCGGCAGTGTCCGGCTCCCCGTAAAGCGGACACAGAAATCTGTGGCTTGCCATCGATGTACTCCAGGGCTGTCTCACGTGCCAGTGTGTTGGGAGTCGAGCCTTGGGGTGACAGTCAAAACAGTGCAGGGCAGTCATGTTCATCTGGAGTGGACGAGGCATTTGGGTATATTGGGGAGTGGTGGTCAGACATCTGAGGCTCCTCCCAACTCTCCTGATGTGAGGCCACCTCTTGGGGTGCCACTGGAATGCCAGAAAACCTTTCGCGATGGAACAGGGAAAGGGCCCCTCATCTGGAGCTCAGCAGGGGAAACGGGTCTCCTCTTGAGTCGCGTGGGACCCTTGTGGTTGCTGTCGAGTGCGGACGATTGGGGCGGGAAACTTCCTAGGTCACAACAAGGTTATGAAGGAGCTTTTTGAGGTCCAAATGGGAAGGGGTGATTTCCCCCGAGATGCTGCAGTGGACAAGGGACTAGCCCTCCCTGCAGGGGAGAAGCTTTTGGTTTTTCTCCGGTTGTGGCGGGGTCCTCTCAAGGTATGACGGGGACCCCAGGTACCAGCCCCTGTGGCCTTAGGACAGGAAATTCTCCATTGGATTGCGAGGCACCTGTGGGGATTCCTCCCGAGACGTCGCCGGGTCCTCAGTTGTCGTCTGGTGCTGAGGCCGGAGCCTGTGCTTGCCTCGCCGATGCTGACATTGGTCTTGCGGCTCCCCTGGAGCCCCCATCGGTGGGTCAGGCCTCGTCTCGCCAGGGGACGTGCACAGCCGCTTTCATCCCCAACTGCAGCAACAGTGGCTGGGACCCTGTCAAGCGGATACAGTGATCAGTGTCTTGCCTTGAGGTACCCCAGGGCTATCATACGTGCCAGTGTGCCAGAGTCGAGCCTCAGGGTGACAGTCGAGTCAATGCAGAACAGTCAGATTCATCTGGAGTGGACTAGGCATTTGGAGGACTTTCGGAAATGTGACCCAATGCCTGAGGCTTCTTTGGACTCGCCTGGTGGGAGTGCCTCCTCTTGAGAACTGAGGGGAGAGCCGGGAACCCTTTCTGAATGGAGCAGGGAAAGGGCCCCTCATCTGGAGCTGAGCATGGGAAAATGGAGCTCCACTTGATTCTTGGCGGGACACACGGGGTTCCTCTCGAGTGGGGCCGGGTGGGGCGGGGAATTTCTTGAGTTACAGCAAGGGTGTGAAGGAGCCTTTTGAAGTCCACGAGTGATTGGTGAATTCCCCTGAGATGCCCCTGTGGACAAGGGCCACACCACGCCTGCAGGGGAGGAGCTTCCGGTTTTTCTTGAGTTGTGGTGGGGTTCTGTCGAGTTATGACCTGGACCCCAGGGACCCGCCCCTGTATCCTCAGGAGAGGGCATTCTCAGTGGGAGTTGTGAGACGCCTCTGGGGATTCCTCCCCAGTCATTGCTGGGTCCTCAGTCCTCTTCTGGTGCTGAGGTCAGAGCCTGTGATTTCCTCGCTCATTCTTTCATAGGTCTTGAAGGTACTCTGGAGCCCGACATGGGAGTCATGCCTCTTCTCGCCTGGAGACTTGAAGGGCTCTTTCTTCCCCAACTGCAGCGGCAGTGTCCGACTCCCCATAAAGAGGACACAGGGATCTGTGGTTTGCCATGGAGGTACTCAGGGCTGTCTCACGTGCAAGTGTGTTGGGAGGCGAGCCTCGGGGTGACAGTTGAGAGAGTGCAGGGCAGTCATGCTCATCTGGAGTGGACGAGGTATTCAGGAATCTTGGTGAGAGGTGGTCAGACACCTGAGGCTCCGTCTGATGCTCTTGATGAGAGGCACCTCTTAGGATGCGAGGGGAGCACTGGAAAACCTTTCTCGATGGAGAAGGGAAAGGGCCCCTCATCTGGAGCTCAGCAGGGGAAAACGGGGCTCCTCTTGAGTTGAGGTGGAACCCACGGGGTTCCTCTCGAGTGGGGACGGTTGAGACAGGGAACTTCCTAGGTCACAACATGGGTATGAAGGAGATTTTCGAGGTCCAAGGGGGAAGGGGTAATTTCCCCCAAGATGCTACAGCACACAAGGGACTCACCCTCCCTTCAGGGGAGAAGCTTTCGGTTTTTCTCGAGTTG
>SJYW01006941.1:1404378-1439702 GCA_006410735.1 Raphicerus campestris | reverse complement strand
GCTCCTGGATTTCACATCCAAGCTTAAGATAAAATTGCTCCCTATAGCCCCATCCATAGGAAAGTGCTTATAAATATGACCAGGCATCAAAACTGTGGCATTCCATTAAACTTAGAGTGTTATGAGCAGTCACAGGACATCCACAATTGTTTATGTGCAATGTCTGAAAACCTTTTTTAAAAAACAAACATTCATATCCCAGGGAACTAGTGTTACATGTAAATATTTTAAAAACACTTGGCTAGGCAATGCAATATATATACATTAACTGAATATTTGGGTGAAAATACATTGACAGTGTCTCAATTGTCCCTGATATATCATGTAAATGTAATAAGTGCCAATTAACTTGATACTTTTCAGGCCATCCTGACCTGGAGGTAAAAATTGGTTCACTTTTTATCATTTGAGAAAAAATTTTCAAAGTATACAAAATTTTGGATTTCATTAACTTTTCCTCTTATATTGCAAGATTGAGCCATTTCATCACTTCCTGTCACTGAGCTGTAGAAAGGAGAAAGGCTTTATTCCATCACTCTCAAATTGGCATTGATTTCTCTACTCCCTTATGAAATCCCAGAAGCTATTTTCCTTTACGTATTTCTGGCAATCTTTCTGACCCCTATGCCAGAGCTTTGGCTAAACTTATTATTCTACCCCTTAGTTAATAAGTGTAACCTTGCTGCAGAGGCAGAATGCTTCTAGGAGCTATTTTCTCTAGTTTTTAGTCACAAATAATGGCAGCAATGGAAGGTTTTGCATCATTACACATAATTCCTCAGAATTGATGCAGCATGCTGATTGCTTCAATAAGAGCTACAGTGAGAATGATTCTCAGAAATCATCTATTGCCAAAAGCACAGGAATGACCCAGGTCGAAGTATAGCCCACCACAAAGAGATGAGAGATTCCTTTCAAAGAGCAAAGCAGCGATGTCCTGGGTACTTTTCATCTTTGCATTTTGTTGAAGGATCCAAATAGAACTGTGTACTTATTTCAAAGACTGTTTAGGTTCCTGAGAAGAGTGCAAAATAAGATTCACAGTAGTGCCTTTGAATCAAGTCATAGATTTTTTGAAGTCATCATACTCCTTTGTAGTTCACAGAAATGCCCAAAATGTATGTTGGTTCTTTGTCCATAAATAGAGAGATTCTGACTCTGGTCTCAGCACGTTAACTTATTACACGATTTCCCAAACTAGGATTGAAGAACTGAACTAAAAATGAAAAGGTTGCTGGTGGAAAACAAGATTAGTTTGGAATAACTCTAGCAGTTCTTCAATCTAAACATTTTTTTTAAAGTATTCATCCAAAATACCCTTATTCCAAATCTTGCCATCTATAACTCCAGTAAATCTGACATAGAAGTATACACACTGTGTTAGGTAGGAAATGGATTTTTAAATTGATTGTTATTGGAATGAAAGAGAATGAGAGAAAGAGAGTGACATGATAACAGGGTGAAGGTCAGCCTATGTCACTTTCATATTTTATTCTGAAAGGTGAGGATGCTATAGCATTTCCTTTAATGAGTTTCATGACTGTCTTCCATATAGTTTTCCCTATACCCTTCAGTTCAGTTCAGTTCAGTCGCTCAGTCGTGTCCAACTCTTTGCGACCCCATGAATCACAACACTCCAGGCCTCCCTGTCCATCACCAACTCCCGGAGTTCACTCAGATTCACGTCCATCGAGTCAGTGATGCCATCCAGCCATCTCATCCTCTGTCGTCCCCTTCTCCTCTTGCCCCCAATCCCTCCCAGCATCAAAGTCTTTTCCAGTGAGTCAGCTTTTCACATGAGGTGGCCAAAGTACTGGAGCTTCAGCTTTAGTATCATTCCTTCCAAAAAAAATCCCAGGGCTGATCTCCTTCAGAATGGACTGGTTGGATCTCCTTGCAGTCCAAGGGACTCTCAAGAGTCTTCTCCAACACCACAGTTCAAAAGCATCAATTCCTTGGTGCTCAGCCTTCTTCACAGTCCAACTCTTACATCCATACATGACTACTGGAAAAACCATAGCCTTGCCTAAATGGACCTTAGTCGGCAAAGTAATGTCTCTGCTTTTGAATATGCTATCTAGGTTGGTCATAAGTTTTCTTCCAAGGAGTAAGCATCTTTTAATTTCATGGCTGCAGTCACCATCTGCAGTGATTTTGGAGCCCCCCAAAATAAATCTGACACTGTTTCCACTGTTTCCCCATCTATTTCCCGTGGAGTGATGGGACCAAATGCCATGATCTTCATTTTCTGAATGTTGAGCTTTAAGCCAACTTTCACTCTCCTCTTTCATGGATAGTTAAATAATATTATGAATGAATGTGAGTCTTCTCATTTTTCTTCAACAAAGTTCAATATACAGTCCTAAGTTCTCTTCTCTATTATTGTTCACTAATTAATATCAGTAATGCATAGGCCATCAAATACTATCTATATAATTATGATTTTTAATTTCACAAAATGTACCTCCAGCTTAACCTCTCCTTAAAATGCTATCTCCTTTATTCAGCCACTTACCAGACAATTTACATTGAGGAATATCGAAGGATGTCTCAGACGTATACGAAACCCAATACGAGCCAAGGTCAACTCCTGAACTGTGACTTCCCTATTGTTGTGAGTTGAATTGTGTCCTTTCAAAAATCCTATGTGGAAATTCTAAAAACAGTACCTCAGAATGTGAACTTATTTGGAGATAAGGCGATTGCCAATAAACTTTCCCAGGTTGCCCAGTGGTAAACAGTCTGCCTGCAATGCAAGAGACCTCGGTTCAATCCCTGGGTCAGGAAGATCCCCTGGTGAAGAGAATGGCAATCCATTCCAGTATGTCTCCCTGGAGAATTCCATGAATAGAGGAATCTGATGGGCTACAGCCCATGGATCACAAAGAGTTGGACATGACTGAGCAACTAACACTTCATTTAATTGTAATAAGTTGCAATGAGGTCATAATGAAGTGAGGTGAGCCTCTCATCCAGTGTGATGGTGTCCTTATAAAAAGGGAACATTTGGCCACACACACACACACGCACACAGGGAGAATGTCAGTGAAGGTGAAAGCAGAGTTTGAGCTGATGTTTCCAGGAGCCAAGGAGGGCCAGCAATTGCTAGCAAACGACGAGAAACTACAGAAAGGCAGATTCTCCCCCACAGCCCCAGAAGGTGCCTACCCTGCAGATATCTTGACTAAGACTTCAAGCCTCCAGACTGTGAGACAATAAATGTCTGCTCTTTAAGCCATTTAATTCATGATAATTAATTTTGTTCTAGCAGCCCCGGGAAACTAGTACATCTACCTACCCACTCCCCAAACTCAACAGTAACCACTGAACAGAAAATAAATGAAACAACATCACTGTCTTTTAGTGCATCTTACTTCCTCAGGCTGGAATCCTAGGAATCATTCTCTCCAGTCACTAGTGAATCAAGATAATCCAGACTTCTTATGCATAAAATTCTGTATTTGAAGTCATTTATGCCACTGTTAAAATTTCTTTTCTCTTTCTTTATTAATTTTTATTTTTGCTTTATTTTCCTTTACAATACTGTATTGGTTTTGCCATACATTGACATGAATCAGCCACAGGTGTACATGAGTTCCTAATCCTGAACCCCCCTTCCACCTCCCACCCCATATCATTTATCTGGATCAACTCCGTGCTCCAGCCCCAANGTTTTTATAATACTGTATTGGTTTTGCCATACATTGACATGAATCAGCCACGGGTGTACATGAGTTCCTAATCCTGAACCCCCCTTCCACCTCCCACCCCATATCATTTATCTGGATCAACTCTGTGCTCCAGCCCCAAGCATCCTGTATCCTGTATCGAACATAGACGGGCGATTCGTTTCTTACCTGATAGTATACATGTTTCAATGCCATTCTCCCAAGTCATCCCTCCCTCTCCTTCTCCTACAGAGTCTAAAAGTCCATTCTATATGTCTATGTCTCTTTTGCTGTCTCGCATAGAAGTTTGTCATTACCATCTTTCTAAATTCCATATGTATGTGTTAGTATACTGTATTGGTGTTTTTCTTTCTGGCTTACTTCACNGCGATCAGAGAGTGATCAAAAAGCAATCAAAGAGAGCTGAGCGCCAAAGGATCTATGCTTCTGAACTGTGGTTTTGGAGAAGACTCTTTAGAGTCCCTTGGACTGCAAGGAGATCCAACCAGTCCATCCTAAAGGAGATCAGTCCTGGGTGTTCATAGGAAGGACTGATGTTGAAGCTGCAACTCCAATATTTTGGCCACCTGATGTGAAGAGCTGACAAATTTGAAAAGACCCTGATGCTGGGAAAGATTGAAGGTGAAAGGAGAAGGGGATGACAGAGGATGAGATGGTTGGATATCATCATCAACTCAATGGACATGAGTTTGAGTAAACTCCAGCAGTTGGTGATGGACAGGGAGGCCTGGTGTGCTGCAGTCCATGGGGGTGCAAAGAGTCAGACACAGCCGAGCAACTGAACTGAAATGGACTGAATCAAAGAGTAAATCAATAGGGCAAGAATAAATATTAAACTCAAATGAGAATATAATGTCCAAAATTTGATCCAAGTCCCTATGATTGAAAAGCACATAGCAAACTGTGCATTTGAAGTCCTTGAGACAGTAGGTTCAGAGGAGATCTGGACTTAGATCTAGTTATAACTTTTATTGATGTATTATAGTCTAACAATATCCAGATGGGTTAAATATGAGTAAAAATAAAAATATGTAAATATATAGAATTTATTTTATAAATTTGGAAAAATATTGTTAAGCAAATAGCCAAACCAGAATCCATAAAGAAAAAGATAATTTTACATGCATAAATTTGTAAATTATCTCTAGAAAGCTAATAGCCTTAATTAAAATCAAAAGCAAGATATAGTGTAAAAGCTGTCACAAAATGCTGATATACTTAACACAGGAGGAGCTCTTCAAAAAGAAACTGGGGAATACTCCATAAAAAATGTTAAGTCTTATGCAAATAATATGAGCAGACAGGCACAGAATCACTCATCAAAGAAGAAATATGTAACAGAAATATGTGGAATGACGATCAGCTTGGCTACTAGCAAATCAAGGACCCTAAAAGTATAAGTACACTCGATGTACTTAGAGAATATGGAGGAACAACACTTTATCTTCTAAATAGCTGTTGGTCTGAGTAAACCTTGCAATAACTTCTTGAAAAGTGTTTTTAGCAATATGTATTAAAATTGTAAATGTGCACACCTTTTGATTGANAGGAACAACACTTTATCTTCTAAATAGCTGTTGGTCTGAGTAAACCTTGCAATAACTTCTTGAAAAGTGTTTTTAGCAATATGTATTAAAATTGTAAATGTGCACACCTTTTGATTGAGATTTTATCCTAGGGACATGAAAACCTATAAGTACAAAGACATTCACTATAATGTTTTCAACCAGTTTGGAAACCCTTTCACCTTTGCCCCTTGAACATGATTATTAGCCCGTTGCTTCAATTTTTCTGCCATGGGAAACTTAACAGGTGAAATGCTCCATTCTGTGGCAAGAACACCGGATGTCTTGCTAATTAAGGCAATGCTACAATTTTATATCCAGAAAGCTTTTTAGAGATCGTCTGAATATGTTCCTTAGAATACTAGCTTTGTACTCACTGATTTTAAAAAGGAGTTTTGCTGTCAAGTAAATTGGAAAATTTGAGTTTAAAGGAAACTTAAAAGCTTCTTGAATTTAGTATCCCCAGAATTTTTTGCTTGCAAATATTCATTAAAACTTTTCAGTATATGTGTATGTATGTTAGTCACTCAGTCATGTCTGACTGCTTGCAGCCCCATGGATTGCAGCCAGCCAGGCTCCTCTGTCCATGGAATTCTCCAAGCAAGAATACTGGAGTGGGTAGCCATTCCCTTCTCCAGAGGACCTTCCCTACACAGGGATCAGACCCAGGTCTCCTGCATTGCAGGCACATTCTTTACCATCTGAACCTCAGGGAACCCACTTTTCAGTTGTGCCAACATAATATCCAATGCTCCTCAAACTAATAAGCCACAGAATGCTTTATTCATAAATTATTTATCAGGACTTGTGTTGTCTGATCAATTTTTGGTTGAGAAAACAGGAAAGCATCTTGCTCTCTTCTGCCAGTTAAAACAGTCACTATAACACTCAGTAAAGCGAAGTCGCTCAATTGTGTCCAACTCTTTGCGACTCCATGGACTGTAGCCTGTATCATCTTAGCCCCTGTCATACTCTGGAAGCACAGCAGAGGGAGCGCTTTGGACCATTGGTGTCTAAATAGACAGGCATTAATATTTGAGAACATTTCTTATGAGGTTTAAATAGTTTGCTCAAGAAAATGACAAAGACCCTCTCTTTGATGAAATCTGAGTCAGGCTCCCTTGAACCCTCTTCCTGACTAGGTCCTGAACTTGGTCTTTGTCCTTCATCCAGCTGAGTCCAATTTTAGCAAGACTCCTTCGGAGTCAAGTTCATAAAAATGCCTCACTGTTGGTATCTGATCATCCTAGAATTCTGCTGAGTAGTCTAGCAAGAATCCTCCTAGATTTAGAGTTTCCTTTTAGTAATTTTTCCATACACTGACCCCTCTACCCCCCACTCCAACCCTGCTCCTTGGCTGGAAATCCACACTTGGCTTTGTTGTATTTGGAGTTGAACTTGACCTTTCTGCATACTGTGGATAGTTCTCTTTCTTAGTAAATCTATACCAAAGCACTAGAATCTTAATGAAGAGAATTGCATTGTGAGAAAAAATCCTTATCTTCCACTTCTCATCAAAATTTGCCATTTCTCTTGACTTTCTGTTGCTACATTTCAGTGTCTAAACAGTTTTACTTTAAAATTGAAACTGCTCATATATTTTACCTTTAGAGTGGAAAGAGGAAAGCTGGAGTTTTTGGAAGCTTTTAATAATGGAATTATTAATAGTATTATTAATTAATAAATAGTTTTAATAATACTATCTTTTTAAAAATTGAAATACAGTAATTTGCTTAAAATGGTCAAAAGTTNTGCTCATATATTTTACCTTTAGAGTGGAAAGAGGAAAGCTGGAGTTTTTGGAAGCTTTTAATAATGGAATTATTAATAGTATTATTAATTAATAAATAGTTTTAATAATACTATCTTTTTAAAAATTGAAATACAGTAATTTGCTTAAAATGGTCAAAAGTTTAGAGTTTTTATTTGCATAGAATACCCACAGCAAACATGAACTGAATCAGAAAGAAGTAAGTGGTAGTAGCTTTGTACAAAGCAAGAAATGAGCTTTTTGTTTCCATTTTAGCACCAAAATTGGGATAATTATACTTCTGAGTGCTTCCTCATAGTAGTCTGTATTTTACTTATTTCAAAGAGGCAATGGAATTCAAATTTTCTTCCATGATCTGCTTTAAAGATATATTCCAAACTGAATGAAAGAGAAATATATAATTGTGTCTATACTTTTGCTATGTATTTTTCTTAAGAATAAACTAAACCATACCATATACTGGAATTGCTTTTCCCTTGCAGTATCTTCATCAGGGAAGGAAGCATAACCACTCCCACATTTTTGCAAAGTAGCTAGCACTCCCCGAACCATAACACATTTTGGAGATTACTTAGGACCTTTATTTATCAATTTAAACTTGAAATCATAAAGGTAAAATCTCTACCAAGACACTAAGGCATACTAATCTGCTTAATTATTTAAATAAGACTTTTGACTTCACTTGTCTTCCTATTTATGAGTTGAAGTGATTGTAGTCATGGATATTCTGATTGAATATTAACCAAAGGATCTATTTTCTTAAAGTTAAATATACTTGGTCACGGAGTTTTAATGACTAAATAAAATCTGATCATTTGTGATAGGAAGTATAACAAGTTATGGTAGAATTTGGTTTCAATGTGTTCAACTTTTATAGATCTGGATAACTGGTGAAATACTCAAATGTCTTTTAAGGACTATAGTAGAAAATGTCTGTTAGCTTTCAGATAATAATGCCTCACACTCTTAAACACACACACAAATGGGTATTTCCCCTTCACATCCACTGTTGAACATAATTCTACTTATATGCTACAGGTATTGCCCTGGATATCTGCCCAGTATATCTTTCATCATCTAATTAGGGAAGACCTGAGGTGGCAAGAGGAATTCTGAACATCTACTTTCCAGTCACAGCATCTGTGGAATCTGGAGTCCTCAACTTTGGGACCTGTGTTACAACAGTGATTACACAGGTGACTGCCTCACTTCAAAATATATTTTTGATTTTTGGTTTTGTTTTGTTGAGAAACATCCTTTGGTTGGGAACCCTGTTCTCTAACCCTACGTTTAGATATATTCTGATTATTTCATTCTGGGTAAAGCAAAATTGTGTAGTAGTGTGGTACCTGGGGATATTCTAATTGAGTTTTATTCTTAGGTATAGGCTGGAGTCTAAAAACCTCACTTTCAAGATCCCAAGAGAGGAATAATAGGGTCCAGTACAAAGTTTTATCTGATTCAGTACAAACAATAAGCAGGTTCCAATAACATTTCTGTTATGCAGAGAATATAAATCCAGAGGAGGACTTTATATAAATGTCCCACTACAGTATTCTTGCCTGGGAAATCTCTTGGACAGAAGAGCCTGGCAGGCTACAGCCTACGGGTCGCAAAAGAATTGGACACGACTTAGCAACTAACCAACAACTAGGAGATCATAAACTCCCACCCCAACATTTGAAAATGAGGATACAAAGGCAAGCATTGTTAACTAGCCCCCTTGCTTAAGATCAAATTGTTCACAAGTCACAGCTGCAGGCTTAGATCTCCAGATTTCTGTTTGCCAGTCTTTGCTCTTTACTTTCTGTCACATTTCTTTCATGGATTTCACAAACTTTCATTCTTAATTTAGGAACTCCATTTCACTCTCCCCAACATCAAAACAAAAGGCAAAAATGTCACTTAATTTTCACTTATGTATTTAACTTCAAGTCAGTGTATCTTTCATCATATATCATGTGATTGAAATGGAGAGATTTCCACATAAATAATATGTGACTACTTAATTAAATTGGCAATGTAGTGATTGATATCACTAAACGTCTGCCCCTGTCACAGCGATACCCTTAAGTCCTTTGAACTTAAGGAACAGTTTCCCCCAAAAGGAAATGCCTCCCAATGAGCTTTTCAGTCTCAATGGGAAGCTATTACTATAGGAAGAGGACACCATGTTTATAACAAGAGTTCATATGTTTTCAGTCTTGGTTTAGAAAGAAAGAAAAAGTTACCTTTGATGTATGCATATTGGTCAATAAATCTGTTTCTAACGCTTTCATTTCCTCTTCTGAATCTGAGTAAAATCAAAAGCACATGTTTACTATATAACCACATATCATATAATTATAACTTGAATACTTAAGGTTAATCTCAAAAAACTTTGTCTTAGAAGTTTATTGTCTTTGCTATGTATTTATTCTCCTTATAATAATATTAAAAAAACTACAGTTTTATTTTAGCCTAACAGAATAGAACAATAGAGGCACTTTTATGAAAATAGGCACATAAATTTATGCTGAGAGCTCTTGATGATTTGGAGTTGTTAAATCTCTGAATCTCAGGATAATAAAACCTGATTATACTACAAAGATGTCATCAAATATGCTGGTTAATTTTTACTGGTAGTAGTTTATATATATATAGTGTATATACATATTGATATTTTCAAAGCAACATAATGAAAAGGTAAGTACAAGATGATTTTTAAAGACAAAACCAAAAGGAGTTACTTATTGATAATTTTGGAATAAGAAAGACACTGAGATTTATTTTATTTGAGATGCTATTTTACAAAACACACTTTGAAAGATTTGTTTCTCTATATTAAGCAAGGATTTAGAATTATGTGTACTTGGCAATTTGATCACAGGCTATTAAAAAATCGTTTACGCAAAAGTAAAGATGTCCACCAATACATGTACAAGAGTGTTGAAAATGGACTTCTGATATTTTTTAGAACATCCTTTCAGTTTCCACTAATAAATATTTCACAGAGAAGAAAAACTTGGAAAATACATAAGGTTATAGAAATAAAGTTACGGGACACTAAATGAAAATCAGAGCAGGAATTTGAATTAAACATTTCGGTGTCATATTTATGACATTACAGTATAAACAAGTTAAATGATTTTTGCTACACTTATCCCTTGTTTTTTTTTTACCTTGATGTGATCATTCAATTATTTTTCAAACATTAATTGGAGCATATTGCAATCATTATATTTCATATTACTCTCTAAAATTTGAAATTTATTTTCAAGGTAAGCTATTGACAGATATTTAGCAATATATGACTTCTTCTTAATTATCACATGCAAAATACAATATAGGGAAATAATTTTTATCAATATAAGAATAATATTATTCTAGCTACATTATGTTTTAACTTAAATGACATGCAAGAAAATAGTGAAATTCATAATATGTCTACTTGTCACAGAAAAAAGTTATTTAAAATATATTCTTACAAAAAGCTTGGCATTTTTTTGTATTTTCCTAGAGATCATTTTCTACAAATAATGCTTTATTCAGTTGATTCATTAAACATCAATATTCATTTTATCTTAATACACACACTATGAAGAAAATAATTTTTGAAAGGGAGAAGCCACCATGTCTTAAGAGAATGAATGAAGATGATATAAAACATTTCAAACAGAATCAGTGNCAGGATAATAAAACCTGATTATACTACAAAGATGTCATCAAATATGCTGGTTAATTTTTACTGGTAGTAGTTTATATATATATAGTGTATATACATATTGATATTTTCAAAGCAACATAATGAAAAGGTAAGTACAAGATGATTTTTAAAGACAAAACCAAAAGGAGTTACTTATTGATAATTTTGGAATAAGAAAGACACTGAGATTTATTTTATTTGAGATGCTATTTTACAAAACACACTTTGAAAGATTTGTTTCTCTATATTAAGCAAGGATTTAGAATTATGTGTACTTGGCAATTTGATCACAGGCTATTAAAAAATCGTTTACGCAAAAGTAAAGATGTCCACCAATACATGTACAAGAGTGTTGAAAATGGACTTCTGATATTTTTTAGAACATCCTTTCAGTTTCCACTAATAAATATTTCACAGAGAAGAAAAACTTGGAAAATACATAAGGTTATAGAAATAAAGTTACGGGACACTAAATGAAAATCAGAGCAGGAATTTGAATTAAACATTTCGGTGTCATATTTATGACATTACAGTATAAACAAGTTAAATGATTTTTGCTACACTTATCCCTTGTTTTTTTTTTACCTTGATGTGATCATTCAATTATTTTTCAAACATTAATTGGAGCATATTGCAATCATTATATTTCATATTACTCTCTAAAATTTGAAATTTATTTTCAAGGTAAGCTATTGACAGATATTTAGCAATATATGACTTCTTCTTAATTATCACATGCAAAATACAATATAGGGAAATAATTTTTATCAATATAAGAATAATATTATTCTAGCTACATTATGTATTAACTTAAATGACATGCAAGAAAATAGTGAAATTCATAATATGTCTACTTGTCACAGAAAAAAGTTATTTAAAATATATTCTTACAAAAAGCTTGGCATTTTTTTGTATTTTCCTAGAGATCATTTTCTACAAATAATGCTTTATTCAGTTGATTCATTAAACATCAATATTCATTTTATCTTAATACACACACTATGAAGAAAATAATTTTTGAAAGGGAGAAGCCACCATGTCTTAAGAGAATGAATGAAGATGATATAAAACATTTCAAACAGAATCAGTTTGAATTATGAGTTTGCATTTTGACAGGCACCACTTCTGTACTTTTCATTAGATCAGCTTGATTTAAGTTTTACATTTTTTTTTCCTAGTGATTACACTGTAAACGGGAACATGATGTGTCTCATTGAAATCCTTTTTACTATCTAGCAAATTTTAAAAGGGAAAGGAAAATTTTCAGTTCCTGTAATCATAAAGACAGAGAAAGAAAATATACAGTTTCTATCACTAAAAAGCAAAGCAGAATAAGGGAGAAACTCTTCTCCCCAGATACATTAACATTAGTAACAACACATTGCAAAAACAGAAAAAGATATCATTTCAGGGAGTTGTGAAATGCAGCTGAGCTTACCTGAGCACAGACTCCAGGAGCTGAAAGCCAGGAGCATCATGCATAGCAGCTGGATTTTCATTCCTGCCATCATCTTGAGCCTTCCAGCAAGCCAAGTTCATAAACGTCAGGGACAGGCTGAAGGGGGCTCTCTAGTACAGCTGACTTTGGAAGTACTGAACTACGAGAGATGCTTTGACCATTCCCTATATATATACATATATGCAGGAGATGATGTCATGAGTACACAGAGATTATCTCTTCACGATGTACCCTTCATCTCCAACCCACCCCACTTCCTCCTCCCCTTTTCCTTTGTCCCCTCACACCTCACTCCCACTTCTGAACCTCCAGGAACAGTGACATCTTCCCTAATTGCCACCGCTGCTCCACATTAATGACGCACAAAAGGAGTAATTCAAAAGCAATTCCATATAGAGCATACTGGAAAAGAACTTCCAGTACTATTCTTTCCCCCATTTCCTCTCATTCTCTGACTCTAAGAAGTTGTCATTCTGATTTTGTGAAGCAGAAGATCTGTTATTTCTAGTGTGAGCAAAATCTCCAGGATGAATGCCTGAAGTCAGTAATTCTTTAGGTTTGGAAGTTGTTAAAGAGTTAGGATTTTTTTCTGATAATCCACACTTTGGAACAAGTGTTTTGTGGTTTCAGGAATAATATAGTTCTGCTATATATTGTTGCCCATGCTCTGGAAGAAGAAAGGAGGTGGAAGATAAGCAGAGAATCAGTTATAATACTAGGTTAAGCAAGAAAATTTAGAGAAAAGAGAGAAAATGAATTTTAAGGGAGACTAGTAGCTCTAAGAGTATTATTTCCTAACAAATCGTAAAATCTATACAAGTAACTGGAAGGATGATTGAATTACATATGCTGACTTATGGTTGAATGTTTTAGAAAAAGAATTTCATGTTTACAAAATCCATCTATAAATCATTTATGTGCTAGCAGGCATGTATTGCTGCATCACTGACTGCTGTTTTCTGATACTTTCCTCTTTTTCTGTCTGCATTTCCTTTGACGTTCATTCTTGCTGCCACATTCTGTTCAGTCTGTTACCCCCTTCTCACTGGCTCTCACCACTGTATCAGATTTCTTTCCCCGTGATAGTCACAAAAATGAGACTGCACTTCTGGAAAGGAGCCAATTCTAAATAACCACTGTCCACCAGTCATGTTTCTAAGATAGTGTCTTCACATGAGTTACAATGACACTCATTCCCTCTTGGGGTTATCAGTAGAAAATTGCTCAAAATGTTTTTTGGACTGAAGTTTTCTTCTTGCATTAAGTATTTCAGGATATATGACATGATCTGAAAAGATGGTGCTGTTAGAAATGTGAATATTTGAGGTTAAAGGGTCTGAGACTTGCTCACTTCTGAAACATATCAGATAATAACAATCTAGAAAAGAAGTCTTGATTACTACAGAGAGTTGATTTATTCTCTATAGTATATGTCTACGGGATTGGCTACTGTATTTTACCCTACACCTAAGAAGAAGGACCAATTTTCAACTTTTAATAACAATTTAAAATATTCATGTAATTTAATATTTAGGAATTTAACAATGGCTGATATATTTACTACCTTTAGTTTGTTTTACAGGTGTACATGCCACATAGCACTGAACATGACTCACTTGAGGAAAGTTTTGTGTATACAGTGTAATTAACTAGCAAAGAAATGTGAAATATGTACTCTGAATTTTTGCTTTCCCACCACTAGGGAGCGCAATAGAGGTCTAAAAAGCTTTATTTTCACTTAACTGATCATATTAGAATTCTGAGCATTATGCTTACTTTCTTCTCACTGTTAGAGCATCTTTGTGACAGAATACTTTAAGGGTACTTTAATAAATATAGCAAGAAATTTTATATTCTTTGCATCACATTTAAATTAGTCATTTTATGAGCTTCTGACTTGCAAATATAAAAACTAATCTTTTCAAATGTGTGATAGCAGCCAGATTGTAAAAAGTAAGTGTGATTCCTATTTATCTCAACTGATTTCTTTAATACATGAGGCTCAGGGAAATGTTGGCAAATTTTATTCCTAATTAGTTAGATGAAAAAGGGAGAGAATGGATAATGGGAATTCAGTTCGTTTTAAACGGTGCTGTTCTGCTGCTGCTAAGTCATTTTAGTCGTGTCTGACTCTGTGGGACCCCATAGACGGCAGCCCACCAGGCTCCCCCGTCCCTGGGATTCTCCAGGCAAGAACACTGGAAGGGGTTGCCATTTCTTTCTCCAATGCATGAAACTGAAAAGTGAAAATGAAGTTGCTCAGTCGTGTCTGACTCTTTGTGACCCCATAGACAGCAGCCCACCAGGCTCCTCCTGCCATGAGATTCTCCAGGCAAGAGTACTGGAGTGGGCTGCCATTGCCTTCTCCTTGTTTACCACTTTAATATTAGCTGTCAGTGTAGAAATTATTTTAAATATGATAAACTGAAGGAATTGGGGGAAATGTGTAAACAAATGTCAAATGATTCAAAATCAGATAGATTCTATACACTATTTTTCTTTGTGGGGAAAAAAGGTATGTGCTTTTGTGGTAAAATTATGATATAGATAAACATTATCTGATCTTGAAATGGTATTTTTAAAAAGTCTGTTACACCTTTGTTTTTCAGCCCCAATGCCTTTAAGCTATGGAAAGCCAATTAAATTATCTGTTCTAAGAAAAGGAAAGTTATGTGTGGATATTTGCCNCCTCAAATGCCTTTAGGGACAAGGAGGTGACTTGTCCTGAAAGTGAAAGTGAAGTCGCTCAGTCAGGTCCGACTCTTTGCAACCCCATGGACTGTAGCCTACCAGGCTTCTCCGTCCATGGGATTTTCCAGGCAAGAATACTGGAGTGGGTTACCATTTCCTTCTCCAGGGGATCTTCCGACCCAGGGATCGAACCCAGGTCTCCCGCATTGGAGGCAGGCGCTTTAACCTCTGAGCCATCAGGGAAAGGGACCTTCTGTTTGATACTGGGACTTCCCTTCTGGCTCAGATGGTAAAGAATCCACTTGCAATGCAGGACACTCAGGTTCAATCCCTGGGTCAGGAAGATCCCATGAAGAAGGGAATGGCAACCCACTCCAGTATTCTGGCTTGGAGAATCCCATGGATTAGCCTGGTGGGTTACAGTCCATATGGTGGCAAAGAGTCAGACACAACTGAGCACTAACATTCACTTTCTGCTTGATACCGAGCTTCAGATGATTTTTTTCCACATGGAAACATAGACCCCAAATGGCAAATTTTCCATTTTTTCAGTATTTTCCAAAATTTTAGATTCTTATGGAAATGTCACAATCTTTAGATGCAAATATTTTCTTCAGTTTTCTCTTTTGCAATACCAAGCAAACTGAAATGTCTGTGTACTAAATTCAGCCTCAATATCCACCATTCTGCTACTCCCTGCTTTTAGTCCTATTCCAATAATTTTCTCCCTGTGGCTTTAGACTTTAATTATCTAGCCTGTATTATCATCTGTAAATTAAAAATAATAATTGCAGTCTTCCCTGGTGATGCAGATGGTAAAGAATCTGCCTGCAATGTGTGAAACCTGGGTTCAATCCCTGGGTTCGAAAGATCCCCTCTAGAAGGGACTGGCAACCCACTCCAGTATTGTTGCCTGGAGAATCCCATGGACAGAAGAGCCTGGCAGGCTATAGTCCATGGGGTTGCAAAGTGTCAGACACGGCTGAAGTGATTTAGCATGNAAAGATCCCCTCTAGAAGGGACTGGCAACCCACTCCAGTATTGTTGCCTGGAGAATCCCATGGACAGAGGAGCCTGGCAGGCTATAGTCCATGGGGTTGCAAAGTGTCAGACACGGCTGAAGTGATTTAGCATGCACATGCACACATTCCCAGTAAATTTCTCTGACATCACAAATTATTTAAGGCATGGATAACCAATAGTTTAAATGAACATAAATGCTAACACCAACACTTCTCAATAATTGTCTTTCATTACGTCATCTTAGGAAGTTGTCTATTAATCTGACAAATGATCACCATATCAGTTTGAGATGCTATCTCAGTATTTCACTATTTTAAAAATGCATGTTTGCTACCTGATTGAATTATCCTTTTCTTAGTAGTTGGTATCCTTCAATAAATTTTATTAAATTGTCTAAGTTATCAAAGTTATTCATATACCATTTTTAGTAATATTTCTTTACTATCTTTTTATTGTCTGAGAGTTTCTACAGCAACATTCTCTTTTTCATTGCTGATATTGCTTGTGCTTCTCTCTTTCCATTTTTTCTTGATCAATTTTGTGACAGATTTTTTTAGCTTATTCATCTTTCCAAAAAAGCTACGTTTGTCTTTATTTTTTCCCATCATTTGATCTTTATTTTATTGATTTTCAATCTTACCTTTATTCCTATTTCCTTTTTCTTACTTTTAGCTTATTCTTCCTTCTCTATATTTTAAAGGTTAGGTTTAGAACATTAATTTCAAACCTCTTCTTTTTTTCCCTAATATAAACATTTAAGCATTTAAATTGTTTTAGCAGATCATGATTTTAGCTGTTTCTCACTAATTCCGATTAAAGTGTATTTTCACTACTATTTATTTTAAAATATTTTCTAATTTACTCGCAGGTTTTCTTTCTGATCCACAGAGTGCTGGATTCCTCCCTGAAAAGTCCTTATTGTGTAGACCAGGTTGGAGTCACATAATCAGCATTTCCAACAAATTCCCAAATGATGCTATGGCTGCACTCAGGCATAGTCCTTATTCTCCAAGGATGGCCCTTCTGAAGTTTCTTCTCTCTGGCAGTTTGGAAACCCAATTTCTTCCAGTACTGGGCTACTTCCAGAATCTCTGCTCTCACTTCCGAGCAATTACTGTGTGCCTGCATGTGGAGTCAAGTCTCGCAGGGCATTGCCTCGCACTTGTTTAGTCGGACATCTGGAGGGGCCACTATGCAAATTTCTGAGGCTCCTTCTCTGTGCCTCTCCCTCATCTCTGCTGGCCTACGCCATGGAATATAGCAGCTTCAGCAGCAACAGAATAGAATCACGGTTTTCTTTGACCAGCAGCTTTGCTCTCTTCTCTGGGAGTTCTTCATCCTTAGGCAACAGTTTGAATGTGCCCAGGTAGAAAATCGAAGGGAATGTGGGACTCAATTCTGGAGTTATCCTTCTTTCATGAATTATGGTTATATGCTGTGTTTTTTCCCAAAGCTTAAAAAAGCGTTTCATATATTTTATACTATTTTGTTCATTTTTTATGGCAGGAAGATAAACCTGACATTCAGTATTCTGCTGTGGCCAGGACTGGCTGTGTATATAAGTCATTATCGCAAACTCTTACCTTCAAAGGAATGAAAGATGTTCTTTCAAATAGCTCATTGCTTTTCTTTTCTTCCACTCTTCATTTTCCACTCTCCAACTCCTGCTCCAATTGTAAAAGACACAGCAAAATACTCGATACTTGGAATTCAACTAAAAGGGACCCTCAATGAACGAGATATCATTCTCTAAAGTAACACTTCTATTGAAACAAGGTAAATGGCAACAAACCACCTGATGCAAAGAAAATTGTTTTTTAATTGTTGATTCATTTTAAATTCATTCCATTTATATTTATTGAACAGTGACTTTTTGTCAAGCACTGGGTTAAAGATTGGGAATTAAACAATGAGGAAGAGAGACATAATTTTTTCTTTCAATTTTAAGAGAGAAAGCCTGAAAGAAAAAACTCACAGTGGAAAAAATAATAGAGCATTTCAGCCACCTAGATACCAAGAGTTATCTTTGGTTAGTATTACTATTAGTGAATTCGCCATGATTTAAAATCCAGAAAACTGACCATGTCTTAGTTTTAGATATAATCAAATCCTAGACAACTTAATTCATAATAACTGAACTCACTGAAGAGTAAACAGCAATTTACTCTGAAAGAGCAATTTCTTAATGTATACTGAGGTCTCTAACTACCCTCAAAGTCTGCTGCCACACCCTCAGACTAAAACATTCTTTCATTTTATACAAGTCTATTATAATCAAGAGTTGTTTTGTGAGAATGAAATCAGCACAAAGATTGCTAAATGATAAAAATGGTTTCTGGCACCAGGCTCTGGTAATCTAATACTTTGCTTGCACAGTAATAATAGCTAATATTTATTCAGCCGTTATTTTCTCACAGTATTTTGAAGTGGTACATACAATTATAATCCCTGTTTTACAAACAGTGGTACTATCTCACAGAAAGATTGAGCACCTAGCAACTGGTAGAGTTGGCATTCAACATGGTATCTGGCTCAAGGGCCCAAGTTCTCAACTGCTTTGCTACAGGGCAGTACAGAATCACATCAGCATAGCTCCAGTGAACTCATATTTCACACAGCTCCAATCTGCTAGATCTGTCCAGGGCACTGTATTCATTAGCATCAGCTGTTAACAACTTCAGGTATTTTCCTTAGCAATCCTTGATATGTAGCTTAGCGTGAAGGAAATAATTTCTGATATTATTTCATCAAACTGTATATAGATCTAACTTACTATTTTTACTAGAGTTGCCTAAAATTGGAGTACATTATTTATTTAAATACTTTCTTATTAAACTGTATTCAAAATGCTTCTTTTTATGGGAGGCAGCCTATCGTAATTGGTAAGAACATAGCTTTGTTTCTCTGTCCTGCTGTTTAGTAGCTTTGCAACCTCAAGAAAGTTATTTCACTTCTGCACATTCCAGTCTCCCTTATCTGTGACATAGTTATATAAATGTTGAAGCTGAAACTCCAATACTTTGGCCACCTGATGCAAAGAGCTGACTCATTTGAAAAGACTCTGATGCTGGGAAAGATTGAGGGCAGGAGGGAAGGGGGTGACAGAGGATGAGATGGTTGGATGGCATCACAGACTCAATGGACATGAGTTTGGGTGGACTCCGGGAGTTGGTGATGGACAGGGAGGCCTGGTGTGCTGTGGTTCATGGGGTCGCAAAGAGTCGGACATGACTGAACTGCTGAACTGAACTGAACTGAGTTATGTAAAAAATGAGCTTACAGCATAGACCCTCAAAAGAATTAACGAAAGTGCTAACATGTAATGTGATTTGTTTTTCACTATTACACACAATGATACAATAGTGTACCATTTGGACACTTACAAATACTCCTTTAGGTTAGATTTTTAGAAGCAGAACCACTGGATCAAAGCTATGTGTACTTTACATTTTTATAGAGTGTACACTGGAAAATTATTCTTCAAAGAGATCATTTTGATTAAATACCCACAAAATATGTATACCCTGGTAAATATTATTTTTAAAATTTGGCCAATGTAATGTTGAAAAAGTTACTTGACTTTGTTGTTCTATTTAGTACTTCTCTGGTATCTAGTAAGTCTGATTATAATAGTTATCTAACCATATATATTGTGTAATATTGTGATTTATAACAAGGAATATTTATTTGATTTTCATACTCATTTCTGGCACAGAGGTTGTAAAACCCTTGGAATTTACTAAGTGAGAATGGTAAAGATATCTGTCTTTTTATGTAAATGAGGTGAATTTTGGATGGGATAATAAGAAATATATATTTGATTTTCATCCCCATTTATGGCATAGAGGTCCTAAAACCCTTGGAATTTACTAAGTGAGAATGATAATGATGTCTGTCTTTTTTATGTAAATGATGTGAATTTTGGATGGGGGTCTAGTTTGCCAGAAGAACCAACCATTTGATTAGAGGTTACACTTGTCAGTCCCCTGTCCCTCATCATCTCCAGGGAGGGGAGAGGGGCTGGAGGTTGAGCTCAATCACAAATAGCTATCATGTCTAGGTAACAACACCTCCATAAAACTTTGAAAGGATGGGGTTCCGAGAACACCTGCATTTGGAACTGGGAGGAGAGTGGAGCACTGTGAGAGGGCGTGGAAGCTCTGCGTCCTTTCCCCTACCTCGCCTTGGATGACTCTTCCATCTGGCTGTTCCTGAGTTATATCCTTTTATAATAAATCGGCCACATGGTCTCTTCTGCCATTATTTGTTAGAAGAAAGTCACTAAGTCAAATCTACGGCTATTAAGTGTGTCTCTAAGACCTGTCAACACACAAGGGGAGGAGAATTAAGCTTCATCTTATTGAAGGAAGGAGCATCAAAGAACCTGTAGAAATATTTTTAACACTTCAACACTGGATATCTTAATCTCTCTATGAATTTTCTGTTTACAAACATGGCCATTTTTTTTAAGTCACAGGTTTTACAGCTCTGCTGCAACTGAGAATCTACAAATTGTAAGCCACAAGATTGGAGTAGCAACAGAGTCACGTTTTCAAAACACATCTCTCCCATCAATCACCCGGGTAAATGCCNGTAAGCCACAAGACTGGAGTAGCAACAGAGTCACGTTTTCAAAACACATCTCTCCCATCAATCACCCGAGTAAATGCCTATATTTATGAGGAAATCTAGTATCACTTCTCCCTCTCTCCTTTACTTTCTTCCTTATTTAGAAAAACAAAGCAATCCTGCTCACAGAAAATACCGGGAAGGAAATTTTGCAAATGTGAACAGCTTACCTGCAGTTCTCGATTTTTAACTGTCCTTGTCCCTATCTCTCTCACAAGGTTGCAGTCTCAAAAACTGGAATGNGAGGTGAATTTTGGATGGGATAATAAGAAATATATATTTGATTTTCATCCCCATTTATGGCATAGAGGTCCTAAAACCCTTGGAATTTACTAAGTGAGAATGATAATGATGTCTGTCTTTTTTATGTAAATGATGTGAATTTTGGATGGGGGTCTAGTTTGCCAGAAGAACCAACCATTTGATTAGAGGTTACACTTGTCAGTCCCCTGTCCCTCATCATCTCCAGGGAGGGGAGAGGGGCTGGAGGTTGAGCTCAATCACAAATAGCTATCATGTCTAGGTAACAACACCTCCATAAAACTTTGAAAGGATGGGGTTCCGAGAACACCTGCATTTGGAACTGGGAGGAGAGTGGAGCACTGTGAGAGGGCGTGGAAGCTCTGCGTCCTTTCCCCTACCTCGCCTTGGATGACTCTTCCATCTGGCTGTTCCTGAGTTATATCCTTTTATAATAAATCGGCCACATGGTCTCTTCTGCCATTATTTGTTAGAAGAAAGTCACTAAGTCAAATCTACGGCTATTAAGTGTGTCTCTAAGACCTGTCAACACACAAGGGGAGGAGAATTAAGCTTCATCTTATTGAAGGAAGGAGCATCAAAGAACCTGTAGAAATATTTTTAACACTTCAACACTGGATATCTCTAATCTTTCTATGAATTTTCTGTTTACAAACATGACCATTTTTTTTAAGTCATAGGTTTTACGGCTCTGCTGCAACTGAGAATCTACAAATTGTAAGCCACAAGACTGGAGTAGCAACAGAGTCACGTTTTCAAAACACATCTCTCCCATCAATCACCCGAGTAAATGCCTATATTTATGAGGAAATCTAGTATCACTTCTCCCTCTCTCCTTTACTTTCTTCCTTATTTAGAAAAACAAAGCAATCCTGCTCACAGAAAATACCGGGAAGGAAATTTTGCAAATGTGAACAGCTTACCTGCAGTTCTCCATTTTTAACTGTCCTTGTCCCTATCTCTCTCACAAGGTTGCAGTCTCAAAAACTGGAACCAGAAAGTCAGATCTGTGTCTACTGCCTTAAAAAGCAAGTGCAGAAAAGGCGACTTGGAAGGTCACACATTTCTTCCTAACCTACACTAACAAAGAGGTAGAACTGGAAACTCTGGTGGCTGTGTTTTGACAGTTTTCCAGAATAAGTCTTTCAGCACAGGCTAGAGTTTTCTGATAGAACACTAGTGAGAAAGACACAACCTGAAAACTTCCTTCAAGTTGAACTTGAATCACCCTTGGCCACCCTGGTATCTTTTTGGTCCAGAATGGCACCTTTACTCACTGAGAAATGCTTTAATATTAAATCTCAAAGGGAAGATGTGGACTGAGCCCCCTGCACTTCCCAGGAGGCTCCCAGATCAAAGTGCAAAGTCCCTCACCTCTTCTCTAAGAACACAAGGAATATTAAAGGAGGGGGCTTTTTTCCTTTGAGACAAAGGGTTCTGGTTTTTTCTTCCCCAAGAAAGATTAGTTCAGATGTATCTGCTTCATATTATTGGTATATTAGTCTGCTTGGCCTTTCATAACAAAATATCACAAACTAGGTTACTTAAGCGATAGAAATTCATTTTCTCAGAGTTGTGGAAGCTAGAAACTCAAAACCAAGGTGCTGGCAAATTTAGCTTCTGATGAGGATGTTCCTCCTGGCTCATAAACAGCTGTCTTCTCTCTTGTCCGAATGACCTTCCTCTCCAGGCCTACAGTGAGAGAAGGTGCTGGCACCTCTTCCTCTTCTTATAAGGATGCCAGCCCTGTGGGAGCAGCACTCCACACTTATCTCATTTAACCTCATTTAGGTGATTCCCCAAATATCCTCTGTTCAAATATAGTCACACTGAGGGTTAGAGATTCAGTTTATTAATTTGGGGAGGACACAATTCTGTCCATAACAATTGATATTAGCGCTTTGACACATATGAGGCTACTACGTTCTACACGTCATAAAGAAAGATGGCTGATAGTGTGGTGAACTAAAATTACATTCACAAAATCTTTACTAAATTTAAAAAAGGAAATAATCCCAAATGTACTTAATAACATATCTAATTAGTATCATCTGAGGGAAATTTTCCAAAGATCACATAAGTGATTATAATTCTAAATTATTATTGTTGCAAACATTCATAAAATGGAAATAATAATACCTAGTTCTCAGAGCTATTATGATTTTCCTCTGTCTTGCCTTAATAGATTTAATTGCTTCTCCCCCGTATCACCACTGTGTTTTATGCACAGCTTAATTCAAGGGATGATGCTTTATATTACCATTGTTTTTCACATTCAACTCAAACTCTTTGAAAACTAGAACAGTGCCTTCTCACCTTTTAAGAGCAGACTTTTAATTCAGTGCCTTGCATTCTCTAGTGTCTAATAAACATTTATTCTGTCAAAGAACTTATTAGCCTTAAGCCAATATGCTTGTTAAACATGAACCAAACATAAATGAGATTNCTACTCTCCTCTGCACTTAAGGAGTAAAATGAGCCCTTGCACAGATGAATTCTGTCTGTTTTTAATTATGCTATTTGGCTGCATATTTTTATTTTGTTCTATATTAATGTTAATAAAAAAAGCTGTATTTGAGTTGTTAATATAGCCAACAAGGTCTGTTCTACTTCAAGATGTGTATAAGAGACAGTTTTAACACTAATAATTTAACTGTTTTTAACCTTTGTTAAAAAATCATCAAAATTTGCCATTCTCTAAAATTCTCTGTGAATTACCACAAATTAATTTGAATTTCTCACTCACAAAATATATTTCAAAGAAGAAACCCAGATTTAAGGTTTTAATTTTGGGTATAATACTTGAGGCAATCTAAGAATCTTAAACCAATAGATGATTGCCCTTTGTAACATTTATAAAAGCTCTGATTGAAGAATAGTCTAATTATTTCTCATCTTCAACATATAAAAGTTAACTCCTTTTAAATATTTACTAATAATAACTATCAGAGAAGGCAATGGCACCCCACTCCAGTACTCTTGCCTGGAAAATCCCATGGATAGAGGAGCCTGGTGGGCTGCAGTGCATGGGGTCGCGACTTCACTTTCACTTTTCACTTTCATACATTGGAAAAGGAAATAGCAACCCACTCTAGTGTTCTTGCCTGGAGAATCCCAGGGACGGGGGAGCCTGGTGGGCTGCTGTCTATGGGGTCGCACAGAGTCGGACACAACTGAAGCGACTTAGCAGCAGCAGCAATAATAACTATAACCTAGTCAAACCTGAAGGTTGACAACCAATTTTAATCTTTCGCTAGTAATAATTCTATCAATTTCATTTGTGAGTGGTTGAGGAACTGAGAAGAGAAGAGGTGGCCCCAATTCTGTCCAAGAACAATCCATCCAATGGGATAATTTGAGCCTGAGTCATACATTGTACAGGAGGCAGTGAGCAAGACCATCCCCAGGAAAAAGAAATGCTAGAAGGCAAAATGGTTGTCTGAGGAAGCCTTACAAACAGCTGTGAAAGGAAGAAAAGTGAAAGGCAAAGGCGAAAAGGAAAGATATACACATCTGAATGTAGAATTCCAAAGAAGAGCAAGGAAAGATAAGAAAGCCTTCCTCAGTGATCAATGAAAAGAAATAGAGGAAAACAATAGAATGGGAAAGACTAAAGATCTCTTCAAAAAAATTAGAGATACCAAGGGAACATTTCATGCAAAGATGGGCTCAATAAAGGGCAGAAATGGTATGGACCTAACAGAAGCAGAAGATATTAAGACAAGGTAGCAAGAATACACAGAAGAACTGTACAAGAAAAGATCTTCACAACCCATATAATCACAATTGTGTGATCACCTATCTAGAGCCAGACATCCTGGAATGTGAAGTCAAGTGGGCCTTAGAAAGCATCACTATGAACAAAGCTAGTGGATGGAATTCAAGTTGAGCTATCTCAAATCCTAAAAGATGATGCTGTGAAAGTGCTGCATTAAATATGCCAGCAAATTTGGAAAACTCAGCAGTGGCCACAGGACTGGAAAAGGTCAGTTTTCATTCCAATCCCAAAGAAAGGCAATGCCAAAGAATGCTCAAACTACCGCACAATTGCACTCATCTCACATGCTAGTAAAGTAATGCTCAAAATTCTCCAAGCCAGGCTTCAGCAATACGTGAACCGTGAACTTCCTGATGTTCAAGCTGGTTTTAGAAAAGGCAGAGGAACCAGAGATCAAATTGCCAACATCCGCTGGATCATGGAAAAAGCAAGAGAGTTCCAGAAAAACATCTATTTCTGCTTTATTGACTATGCCAAAGCCTTTGACTGTGTGGATCACAATAAACTGTGGAAAATTCTGAAAGAGATGGGAATACCAGACCACCTGACCTGCCTCTTGAGAAATCTGTATGCAGGTCAGGAAGCAACAGTTAGAACTGGACATGGAACAACAGACTGGTTCCAAATAGGAAAAGGAGTACGTCAAGGCTGTATATTGTCACCCTGCTTATTTAACTTATATGCAGAGTACATCATGAGAAACGCTGGGCTGGATGAAGCACAGGCTGGAATCAAGATTGCCAGGAGAAATATCAGTGACCTCAGATATGCAGATGACACCACCCTGATGGCAGAAAGTGAAGAAGAACTAAAGAGCCTCTTGAGGAAAGTGAAAGAGGAGAGTGAAAAAGTTGGCCTAAAACTCAGCATTCAGAAAACGAAGATCATGGCATTTGGTCCCATCACTTCATGGCAAATAGATGGGGAAAAAATGGAAACAGTGTCAGACTTTATTTTCTTGGGCTCCAAATTCAATGCAGATGGTGACTGCAGCCATGAAATTAAAAGATGCGTGCTCCTTGGAATAAAAGTTATGACCAACTNTGGCAAATAGATGGGGAAAAAATGGAAACAGTGTCAGACTTTATTTTCTTGGGCTCCAAATTCAATGCAGATGGTGACTGCAGCCATGAAATTAAAAGATGCGTGCTCCTTGGAATAAAAGTTATGACCAACTTAGACAGCATAGTAAAAAGCAGAGACATTACTTTGCCAACAAAGGTCCATCTAGTCAAAGCTATGGTTTTTCCAGTAGTCATGTATGGATGTGAGAGTTGGACTATAAAGAAATCAGAGTGCTGAAGAGCTGATGCTTTTCAACTATGGTGTTGGAGAAGACTCTTGAGAGTCTCTTGGACTGCAAGGAGATCCATTCAGGCCATCCTAAAGGAAATCAGTCCTGAATATTCATTGGAAGGACTGATGCTGAAGCTGAAACTCCATTACTGTGGCCACGTGATGCGAAGAACTGACTCATTTGAAAAGACACTAATGCTAGGAAAGATCGAGGGTAGTAGGAGAAGGGGACGACAGAGAATGAAATGGTTGGATGGCATCACCAACTCAATGGACATGAGTTTGACTAAAGTCTGGGAGTTGGTGATGAATTGGGAGGCCTGGCATGCTGCAGTTCATGGGTTCGCAAAAAGTTGGACATGACTGAACAACTGAACTGAGCTGAACATACACACCCAGAGTGGCAGGGACTGCAGGTTTATGGAGCTGATTTTTATTGATCAGGTATAATGTACTTTGAATGTTATCTCTGTTACTATATTAATTTTCATAGTAGTCACATTAGGTATGGATTCTTTTAAAATTAGTTAGGAAATTACATTACCTGACAATAGTTCTCTCTCTTAGAACAGACCCTTTTCTTAGAGAAGGGAATGTTGACTGGGAGCTTCCATTAACAGTATGAACCAAATCTTGAGCACACACTGTATAGTTTTCTATTTACATCAGTCATAAGATGTGCCATACCAACAGTCTGCCTGTTTACGCACGCTCTTTGGACCATGTTCTAGAATTTTTTTTTCACCCATTTAGTCCATACACAGAAAGTATGTCTTTTGTCTCTGAAATCTTCCTGGTAGCTCTACACTGAAATGCTATTTACCAAATGTCAAATTGTGTATGATGTTCTTGATTCCATATCATTCTCTTATTTTCCCACATCAACAGGGTTCAGTTCAGTTCAGTTCATTCGCTCAGTCGTGTCCGACTCTTTGTGACCCCATGAATCGCAGCACGCCAGGCCTCCCTGTCCATCACCAATTCCCGGAGTTCACTCAGACTCGCGTCCATCTAGTCAGTGATGCCATCCAGCCATGTCATCCTCTGTCGTCCCCTTCTCCTCCTGCCCCCAATCCCTCCCAGCATCAAAGTCTTTTCCAATGAGTCAATTCTTCACATGAGGTAGCCAAAGTACTGGAGTTTCAGCTTTCGCATCATTCCTTCCAAAGGAATCCCAGGGTTGATCTCCTTCAGAATGGACTGGTTGGATCTCCTTGCAGTCCAAGGGACTCTCAAGAGTCTTCTCCAACACCACAGTTCAAAAGCATCAATTCTTTGGCGCTCAGCCTTCTTCACAGTCCAACTCTCACAGGGTTAGAAGCCTGCAAACTATATTTATGAGATGCTTTGCCAAGCTCAGTCATGTCAGACACGACTGAGTGATTGAACTGAACTTGCCAAGCTAGTGGCTTCAGTGCCAACTTTCTCTTAAATTCTAACATTGAGAAATGTGGGCAGTGTTTGGAAAGTCAGAGAAGCTAAGAGATTTGCAAATATTGACCCAGTGCTATTGAGGTGCACACTTCAGGATTTTCACCAGGAATAGTTAAAACACAAGTGGAAAAAGTTGAAGAAGTTTCTCCAGAAGCTGAGAATCTGGTGCTAGCTCATGGATTTCAGGACAATNAGAGATTTGCAAATATTGACCCAGTGCTATTGAGGTGCACACTTCAGGATTTTCACCAGGAATAGTTAAAACACAAGTGGAAAAAGTTGAAGAAGTTTCTCCAGAAGCTGAGAATCTGGTGCTAGCTCATGGGTTTCAGGACAATCATGGTAGCAACTTCCTGATATTCTGGTTATATTTCTCCATTCTTTCCAACACCTTTGTAACCAATTTACTGCATCAAATCTCACTTATCTTGAACTACCTAAAGTAATGTTTAATTTCCTTACAGGAGATATATTGTATCACCTTTTCTTATTCATTCCATATTATATTTGCTAAAGGAGAGTTTTGAACCTTAAAATTGTTAGTTTCCGGCATATTAAAACTTGAATAGTAAATTTCTCATAATAAACACATCACATGTCTCTATAAGACATATAATTTTTGCAGCAAAACTGTTAGTGCTTCATGAGCTCGTAAAATGCCTGTCACTGAATTAAAATAGTTTTCCTTCTTTATTAACTATGAAATAGAGGTCATTTAGGCCTATGAGATTTGAACTGGTCATTTAAATGCTTGAAAATAGATTAAGGACATACAGTTATATAATTTTGCAAGAATACTGAATTGGGAGAACTGTGTTTCAAGCCTACTACTGCATTAAATTTGGAAATCTACTCTCCTCTGCACTTAAGGAGTAAAATGAGCCCTTGCACAGATGAATTCTGTCTGTTTTTAATTATGCTATTTGGCTGTATATTTTTATTTTGTTCTATATTAATGTTAATAAAAAAAGCTGTATTTGAGTTGTTAATATAGCCAACAAGGTCTGTTCTACTTCATGCTAACACATGTTTTGAGCAAGTACATTTATATCTGAGTCTCGTCTTCTTCATTTACATAATGAGAGATTTGAAATAGAGCGTAGAGCTATGCTTCTTACCTATACTAAAGTCATCTTTGACTCCACATTTTGTTCTTTGTTTTGAGTAATAGTTAAACCATCACATGGCTGTACACCTCAGTTTTTCTTATTTATAAAATGAAAACAATATTTTCTCTTTTGCTGAACAAACTGGGATCAAGTGTATAAATGCTTTGTGTAAAGCACTAAAACATAATGTTATAATTATATTATTTCATATTACAGGTGAATATATATTTGAGGATGCTTATATATTCATATACACCATTTTATTAAAGTATCTGTGTTTCACAACATAATCATTGAAGTTGATCAATTTCTAGGAACAGCCTTCTTTATGTGGATTTTCACTTTATCTCATTTAGGGTTAATAATAGCCATGGCTGTTAAGGGAAGAAATTTGGCCTTTTATTTAGGACACAGGTACCTGGCCAACGCCCAACAAGCCAGCTTTTCAAATACTGTTTAATCAATTAAAATCTTTAAGCCACCTATTGAAGCTGTATGACTAACTAGACATGTGCTTACGTAAAACCTTCAAAAGCTTCAAAGTGCCATTCTAAAATTTTTCTTTTTGGAGAATCAAAAGAGCATTGCCACTGTAGAATCCCGAAACTGAAATGAACCTGTGCTTCTGGGCTTTTCCTCAACCATTCAAGACTGTTAATTTTTCTCTGCTCAAACGTTTAGAGGCTATTTCATAACCCATAACACATCCATTATTTAAAAGATTCTGTGAGCAAAAGTACATCCATTCCCCTTTTTAGACATGCTTTCTACTTCCATGAGCACCCTTAAGAGAGGAACGAACTTTAGAAGATAGACACTTATCGGAATAATAACAACAGTAATTATAGCTCTGGAATTCCATTTAACCGCATTTTCCACTCACTTTTTTTTTTTTTTTAAAGATTTTCTACCTTTTGCTTTAAACAGCTCTGTTCCACATGGTGCCCTTTTGCCACATCTTGACTGGCCAAAGATTCTCATCCAAGTTTGGATTCCACTCATCTGGCTAGTTTTAATTATCTCTGAGTTCTTCACTGTCCAAATAAAACAGGTTCTCTGTCTTGCTGTGCTGTGCTGTGCTGTGCTAAGTCACTTCAGTTGTGTCCACCTTTGCGACCTCATGGACTGCAGTCTGCCAGTGTCCTCTGTCCATGGGACTCTCCAGGAAAGAAAACCGCAGTGGGTTTCTATAACCTCCTCCAAGGGATATTCCCAACCCAGGGATCAGACTTGAGTCTCTTACATCTCCTGAACTAGCAAATGTGTTCTTCATCACTAGCACCACCTCTCTGTCTTACTATTCTTCCCTTAATTGAAAGTGGGGTTTTCAGTAAATCATTAAACTAATTGATTATAAAAGCTGTTCTATTTAATAAAATATAATAATATATAATATGCTATTTCTTCACAGATTACCATATGGAGTGGAGTGATTAGCCACTCATTCATGTGACCACATGGACAGTAGCCCACCAGTCTCCTTTGTCCAAGGGATTCCCCAGGCAAGAATATTGGAGTGGGTTGCCATGCCCTCCTACAGGGGATCTTCCTGACTCAGGGACTGAATCCACATCTCTCATGTCCCCTGCATTAGCAGGAAGGTTCCTTACCACTAGTGCCACCTGGGAAGGCTGTACTCATTATATCTGCTGCTAAGTCACTTCAGTCATGTCCGACTCTGTGCGACTCCAGAGACTGCCTCCTACCAGGCTCCTCTGTCCCTGGGAATCTCCAGGCAAGAACACTAGAGTGGGTTGCCACTTCCTTCTCCAATTCATGAAAGTAAAAAGTGAAAGTGAAGTCACTCAGTTGTGTCTGACTCTTAGCAACATCATGGACTGCAGCCCACCAGGCTCCTCCTTCCATGGGATTTTCCAGGCAAGAGTATTGGAGTGGGTACTCATATCTACTACCCTTTTAATGAAGTAACACTGCCAAAGCTAAAAGTCAGCCAAATTCATATAATAAAAAGGTCAGCAGAAGTGTAGACAGGGTTGAGGGAGGGGGAATTGGAGGTAGGTGGTACAAACTTCTAGTTACAAGATAAATAAGTGTTGGGATACAACGGACAGCATGATAACTATAGTCAACACTGGGCTTCCCTGGTGGCTCAGATGGTAAAGAATCTGCCTGCATGCAGGTGTCCTAGGTTTGATCCCTGGATCGAGAAGATCCCCTGGAGAAGGGAATGGCAACCCACTTCAGTATTCTTGCCTGGAGAATTCCATGGACAGAGGAGCCTAGCGGTCTCTACTCCATGGGGTCCCAAAGAGTCAGACACGACTGAGCGATTAACACTTTCATTTTCAAAAGGTATACTAACTTTAAGAGAGTAAATCCTGAGAGTTCTCACAAGAATTTTTTTTTCTTTCCCTCTTTTTGTTGTATCTATAAAATGGATGCTGGCTAAACCTATCGTAGTAATCACTTCACAATACATGTCAATCAAACAATTATGGCACTCCCCTTAAACATACAGTGATATATGTCCATTGTATCTCAGTAAAACCAGGAAAATTCAGTTTAAAAAAGACTCCCTAGGGAATTCCTTGGTGGTCTAATGGTTAGGACTGCATGCTTCTACTTCAGGGAACACAGGTTAGATCCCTGGTCAAGGAACTAAGATCCTGCATGGTGCAGACAAAAAAAAAAAAAATTTCTTAATATGAAGAGAGGCTCTGAATAAACTGGACCCCAAATTCATACAAATATCTTGTTATACCTCCTTCTAAAATAGGCCTTTCTATCAGAATACATTTTAACACTGTTTAGCTTCTGATAACAGCTTAACCACAGATTCGACAGCATTCATATGATTCAGGAGAACATTCATTCTTCTATTATCAAGTATAATGTAGCATCTTCCTTGTTGATCTTCAGTTTAAATATATAAGGAAATATACTATTTTTTAATTTATTTTGGCTGAGCTGCATACTTAACTATGATTAAAGGAAGATTCCATTTTCTACCATCAAAACACATTTTACACATTTTATCTTTTAATAAAGATAGGGACTGCATACGTAGTTAGCCATATTTTTGCTATGAAGATTTTCCATTGGTTCAGAAAAGGACAAATACATGCTCAGAGTTTTTCTAAAGTATATTATTCAAAAACCTGAACTGTATGAATCTCATACAAATATTAATGTATAGTGTGCAAGTGTCAATGATTAACATATTAATGAAGAATTCAACAGAATTGTAAAGCCAGTCCAAAAGCAGATAGGAAAGACTGCCATATATATTAATAGTTAGTGAATTAAAGAAAGAAGGCTGAAATAGTTCTAAGTTAGATGTAAAACTGGTTGATGTCTCACAGGGCAATAAAACTATAATCTTTTGAGTTATCTTTCTACTTGCATCTTTCTTTTCTTCTGTTTCTTTCTTCTTATACAACTTAAGCCCTTATTTCACAGAATTTGGGCCTAATCAGTAGTAAATAGTAAGTTCAAAAAAATCTCATTCTTCCAGGGAACTGGATAGTCTTTGAGAGGAACTGTTAGAAAAAGTTCCACTATATCACTGAATGGCCATGCAGTCGTTAGTTTGCCTTATTTTCAATATAAGATCATTTTTATACTACTTTCCACCTAATAAAGAAAAATACCCAGTTCCTTGTCTAATACTGTGTCAACACTTCATGTGTAATTTTTTATTTAGTTCTCAACAGAGCATTAATAAGCATAAGCCTTTTTATGAAATTGAATATTTCCTTAAAAATTCTTATGAGGAAAAACTTGGATAAAAGAGTTCAAATATTTTCAAGGTTATTGATGTACATGGCTGAATTCATTTCTATCAGGGATATGACAATCTGTATAATTCATGTAGCGCAGAATACTCTGACCATCAACTGACAGAGTTGAGCATTATCATTTTAAAAATCAGGCAATTTGGTAGATGAAAAATAAAATTTCATTTCAATTTATCTACATAATATCTGGTTAATAGCTGTTCTTTTGAAACATGGTTTTGTTATTTTCTTTCAAATTATTGTTTGCTTGCATTTCTATTTAGATAAAAGTGACCATGTTTTCAATTCCTTTCAGCTTTTGATATCTGAGGGATATTAATCCTTTGTGTTTAATTCTCATATATCAAAGAGCTTGTCATAAGTAGTATTACTAGAATATTTTATGTGAGGAATAATTACATCCTAAATGAGGTTCATTTGTGCTAACTTGAAACTCAACGTAAGATTATGCTAATAAAGATATAATGTTGTTTCCTCTTGTTCCATTAAACTGCTCTATTAAAAGTTGTTTTATATGAAAACTACATATATAAATAATGTTAATAAGGGTCGAGGACTGAAGCTACAAGGAAACGCAAGCATATCTGTAAATGCAAAATTCTTTCCAACTTGGCTGTAGCCATTGTTAATAAGTGAACAGTATAGCTTTAGGGGATTCTATTTTGAACAACTTAGAATAACCGGGCAAGTTTCCATGATAGTATCATTTTGGGGGGATGTGCTTGTAAAATAAAGTAAAGGACTGAAACTGAATTATATNCCTCTTGTTCCATTAAACTGCTCTATTAAAAGTTGTTTTATATGAAAACTACATATATAATAATGTTAATAAGGGTCGAGGACTGAAGCTACAGGAAACGCAAGCATATTTGTAAATGCAAAATTCTTTCCAACTTGGCTGTAGCCATTGATAATAAGTGAACAGTATAGCTTTAGGGGATTCTATTTTGAACAACTTAGAATAACTGGGCAAGTTTCCATGCTAGTATCATTTTGGGGGGATGTGCTTGTAAAATAAAGTAAAGGACTGAAGCTGAATTATATCCAAGATTGTTTTATTTATGTTGCATGTAAAGTGTGTATGTGTATATACATATACATATGGTGGTGGTGGTGGTGGTGGTTTAGTTGTTAAGTCATGTCTGACTCTTTCTGATCCCATGGACTCTAGCCTGCCAAGCTCCTCTGTCCATGGGATTTCCCAGGCATGAATACTGGAGTGAGTTGCCATTTCCCAGGGATTAAACCTGAGTCTCCTGCTTGGCTGGCAGATTCTTTATCACTGAGCCACCTGGAAAGTCCCATACAGATATAAATTAATATGAATATATATAAACATATAAAACAAAATATGTCATTAATACTACTGTTGGTATTTTAAAGATTTTCTCTGGCATCATTGCCACAGATGCATTTAAAAGATGACTCTATTTTAAAAAAAATTATCCTAGCTTCCAAGAGTAGGTAAAAGGTAAGGGAAGCCTATCAGTGCTTCAGTCCATGGGGTCACAAAGAGTTGGACACGACTGAATGACTGAACCGAACTGAATGGAATTAAAGCACTGGCTATTGTAATAAATGAGCTAACATATAACAATTAGGAATATATATGTGGCTTGTAATATTTATGTACAATTACAAATAATAAATTTTAAATAATAGTGTTATATAAAATACATATGTGTATATACAGCACAGAGAACTAGGTAAGAATTATGATAGTAAATTTTGGAAAAATGAGGTTTTCAGTGCATCTAAAAATTATAGAAAACTTTGAGATCACCCTTTCTTCGGTGTGCTTTTGTTGAGGGTCAGGAGTGTGTTCCCAAAGAAAGTATGAGCCTTTCAAGTCCTTTGCTGAGGGCTAGAGATCCACAAGCCTGAAGTGTTACTCAGATTGAAGCCACAGTGCTTTGATTTTTTTTTTCCCTCCCTTCCTCCAAGCAAAGATCAGAAGAGCGGCGGGGCTGGGGGCGGGCAGGAGGTGACGCGAGGAGGTGGTAGACGAGAGGGGAGTCGGAGGAGAGGGGTGGAAATGAAATCTGAGAAAAAAAAAATGTCTTGGGAAAATTCTGCAGGGCCTCGCCCCTGGACGGCGCTTTGTTTCTCACGGTGTTCCGCGCTGGCGAGCTCCGCCCGCCCCGCACCCACCGGTTGCCGGGGTCCCGGGTTCGAGCCTCCGTGGGCCCGAGAGATGCCCCCAGCCCCTCGACCAGCACTACACACTTCCGTTCCCAGGAGGCGCCCGGCGCGTCCTATCTCAATTTACTCGTCCGGGGGTGAGAGAGCAAGCAGCTGGCTCTTCCTTCAAACTCTAAAAGGGCTAGTCAATGACAAAGATGGGGCGGGGTCGAGACCCCAAACCCTGGCTGGTTCCTATGCCCGTGCTGCGATCTTTCAGCCCTGGAGCCCTTTGGTCCTTGAGGTCTTCCAACTTTTGAAAGATGAACTGGAAGAGTGGAGGAGCTGGGGACCTCTTAACCTCCTGAACTCGGGGGGTCAGATTCCCAAGTGGTCTTCGAGTCCACCAGGACCCAGCCTCCAGCTTCGCTCCTCTAAGGCTGAAACCCCAGGCAGGGATTTTTGTGGCGAATCGGTAGGCAAAGAATTCTTGACCCTCACTCCTGCTGGCCTCGGTCAGATTACTTTTCACAGACTGGAGGTGGCTGGGAGGTGGGGGGTATTTACTTTTAAATCCTTTGTATGTGTTCACTACACCTTGTGTGGTTGGGTGTGGAGAGCGGGGGAGGGGGGTTTCCAAATCTAGTGAAATTCCCATTCGTGGGTATTATCATGCCTGTGGGGTTGGGGGTTCTTTAAAGTTTAGCAAGTCTGCAAATAACTACAGAACACAATACCGTCCCCCTCCCTTCCTCTCTTGCTCTCTCTCTCGCTCTCTCTCTCTCTCGCTCTCTTTTTTCTTTTTCCTTTTCCTGACTCCAAACGCCTTCTTGGAGGCTGAAGCTGGGCAGGTCTCCAAAGGTGCAGCAGCCACAACAATCCCGCAGTTCAAAGTTAAGCAGCAGTTGCACAACTTTCAGCCGCTCTCTTTAGGCGGCTACTAATGAGCTAAGAAACCAGGAGCATCTGAGGAGGTGAAGAGGAAGCTCCCAGTTCTCCTCCCTCCACTCTACAAATCCAACCCCCGCCCCGACCCCCGCCGTCCCCTCCCCACT